>OY997266.1:16152876-16567613 GCA_963921465.1 Triticum timopheevii | reverse complement strand
GCGCTCTCTCACATACTTTACTTATTTTCTGTTTTCTAATGTTTAGATGAATTAGAACTATATCTATAGTTAATTTATTTTTAGAATGTTAGAAATGTTATGTTTAGATGAATTAGAAATATGTTAATGTTTAGTTGAACTAGTTGAATTAATATATAGATCGAACTAGTTTATTTTTAGTAAATGCTTAGTTTGAACTAATTGAATAACATAACTAGTTTATTTGTAGTAAATGCTTAGTTTAACTAGTTGAATTAATTAATATAATAACTAGTTTATTTTAGTAAATGCTTAGCTGAACTAGTAGAATTAATATATAGAACTAGTTTATTTTTAGTAAATGCTTAGTTTGAACTAGTTGAATTAATATAACTAGTTTATTTTTAGTAAATGTTTACTTGAACTAGTTGAATTAATATATAAAACTAGTTTATTTTTAGTAAATACTTAGTTGAACTAATTGAATTAGTATAACTAGTTTATTTTTAGTAAATGCTTAGTTGAACTACTTGAATTAATTAATATAATAACTAGTTTATTTTTAGTAAATGCTTAGTTGAACTAGTTGAATTAATATATAGAACTAGTTTATTTTTAGTAAATGCTTAGTTTGAACTAGTTGAATTAATATAACTAGTTTATTTTTAGTAAATGTTTACTTGAACTAGTTGAATTAATATATAGAACTAGTTATTTTTAGTAAATACTTAGTTGAACTAATTGAATTAATATAACTAGTTTATTTTTAGTAAATGCTTAGTTGAATTAATAGAAGTAGTTGAATTAATTGAATTAGTAAGTGTTTAATGTTTCGCCTAATATGAACATAAGAAATGTCGTCTGACGACGGAAAAAATTTCATTATGTGCGAATACTGTGAAGACCAGTGCGACCAGTATTTCCTTGTTGATGGTAGGCGATTCAGCATCAAGCTGAATGAGACCTTCGAATTCGATACAGTAAGTCACAACGACAAGTCTGTTTTCGTAATTAAGCATGACTTATATATGCTTCATTTGCCTGACTTATAATTTTTAATTTTCACTATTCTACTAGCGCATCCCCTGCCATGCAAGAATTTTTGTCTTGGATAAAATAGGTTTCAAAGATTTGGAAACTATGAAGGTAAAGAGAGCTTACCTGAAAACTGAGCATGATGGTTATACTTTCAACGTCAAAGTATACAATGCACACACGTACACCTATTTTGAATGCAAAACTTGGCAAGCACTATGCAAGGCTTATGCATTTGAGCCTGGTATGGTTATCACCTTTGATATTCGTCCGGAAGATGATATTGAAGGTAATAGAGACATATGGGTCGATGTGCAGACGCCTCCAGTTCTACCATTATGTGAGTTCTTCTCAACTATATTTTTGTCTTTGATATTGCTTATTCAAAAATAACTGACAACTAATTTCTATTGACAGCTTATCTCCATTCAACCAAACATGTCCGGCGCTTGGTAGACAGGACCTACTACTGTCCCGGAGCTGAACTAAACTGCGAGGAGATAAGTCATTATGTTTCATGGCTTGAGGATCTTCATACTGTCAAGACAAATTTTCTTCCTGCACTTAGAAATGTTAGTACTCAAAACGTGCGACCAATAGTGATGGTATTGAACTACGGTCACATCTATTTAGGAATGATGGTAAGATATTTACTATTTGTCCTCAGTGCATATTTTGCATATATAATTTTTTTGCTAAACTTTCATTGCTAAGTATATTAATTAAGTACTATACGATGTTCTTCAACAGGGACTCCCGATGATAGTTGTGCCTCAGGGTATCGAGACTAATGGTCAGATGTCAATTGTTAGCTTACGACCAAGATATCCTGCATTGCACATGAATGCATTCAGGATTTCTAGAAGCGATGAATGCTTAATAGTGAAAGATTGGAGGAAAATTGTTAATGATCGCAGAGAAGTACTAGGGGGCAACAATGAGAAGCGCAGCCCATGATTAGGAGACAGGTTCATCTGCATGCTCCAGTATGATCAATCAGGAGAGCTATACATGTTCTATGCTATTTTACCAGAGAGAGAGTAGCTAGCAGGAGTGATTTTAGCTAGTTCTTCATGCTGCTCTTAATTAGTACTCGATGTCCGTGTTCTTCGTTCTGAACTTAAGTGATTTGCTTTTGTGGTGTTATATATGAACGCTTATAATATCATGACAATCATGCATGTTGAACTCGATGATATTTTTGCTTCTGGTACAAGTGAATGTTTCTTCTTTAAGCTAGTAGTGCTGGTGATGATATTTTTCCTACGTTACCTAAGTGATCAAGTATATGCCGTATCCGTATAGTTGATCAAGTATAATATGGATACGGCAAATACTTGATCACTTAGCTAGCTAGCTAGTATAGTAGCTAGCTAGAGATATCTCCAATAAATGCATCCAGTCGAAACTAATCCAAGGTACTTTCACCTAATGTTTTAACAACTCATTATAATGTAAAACAATCACTAAATTAAATTGAAAACACAAAATTAAAGAAAAATTAAAAAAAACACCCAAACATTTAGTACCGGTTGGTGTTACCAACTGGCTAATTGCCTACACGCAAACGGGCCAGCCTCGTGCCACGTGGTGGCACTTTAGCGCCGGTTCGTGACGAACCGGTACTAAAGGGAGGGGACCTTTAGTCCCCACTCTTTAGTGCCGGTTGGAGAACCGGCACTAAAGCCCGTCACGAACCGGCACTAAAGGCCGGTTCTGTACTAGTGGTTGTGAGGTAGAGGATAATAGAATTGATAAGAGAGACATGATTTTGTATGAAGAAACATTAGCTGATAGGAAAATGAGGATGAACAAAATCCCAAAAAATGTTAGGCTAGAAGAAGCAATGGAGGAAAGTCAGGATTATAAAAAAGACACGAATCAGGAGCAGAAAAGGTGCAGGTGGAATGGAGGGACAGTGTGGGGTAAAAAAAGGATGACCAGGTGGGCTTTGGAAGAAAGTGGCCCAGTAGTGGGGTGTGCAAAAAAAGCCCAGCTACAGATAGTGGGGGAGTGGGCCTATATATAGGGGGGAATCCCACCCTCCATCCCTGATCCCGATTTCCTCCACCTACCAAACCCTAGCGAAACCTTGGCGGCGAATAGTGAAGAGGAGGAAGTGGTGAAGAGGGATCTTCTTTGGGAAGAAGAAGAAGCTATGGCTGGTAGACAGGAGAGTTGGAGGCCAAGGCCTGGAAGAGGAACAAATCCAGGACAGAGAGATAACTTCTATGGCAGATTTGAGAGTTTTGGGAGAGGTTTCAATAGACAAGAAGAGAGAGAGTTAGATGGATACGGTTGGAGGAACAAAGAGGGGAGTTTCAGAGGAGGATCAGGGACCAATAGCAGTGGTTCTGGTGGGGATGGAAATTCCACTAGGAGTGGTAGAGATGGAGACAATAAGTTTGGCAGATTTGCATCAGACAAAGGTGGTAATCAAGAGGAAAGATACCAGGCTGGGATGAGTGAAAACAGACAGGAGAGTGGGTCTGGGGTTAATACAAACATTGCACAGTTGGGGACGCAGGGAGGACCAGTTCAGTTGGCAGGAGGATTCCCTATGATGAGCAGCAGTGGTTTCCCTCAGCTTGTGCCAATGGGGATGGGGCTTGGGCAGTTTGGTTTCATGCCTCAAGAACAAATGGCTCAGCAGTATCAGTTTCTCTTGTCCAATATGCCAAAGCAGGAAACTCTGCAGCCACAAGTAGGTGCCAGAGTGGTGGGAGCTAAAGAGACAGCTAAAAAGAAAGAAATAGGAAATCCCAAGGAACTTTTCTGTGTTAAATGCAAAGAACATGGGCATGTGAAAAGTGACTGCAAGAATAATGTCTTCTGTGTGGTTTGACAGAGGCCATCTCACAATACTGAAGAATGCACCATTCTGAAACAGCCCAAACCAGTTGCCAAATATGTTTGATATGGAGCCAGGGGGTTGGGATGTCTTCTGGTGCAGAACACCAAGGAGATTGTAGCTACAGAGCATGTTAACCCCAAGGTCTTGGTTACTGTGCAAGAGGGACGGCTGAATGACACCACAGTGACCTATGGTTTCAGCAAAATGTTTGATTGGGGGTGGACCTGGAGAGCCAAGTTTCGAGTCCAAAAACTTTCCTTATGAGATTTCCTAGCAAGGCCAAATTGGTGGAGTTGATGAGGACATCTCTTCTACTGTTACTCCCATCACAACTCCTACATCAGTTATTCCACTTGGTCCTATGACTAGAGCGTGTGCGCGACAAATACATGGTCAGGTACTACCGCTCCTTTATACATATGATTTGACTGACGGAAATACGATGCTACACTCATGTTCTGACTTGCTTGTACTCATAAATAAAGGAGAGATTAGAGATGAAGACAACTATGCACTCAAATCAGATGAATTAACAGTGCATGCATGTCCACCACCGAATCAATTCCATTCATCAAGCATGTCACATGCATGCACATGCATGAAGTGCACAAGGACCAATGGATTTAGGTTAATGAGCCAGGATCAGCCACGAACGTGGGCCTTGGAGGCCTTGGACTTTTTGGCTGCGCCAGGTGCTTCTACACACGCGCCGTCTTGTAATCTGCTTGCCACGTCATCCTCTGCAGCCGGACCACGACCGACAGTCCGGATGGGACACAACGACGGACGCGGCCGCACGCCTAGCTACTCTTAATAAATATAGTAGTTTAGATTAAGGTTTAGACTCGGGTTTTATTATATTGTCTAGCCATCGGTACAATTCGCATCTACGAGACGTGTAGAACTACCGCCTTGTCAGATCCACAGTGGAACCCCAACTTTTCATCTAGTTCGTGTGCTCAGTTTATTATTCGCAATTTCAGTTGCAATTCACCTTTGTTCTTGCCGGTTCTTCGGTTGCTTGCAGGAACTCGAACCTCGTTGTTCAGGTTGATCGTGCCTACGGCAAGGTCAATAACCATCGGAGATTGGTTTAGCAATTGTTGAGGCGTATCGTCGGGTACGGTATAGCCGGATCGTCAAGGTCAAAATCCACCAAATCGATAATTATCCCCACTCTCATCGAAAGATCGGGCCGCCGTCACATCAAGTGGTATCAGTTTTCAGGTTCATCGGTGAGAGATTTGCAGTTTTATTAGATTAGTTATTTTCTGTCCCATACACCCACGAAAAAGCCAAAAAAAAATTAGATTAGTTCATCCATTACACCTACCTTTTTATCCTTTAGCAATTTTTTCTTCTAGTATTCGCGTAGTTGAATTTTTGTTGCATTCATCCTAAAATTAGTGCTGGTTTAGATTAGTTTGAGAAAAAAATTCTACTAGATCGAACTTGTTTTTTGTCCGTATAAGAAAATCCGCCGCAAGTTAGTCCAGGCTCTCGACGTTGTGTGTCGTTTCGTCACGCAGTACCAAACACAGATAAAAAAATAGCAGTAGATTTCTAGCGATCAGAGTCCACCCAATCCATCTGCCTGCCGCCTGTCCGCCTCACGCGAGTCACCAGACATCTCCTCATCTATGTCTGCTTTCACGCGCCACACTTTCCATCAGGCTAATCTTGTGCACTAGTAGTACTAGCTAATCTCAACAGCAAATCACTTCTAGCTAGCTTCGGTAGCACCTTGTGTCCATTAGCTTTGCAATTTTTTTTTCTTATTTTTTCTCCTGTGACTTGAATTTCTGTCCGTGACTTGTGCTAGCAACCGGTCTGAAAAAAAGAGAGCAAAAAAACAGAGAAAAAGAAAGAGCAAAAAAAAAAGTGAAAAAGAGCAGAAAAAAAAGAAGAAGAAAAAAAGGGAAAAAAGGGTTTTGCAAAGTTCCGGCCGGTTCACATCTTTTGAAATATCTCTTGCTGTGCAGAACTGTTACTTGGTGCATATACGTGATAATTGTTGCACATCTTCTGCTCTTGTCGTCATACGCTACATTTGTACCTCACTTATATCTAGTTATTTAGAGCTATTATTTTCATCGGTTTTCACTCACTTGATTCAGTATCTAGGCTTAGATTGTTTTATCTCTTACTAGTCGACTGCCAGCACTAGTTATGAGTTTGAGCAATTATTCAGCTTGCATTACTTTTTGCTTAATTGTGCCACATATTGTGAGTTGAGGAAACCTCCACCAAGCTCCACTTCCTATATT
The DNA here is from genome assembly GCA_963921465.1 of Triticum timopheevii. NCBI lineage: Eukaryota > Viridiplantae > Streptophyta > Magnoliopsida > Poales > Poaceae > Triticum > Triticum timopheevii. The sequence continues at coordinate 16,561,478 of OY997266.1, read as the reverse complement.
GTACCTTGTTCGGTCACTTGGTAATCGCTATATCAATCTTTTGATAACTTTTGACATCGCCAACGGCCGACAACCACTGCAACACGGTAAGAACTGGTAAGAGCTTGGTAATTGCTCAAAAGTTGAGAGACATTTTTCACCGCCTCACCGTAGTTACTGTAGGAGCAATATACTTGTGATTTTGTTCTTATTTCATCCTAACCATGGCAGGTGACGAAGACAACATGAAAGCCACGGTCGCACGCCTTGAGGAGGATGTGCATGCATACACCGAGCGGTTCACATCGTTCGAGGGCGCACTTGATAAGCGTCTCAAGTCGATCGAGGATAGCAACGAGACATTCACTCAAACACTTGCTTCTATTATGAAACGTCTCGATGCCTAGGATGCCCGTCTGGGTGGCGCCTCCACTACCGCTCCGTGTCTGCCAGCCACCAACACAGGTCTACCACGAGCTTGTCGGGTGCCCCCAGGAGACCCGAGGCATCCTCTTTCATACATTGATGCCGTCGACCAGCCCCGTCCTTGCAACGCCAACTCGATAGCTGACGACATCCAAGATGACAACTATGATGGTGATTCTGAGGATCCTGATGCAGTTAACGCTAACAATGATCATGATCATCGTCGACTACGCAATAATCAACAAGGTATGGGACGCCCCCAGCATCCTCAGGTACGTGGCCATGACGATTCTTCGGGTAGAATGAAATTTGTCATGCCTCCTTTTGATGGGAAATATGATCCGGATGTTTATCTTGACTGGGAATTATTAGTTGATCAAAAATTTGCTTGCCATGATTTTCCTGATGATAAAAGAGTTAGGGCTGCAACTAGTGAGTTTAGTGATTTTGCTTCTGTTTGGTGGAGAGAACATTGTCGTAAACATCCTAATAATATTCCTGCCACTTGGGAAGCTTTGAAATTAGTAATGTGTCACCGTTTTGTTCTGGGATATTATGAACGTGACTCGCTAAATAAACTACAACGCTTGAACCAAGGATCTAAATCTGTGGAAGACTATTATCAAGAATTGCAAATGGGCATGTTACGTTGTGGTTTAGTTGAGACCGAGGAAGCTTCTATGGCTAGGTTCTTGGGTGGATTGAATAGAGAAATTTATGACATACTTGCTTATAAGGATTATCATTCAATGACCCGTTTATTCCATCTTGCTATACATGTTGAACATGAAGTGCAGGGTCGTTCGAGAATGCGTCCTAATTTTCCTACAGGTCGTACTTCCACATGGGCGCCGCGCACCCCTGCTGCCCCGTCCACTCGCACCTCTACAACAGCACCCGCAACCTCTCGACCGGGGCCTTCTTCATCAACTTCAGCATCACATACTTCGGCACCACTGAAAAGTACTGCACAAATTCCAACAAAAAGTTCGTCATCATCGTCCGGTTCCTCCAAAAGAACAAAGGATATCCACTGCCACACTTGTAAGGGTTTTGGCCATGTCATGAAGGAGTGTCCTAATAAGCGTGTATTGATCATTCGTGAAGACAGCGAGTACGACTCCGCTAGTGATTTTGATGAAGACACATATGCCTTGCTTGCTGCACATGAAGACGATGACACTAGACCGGAGCAAGAGGAAGAGCATGTGACCACCGCCGACGCCGATAAGTACATGAGTCTTATATCACATCGTGTACTTAGTGCTCAGATTGAGCAAAAAAGGATCAACGTCACAACCTCTTCCACATCAAAGGAGTCGTCAAGGAGCGTTCCGTTCGCATAATCATTGATGGAGGGAGTTGTAACAATTTAGCAAGCATTGACATGGTGGAGAAGCTCTCCCTACCTTCGCGACAACATCCACAACCTTACTACATTCAATGGTTTAATGATGGTGGAAAGGTAAAGGTAACACGCATGGTGAGAGTTCCTTTTTTCTTTAGGTTCATACCATGACACTATTGATTGCGATATTGTGCCTATGCAAGCTTGTTCTATGTTACTAGGAAGGCCATGGCAATATGATAAACAATGTTTACATGATGGTAGAACTAATCAGTACACTCTCACACATAAAGGAAAGAAAATCATTCTACACCCTATGTCTCCTGAGCAAATTTTAAAAGATGATCTTGCTCGGGCTAGTAGAAACACAAATATTGAGCGCACTAAATCTGAAAATCAGAAAGTTGTTGATGAGTTAGAACAATTTAATAAGATGCACAAATCTGATCCTAGCACATCTAAAGAAATTAAATTGAAAGGTGCTTCTTTCTTAGCTACACGTGCTGAAATTTTTGAATTAGATGCTCATACTGATGAATGTTATGCTATTATTTGCAAAGAAGTTTTGTTTTCATTTGAGGATATGCCTTCTTCTTTGCCTCCTGTTGTCGTTAACCTTTTGCAGAAGTATCATGATGTTTTCCCAAAGGAAGTACCACCGAGGCTGCCACCTATGAGAGGAATTGAACATCAAATTGACTTGATACCTGGCGCCTCATTACCCAACCGTTCGCCGTACCGGACTAATCCAAAAGAGACCAAGGAAATTCAGCGACAAGTTCAAGAACTACTGGACAAAGGTTACATTCGTGAATCCCTTAGTCCATGTGCTGTACCAATTTTACTTGTTCCTAAAAAGACGGTACTTCGCATATGTGTGTTGATTGTAGAGCCATCAATAATATTACAATTCGATATCGTCATCCTATTCCTAGATTAGATGACATGCTTGATGAACTCAGTGGCTCAGTTGTGTTTTCTAAAGTGGACTTGCGTAGTGGATACCATCAAATTCGTATGAAACTAGGTGATGAATGGAAAACTGCTTTCAAAACTAAATTTGGTTTATATGACTGGTTAGTTATGCCTTTTGGATTGACTAATGCACCTAGTACTTTCATGAGACTAATGAATGAAGTTTTGCGAGCTTTCATTGGACGATTTGTCGTAGTATATTTCGATGATATTTTGATTTATAGCAAGTCACTAGAGGAACACTTAGACCATTTGTGTGCTATTTTTTCTGCTCTGCGTGCTGCACGTTTATTTGGTAATATCGAGAAGTGCACTTTTTGCACGGATCGAGTCGCTTTTCTTGGCTATGTTGTGACAGCGCAGGGAATTGAAGTTGATAAAGCCAAGGTTGAAGCGATCCAGAGTTGGTCGACCCCTAACTCGGTCACACAGGTACGAAGTTTTCTCGGACTTGCTGGGTTCTACCGGCGGTTCGTGAAGGATTTTAGTACCATCGCAGCGCCGCTCAACGAGCTCACAAAGAAAAATGTGTCATTTGTTTGGAGCACCGCACAAGAGAAAGCCTTAACTATTCTTAAAGATAAGCTTACGCACGCCCCTTTGCTGCAATTACCTGATTTTAATAAGATGTTTGAATTAGAATGTGATGCTAGCAGCATTGGTTTAGGCGGTGTTTTATTGCAAGAAGGAAAACCAGTAGCATACTTTAGTGAAAAGCTCAGTGGGCCTAGTCTGAATTATTCAACATATGATAAAGAACATTAAGCACTAGTTCGGACTTTGGCGACATGGCAACATTATTTATGGCCTAAGGAGTTTGTCATACATTCTGATCATGAATCACTCAAGCATATTAGAAGTCAAAGTAAACTAAACCGTAGACATGCAAAATGGGTTGAATTTATTGAATCTTTTCCTTATGTTATTAAGCACAAGAAAGGGAAGGAGAATGTTATTGCTGATGCATTGTCTAGACGCTATACCATGTTATCACAACTTGACTTCAAAATTTTTGGACTTGAAACTATAAAAGAGCAATATGCTAATGATGTTGATTTTAAAGATATATTGCTCAATTGCAGAGAGGGTAGAACTTGGAACAAGTTCGACGTTAATGACGGATTTGTTTTTCGTGCTAATAAGCTATGCATCCCAGATAGCTCTGTTCGTCTTTTGTTGTTACAGGAGGCGCATGGCGGAGGACTTATGGGACATTTCGGCATCAAGAAGACAGAAGACATCCTTGCTGGTCATTTTTTCTGGCCAAAAATGAGAAGGGATGTGGAGAGATATGTTGCACGCTGCACTACATGCCAAAAAGCCAAGTCACGATTGAACCCACATGGTTTATATATGCCTTTTCCCGTTCCTAGCACTCCTTGGGAAGATATATCTATGTACTTTGTATTAGGACTGCCTAGAACACGACGGGGGAGGGATAGTATATTTCTTGTTGTCGATAGATTCTCTAAGATGGCACATTTTATACCTTGTCATAAAAGTGACGATGCTACTCACGGTGCTGATTTGTTCTTTATAGAAGTAGTTCGTTTACATGGTGTGCCAAATACAATTGTTTCTGATCGTGACACAAAATTTCTTAGCCACTTTTGGAGGGTGTTGTGGACAAAATTAGGGACTAAGCTTTTATTTAGTACTACATGTCATCCTCACTCTGATGGTCAAACTGAAGTGGTTAATCGTTCATTGTCTACTATGCTTAGGGCTATTTTAAAAACAAATTTAAAAATGTGGGAAGAATGTCTACCTCATGTAGAGTTTTCTTATAATCGTTCAGTCCATTCTACCACAAAGTTATGCCCTTTTGAGATTGTTTATGGATTTATACCTTGTGCGCCTATTGATTTATTACCTATTCCATCTTCGGAGAAGGTAAACCTTGATGCTAAAGAACGTGCTGAGTTAGTATTAAAAATGCATGAGATGACTAAGAAAAATATTGAACGCGTGAATGCCAAGTATAAACTTGCTGGTAGTCAGGGTCGGAAAAGAATTGTGTTTGAACCAGGTGATTTAGTATGGTTGCATTTGCAAAAATAATGCTTCCCTGATTTACGAAAGTCAAAATTAATGCCTCGTGCGGATGGACCTTTTAAAGTGCTTGAAAAAATTAATGATAATGCATATAAGCTTGATCTACCTGCAGATTTTGGGGTTAGTCCCACATTTAACATTGCAGATTTGAAACCATACCTTGGTGAGGATGATGAGCTACCGTCGAGGACGACTTCAATTCAAGAAGGGGGGGGATGATGAGGACATCTCTTTTACTGTTACTCCCGTCACAACTCCTACATCAGTTATTCCACTTGGTCCTATGACTAGAGCGCGTGCGCGACAAATACATGGCCAAGTACTATCGCTCCTTTATACATATGATTTGACTAACGGAAATACGATGCTACACTCATGTTCAGACTTGCTTGTACTCAGAAATAAAGGAGAAATTAGAGATGAAGACAACTATGCACTCAAATCAGATGAATTAACAGTGCATGCATGTCCACCACCAAATCAATTCCATTCACCAAGCATGTCACGTGCATGTACATGCATGAAGTGCACAAGGACCAACGGATTTGGGTTAATGAGCCAGGATCAGCCACGAACGTCGGCCTTGGAGGCCTCGGACTTTTTGGCTGCGCCAGGTGCTTCTACACACGCGCCGTCTTGCAATCAGCTTGCCACGTCATCCTCTGCAGCCGGACCACGACCGACAGTCCGGATGGGACACAACGACGGCCGCGGCCGCACGCCTAGATACTCTTAATAAATAGTAGTTTAGATTAGGGTTTAGACTCGGGTTTTATTATATTGTCTAGCCATCGCTACAATTCGCATCTACGAGACGTGTAGGACTACCGCCTTGTCAGATCCACAGTGGAACCCCAACTTTTCATCTAGTTTGTGTGCTCAGTTTATTATCCGCAATTTCAGTTGCAATTCACCTTTGTTCTTGCCGGTTCTTCGGTTGCTTGCAGGAACTCGAACCTCGTTGTTCAGGTTGATCGTGCCTACGGCAAGGTCAATAACCATCGGAGATTGGTTTAGCGATTGTCGAGGCGTATCGTCAGGTACGGTATAGCCGGATCGTCAAGGTCAAAATCCACCAAATCGATAATTATCCCCACTCTCATCGAAAGATCGGGCCGCCGTCACATCAGGAGTTGAAGAACTTTGGCAAATTCACCTACTTGGCACTGGGGCTATGGTGGAGGTTGACTTCTGGAGTCCATATGATAAAGCAAAAGGAAAACTTCATTCAGCTTGGATCAAGATGTGGGGTGTTCCTGACACCCTGAGGCATTATTTGGGTGTATGTGAAATTGGTTCAGCTCTGGGGCCAGTGTTGAAGTAGATGTGGAACACATTTACTCTAAGGAAGAAATTGGAGTGAAGGTGGGAGTGAGGGACTTACACAAAATTCCTGCTGGCACTGAGATAACTACTAAAGATTTGCTGCTTTATGATATTGGTTTTGAGTTTGATTCCATAGCAGAACAGGGGTGGTACAAGTTTGAAGAAGGGAATAAAAGAAAAATATTTGACTTCCTTGATCTGGAAAGCTCTGAAACACAGAGGGAGAATGAGATGCAGAAAAAAAGTAAACAATCTGAGTCTGGGAAGTCCTTTGTTAGTTTGGGGAGTTTGGGGTTGAAACAATATGAACAAGTGGTACTTAAAGCAGGAGACATGTGTCAGAAAAATGAGTTGCTCAAGGAAAAGACAGGAATAGGGTTTGCTGGAGAGGGCCAGGGTGAAGAAGAAAGTTTGAAGGCTAGGCTTTTGAAAGTAGAGGAACTTACAGCAAGGCAGACTGCTCAACTTATGCTGGAGGAAAAAAAGAGGAAGGAAATGGACATCATTAGAAAAACCTTAGAAAAAGAGGTGAAGAGACAAAATGAACTGCTGCAAATCAATATGAAAGCAAGTGAAGAGGTGAGAGGGTGACAGTCAGGGGAGAAAATTATTTGAAGTGAAGATGAAAAAGAGGACACCGATGGAGGAGCAGCAGCAGAAGGCAGATTGGAAGGGGGAGAGGGAATGACAGACTTGGAATTAATGGAACAAGCTGTGGGGCTAGGATATATGGAGCCTGTCGATTACACTACTAGTCAGGAAACTGAGTATTTTGAAACAAAAATCAAGAAGGCCGGCATAGGAGAACTGGAATCCCAAGAAGAAGAAGAGTTGAGAAGATGTACTAGACTGAAAGGCAAAGAAGACAAAAAAATCACTGATTTGGCTAAAGAGAGAGTAGCACAGAAAAACAACTATGGTGAGTTTACTCCTTCTGATATTGTTTCTAGATCCAATAATATCTTGCAGCAGATTGCTGAGGGGGTTGGGGTTAGTTTGGGAAATAAACCTGACACTGTTAATCATAACTTGGAATTGATAAAAATGGCTGAACAGGCAAGGATTGATATGTGGTTAGCAGACTACAATAATAATCAGAAACAAACATCTTTGCCTGAGGAGCATAATATCATTGATACTGGAGAACATTCTCTGGAAGATTTGCTAGAGGATGGGGAAAATGAGAGATAAGAGGAAGAGAATGAAGAATGGGAATTAATTAGAGAGCTTTTCTGATCAAAAAAAGAGAAGAAAAAAGGTAAAACTACCAGAGGTTCTGGAGTTAAAATTGCCTCTGATGTCAAAACCCTAGAATCTTCTGATAGGAAGAAAAAGAGAAAAAAGATGAGGGGTATTTTTTGGAATATGAGAGGATTTGGCGGAGATATCAAAAAAAGATTCTTGAGGGAGATGATCATGGATATGAGAGTTGATTTCTTGGGTCTGCAAGAGACCATGAGACAACAATTCTCTAGGAATGATTTACAACAAATTTGTGCAGGGAGGGATTTTCACTGGTGTCGGTGTCAAAACCGGCGGATCTCGGGTAGGGGGTCCCGAACTGTGCGTCTAGGCGGATGGTAACAGGAGACAAGGGACACGATGTTTTACCCAGGTTCGGGCCCTCTCGATGGAGGTAAAACCCTACGTCCTGCTTGATTAATATTGATGATATGGGTAGTACAAGAGTAGATCTACCACGAGATCAAGGAGGCTAAACCCTACAAGCTAGCCTATGGTATGCTTGTTGTAATGTATGTTGTTCTACGGACTAAAGCCCTCCGGTTTATATAGACACCGGAGGAGGCTAGGGTTACACAGAGTCGGTTACAATGGTAGGAGATCTACATATCCGTATTGCCAAGCTTGCCTTCCACGCCAAGGAAAGTCCCATCCGGACATGGGACGGAGTCTTCAATCTTGTATCTTCGTAATCTTGGAGTCCGGCGGATAATGATAGTCCGGCTATCCGGACACCCCCTAGTCCAGGACTCCCTCAGTAGCCCCCGAACCAGGCTTCAATGACGATAAGTCCAGCGCGTTTATAGTCTTCGGCGTTGCAAGGCGGGTTCTCCCTTCAAATTCCATGTACCTGTCGAACAGTGTCCGGCTTCACCTTGAATACTATGTTCCTCGGCTTCTACGCCAAATAATGGCCCTCTTCCACGCGTCGCACGAATGCGAAAAGCCAGGGTGTTTTTTACATTCCACCTCCTAGTTGTGCGAGTCGTCCGCCTACAAAAGAGGCAAGAATCCAGATCCAAACCGCACCGTCTTCCTCCCGCAAATACCCCATCGAAGCGCCTTTGACCTAAAAATCCATTCCACCATGAATCGTCGACACGGCTCTTCTTCACGCGCTCCCAGCCCACCGCCGGGGAATTGGAGGAGGTGCTCTGTTTCGCACAACGAGCTAGTGAAGCTCCAAACGGGGGGATTTCTCCCTCCGGCCTTCATGGTCCCAGTCCGGGCCGGACTGGTTACTTATCAAGGTGGGAGGCAGGCGGAGGACACTCCAATCCCCAATAAGGGGGAGCGTGTATGCTTCGTCCCCTATCTGATAAGGGGACTCGGATTCCCAATACATCCGTTCCTCCGCGGGCTCTTGGAGTTCTACGGACTCCAGCTCCACCACCTTACGCCCGCCTCTGTCCTGCATATCGCGGGCTATGTAGCTATTTGTGAGCTATTCCTGGGCATCGAGCCCCATTTCGCATTGTGGAAGAGGCTGTTCTGCCTCGTACCCCGTTCTCACGAGGGGTTCATATATCAAGTGGGCGGCGCCGAAATATGGCGCATCGCCGGGAATGGATACCTATCCAGTACTCCCAAGAAGGCGTCCGAAGACTGGCCCTCGGAGTGGTTTTATATAGGAGATGCTCCGCTACCAGACCCAGTCCGGATCGGCCTCCCGGAGTTTAGTGCTGCTCCCTTGAAGAAACGCCTCAGCTGGCGCCCGCGGAGCCCCCGATTGGAGGAAAACAAGAGCGTCCATTACTTGATGGGCCGAATAAGATTATTGGCCCATTCTGGCTTGACCATGATCGGAGTTATGGCGACATGCATCAAGCGGGGGGCACAGCCGTTGCAATACAAAGGCCACCCCATGTGGGATTTCAACGGGGAGGACGATGCCACCCGGCATGGCCACAAAGGGCCGGATTCGACCGAGGATCTCGTGGAGATCCTGTCCAGCCTGTACAAGGGGGAGAAGGAGGACTTCCCTCGGACGAACCCTTTGAATGGGTTTTCCATGACCAACCCTAGGGGATGGGTAAGTGAACACCTTGAAGGGCTCAACCCGTGCTTTCGAAGTTTAAGCTTCTTACATTATGTCTTCGGCGAAGGATCTATGCCGGACTGTGGAGGACATGGTGAATCCTGCTCCGCAACCCGAGGATCCAGAAAGATCCTTGGAGCCGGCCTCCGAAGAGGACCCGGACATCAAGGTGGAGCTGATCGATGGGGTGTTTCACCAGCTCAGCATAGATAATGCTTTGGTCGCTATTATGGCGGACTACCCCGGACTAAGTTCGGCTTCCCAGGTGACCGCGACCTAAGTCTGGACACCATCATCTCTTCCCTGCCCATTTCTAACCTTCGCGAACGATGGTATTTTGCAGGAAGCGCCTTTACGGCAGGAAGCCGAGCCCGCGGTGGCTGACCAACAGAGGCCAGTCCGGACCAGCAGGCGGAAAAGGAGCGCGGTGCGAGCGGAAACGTCACCGCAAAGGTATAGCTCGTATTTGAATTTTTAGAGCAACGTTCCGAGAAAACGCCTGACTGCTCATAATCTTTGTAGGAGAAAAAGCGCCCGCCGGACTGCGGGCGCAGAAGTTGCTGATCCAACCTATACCGGCCAGGCTCCAGCGCCCGGCCTGGAGGGGGAGGCAAGCGCAAGACGCGGGCCGGATCCTCCTCCAACGGAGGACACCGACAGACTGTCCGCCACCAAGTCTGAGGTGGAGAGCGCCATGAACCATAGGCGCCGCCGGACAGTATTTCGTGAAGCGTGCTTTTCCCCGGAGGCATTGGATGCCTTTAACGCAGGGGACGCGCATCTTCGTGCCGCTCAAGATGGTTTTACCAGAGCCACGGAGCAGTATGTGAAAGACATACGGGTAAGGGAATTTTAATGGTTGTACATACCAGTAGCCCCCGAGACTTAAAGTAGTTATGCTAACTGATTTAAGGATCATTTGGAAACGCAGGCTCTTACCGAGAAGAACTCCCAGCTGTCTCGAGAGCTGCAAGATTGCAAGGCCCAACTGGCACTACTAGGAAAAGGCATGCTAGTGGCGCACCGAATTTTCCTTCTAATGGCGCACTACTGGTGCGCCACTGGCATCACGCCATTAGAATTAAATTCTAATGGCGCAATACTGGTGCGCCATTAGTATCTGGTGTTCTAATGGCGCACCACGTAGTGCGCCATTAGTATAGCCTGCAGTGCGCCATTAGAATGCCTCCCAGGGCCATATGTACAAATGTGCTTTGGCATTCTAATGGCGCACCAGCAGCTAATGCGCCATTAGTGTGATGATCACAGTGCGCCATTAGTGTCTTGTGTGGTGCGCCATTAGTATGAATATTAGGTTTTATTTTTTTTGCTTTTCTGATTTTTGCACAGGTTACAAAATATATTATTGCATAGAATATAGACAGCAGCACACAGCAACATCAGATTCATCAAATACAATAGAAGATTAGTCTCCGAATACAATTCATCATATTAGTCTCCGGATTCAAAAGATCGGACAAAGATAAAACATTACAAGTCTCAAGACCGCGAGTATCGAGTTTGCCTTCACATTACAAGTCGATATCGATCATCTAAACTACCATCACATAGAAGAGAGCTGTGGTCATCACGATGAGCATCATCGAGATCAAACTGGTCTTCATCCGGTTCCTCCAACGCTCCCTCCTCTCTCCCGCTAGATAGCGGGCATATCTAGATTCGGCCTCCGCCCTAGTGGTGTACCCTTTGTAACTGTTACCGCTGAAACGGTGAACCTGTCTCCGACACTCCTCCCAGTCATCATAGACTCCGGGAACCTTACCCTTGTACACGACATACGACGGCATCTCTATGCACAAGCCAAACAACAGACAATACATAAGCAATGTGTAAGTATGCAACAAAAGGATCGAAAGAGAAAAGCAAGACATTAATAGCACGATTCATGGTCCTACTAATAAATAGCATCGATTACATCTAAGTTGAACAACCGTCCAAACCAAAGAGACATACGAATTCATTAAAGTTTAATTACAACATGAGCCAATCAATGTTTCAGAACTACACATCACTACTTTCGACTCAACTCATCGGACAGGAGCGTGGGTGAAGCCGCCGTCTGTCGTGATGGTCATGAAATCACGGTCGTTGTCACCCTGCATTTGTAGCATTTCATCTATCTCACTGTTGGACGGTTGATATCTGAGGAAGAACTGCCCCGCGGTATGAAGGACATGTTGATGGATGATGTCCGCAAACTCCGACTGGATGCGAAAGAATTCTTGTCTGAGGTCCACGTCCTGGACTGCCGACAAGCTCGCGGCCCAATCTTTGAGATTATCTGGTAGCAGAAGGTGATGATGGTCCCTTACGATCGCCCGCATGTGATGGAGGGCATAGTAGGCATCCTTCTGACCGCCAGGCGGCTGCTTGACGCAGCAGAACTTCGTATTGTGTGAGAACATGTGCTTGCCGTACTTACGAACAGTCCTGGTGAAGGTGCCTCCAGATTTGGCGTAGCCGGGGAGAACATCATCAAGAACTTTCTTGACATTTGTGTAGTCTATCTTGGAGTTACGGTTCGGGTCGAAATACGTGGCCATGGAATATTTCGGGCTTAAGAGGATGAGTGTGCAATGTGTGTCACTGCACAGAACACGGAATGTTAGAAAAAAAAGAACGATCGAAATCTAAGAAATCATATGTTACGGGGCGGTTAAGGGATGACTTACTCGGGAAAGTAAGCCACAAGGAAGTTATCCTTATCTGGGTTTGCCAGAATGACGCCTTCGAGGTGTGAACTCGCAACTTGGCGGTCCCCAACGCTGCTCAAGTGCTTGGCACGCATGTAGAAGGGGTCGACTATGACGATGTCCCGGTTCTTGTCTCTAATGATCCGCATCTCCATACTCAGCGGAAACAGCCAAACGAAGGTGTAGTGCAGCGGATGAAGGTTAAACATAGCAAAGATGTCATCAAACCGCAGGAAGATCGTACCCCCGATGTCGCCATCCACAAACCCCTTGCTCTCTGGCACCTTGGCCACGAAAACCGGGTATGCCACATCCTTCTCTCTGAGACGCCGCTTCTTCAAAATCAGAACACTGTCGTGTAGACTCCGCATAGCACCGGTTGCAGCATTCAGCATATTTGGCGGTAGCATCGCCCTACCTGCCACATGCACCCTCCTCGAGATATCCTTAGGTGAAGGTGGCCCGTCCTGAGCACGGATCGTACTCGGTGCCGGCTGGCTCGCACCGGCGCCCTTGTTAGTCTTTCGTTTCCGTCCCTTCTTCTTGATCTCCTGTAATGGGACCGAGTTCTGCTCACAGACCGCCTTCTTGAGCATGTTGGGGCTGATAATATTTCGCACCTCAGCTATCTGAGGCTCGGTGAAGGCGGGAGTTGGAGGCGTGTCCTGAGAACTGAACACCAGACGACGCTTGTTGCAATTGAATTTCTCTGACGTACCAGCTAGATTGCGGTCGTCTTGGTTGGGTTCTTGAGAAAGAGGCCCGCAGAACTCGTCAGCGTACCCATGTTCGGCAAAGTACTTATCAACTTTGGTAAATGTACCGTCGTCGTTGTCGTCGCCGTCCGGATCCTGTGCCATAGGGCTGTCCGGATCCTGTGCCATAGGGATGTCCGGCAGGTCCGGTAGCGTTGCGGCGTTCTTGCCATGGCTTGGCGCCGGCACGACTGGTGGTCTTGTCTGAGGGTGGTGTCCCCCGCCCCCAAACGAATCTGGCTCTTCGGCCATAGCAGGGGCCAGTTTACGCAGGTGCCGAGGGTCATCTCATCTTCTTCGTCGGCCCCAGCGGGTCGAATCGGAGGTAACAGCTCGTCGCAGCCTGGCAGCACCCGGACCACTTCAACCCTATACATTGTGGTTGGCATCGGATTACCGTGGAACATAGGGTTGCCCGGTTGAACGATTCTGCCCTTGGCGACATCGACCAACTCGGCGCCCACGAAGTGCAGAAGAGTGCAAGGAACGTCGGCGGTGCCCTGCGAAAACATGTATAGGGCGTCAGGGATGCCCAGTCAAAGGCAAGGAGATGAAGTCATCGGCCGAGAGGCTTAGTTACCGTGATGCCGTCGAGCTCGGCTAATGTCGAGGCACCGCCAACGGCGGGCGTGCAACTGACGGAGGGGGCGCTTGCTGGCGAGGTGCCGGTCGGCGTACACCCGGGTGCATTAAGCTCCAATGCCCGTGCCGGTGCCGGAGACACGAATACCGCCTCCGCCGGAGACACCAATGGCGCCGCCGCCGGAGACACCAATGGCGCCGCCGCCGCGCTGTGCGAGTTGCTGGCCGTGAAGTTGGGAACCGGGGGAGGCCCCTTTTGGCCGCCCACAATCCACGTTGTCAGCCCATGAATCAACGTAGGCACCATGGCGTTGAGCGTCGTTCCAAGTTGTTGTTGCACTTGCTCATGGACAAGCTCCGGAATCCGCGCCACTTGTGCCTTGAGTTCTTCAACCTCGCGCGTCTGGCTTTCCGAGCTGGTCTTTTTCTCCTTCCGCACACCAGCGGTATAGTATGACCCCCATTTTGTGGACAAGCCTTTGCCGGCCACACGACCAGCTGACGTCGGCTTATTGATCTTATCCTTCTTTTTCATTACGTTCAACGCCCTATTTAAAGGGGTGTCGAAAGGGGAGCTCTTAGACGACCCTGTGCTACTGCTTTCATTGTCCTGCGAAAGGAACATGAACCATTTAGAAATATTGGGGATTAATTAGAGTGCAACCATATGGAGCTAATTACGCGGGGGTGTATTCCTTACCAGAACAAGCTCAAGCGCCCTGGTCTTCGGATCCGTGGTAAGCTCCTTTGTTATCGGGTCCTCCTTGTACCGGGCCCTGACATAGTTCCTGGTCTGCTTGTCACCGCTGTATTTCTCGAAGCGGGGCGGTAGGCCTTGCTCGGCACGCTCCGCGTCCTCCTTGTCCCATATAGGCTCCGCCACTCTATAACCGTCGGGACCGAGTTTGTGTTCCCCTAAGTTCAACTCCCGCATTTCTTTCCCCCACTGACTTGATTCGGAGGTTGCGGGGCTCTGGCACTTGATCTTGAACTCCTTGTACTCATCTTCGCTCATCAAAGGATATTTCGCCTTGATCTTTTCATAACTATCACCTTTATCAATCATTCTCTTCACCGTGCTTCTCCAAGTAGACAGGGTCGTGCTCATCTTCGTGAGGGCGGCACTGTTCACTTTATTCCCTGAGAGGCATGTGTTTTCAAATTCGGCGGGGAACTTGTATCGTTCGTGCAGCTTCGTGAAGAGGAGGTTGCGCAAATTCCCTCGATCCTTATGCCTAAGGTTCTCGGTGTTGATCGAGACGGTGCTCCAGAGAATGCACCCGAGCTGAACCGAGTACCCCTTGACTATATGTTTGGGCTCCGTTGGATTCCCGTCGGAGTCCACTTGAGTGAATTCCTCCTTGACGGTGCGGAGCGCATTCGGGCGCCGGTCCTTCCTTTGCTTCTTCGGTTGGCTGCCATCTGTGTGTGCGCCGCCACCATCTGTGTGCGCGCCGCCATCATCAGTGGTGGCATCCTCAGCGGCACCATCAGTGGTGTCATCCCCGACGCCACTAGGGGTTGTGTAATCAGGATTGGTGTCTTCCGCGGCGTCATCATAGCGGTGAGGTTGTTCCTCCATCTCTTGGGACAGCTCCCAGAATTGCTTCCCGCCCGAACCACCGGCCTCATCGTTGTGGGCCATGTTTCTCTCTAAATAGGAAAAAATTTTGGTCAAAAAGATGGTTATTGTCAAGGAACAAGATCATGGTCTCATGATTTAGGGTTTGTCGACACCGAGGCACCCTAAATGCCTAAGCTTTCATCATTTAGGTTCTCATCGACACCGAGGCATCCGGGGCAGCCAAGTTAAGTTTTCATCATTTAGGGTTTATCGATGCCGAGGCACCCTAGGTTGGGCCTAATCTTGGCTCTATTGCCACCTATGTTGGGTTTATCATCTAGGGTTTATCGATGCTAAGGATAATTCTAAGTTGGGCCTAATCACTTGGCTCTATTGCCACCTATGATTTAATGCAGCAAGAATGGCAGGGCAGTTGATCCTACTTAACTAAGTACTAAGATAGCCCGGCCCATGCATTAGTCGCAAGTACCCCATATGTCCTATTTTTAGCAAAGTCATGCTAAAATTCACGGAAAATTTCAGCATGACCTTTGCTGAAAATAGGACATATGGAGTACCCGAATTTGCTGGAACGGAAGTTAATCGACATTCCGGCAAACTCAAGGGCCTCTCGGGGTACCTGCAAATTCATCACGACACGATGGTCGGAGACAAAACCCAGCCACAGACCATATGGTCCTCTGCTTTCATATGGACAAAAATCAGCTCAACTTATGTGAGCTTCCATTCCAGATATAATATGTCTCCCAACAAAAAATCATCAATAGTTTAGCAAGTCTGTACAAACACAGAAAGAATGACAAATGTATTTTTACAGATCATGGCTCAGAGGTCTCTGTTTAACAGTGATAAGTCAACGACAAGGAACATCAAGCTTATTAAAAAAATCTCTTAGAACCTTATGAGAGTATGTACATATACAGATTTTGTTTACTAGCTTGGCACATGTCAAGTCTCACTTGCAGGTGCACATTTTTTCTTTCAAAGCACACCTCTTTCTTTCAGCTATCTATATATCTTGTTCTATGTTGCATTTTTAATTCCTGATGTTAACAAGAGTGTTTGTCACAAGGAAAAACAAAGTTCATGGCAGTGTAGCTAGCTTCTCATGCATCCCTCTTATCATCTAGCTAGCTAACTCTTGAATCCATGGGTGTCCAAGATTTTCTTTATAATTATTAGTATATCATCGTATGAACAGATAAATCTTAAAAAAATTATGAGCAGAGAGAAAAAGAAAGGAAAGAACAGTAGCAGTAGTACTACTACTAGCTAGCTAGCTAGCTGGTACTGATCTAGCTTCTGCATGCATTTCCCTGAATTTTGTTATACTTAAACACTACAAGGAATTATACTTTGTCATAGCTATTAGTCTTTGGACTAAGGGGCACTAGTACACTAGTAAGTGATAGGCAACCATCCTACATGGAAATGTGAAGAGTTACATGGATGAGTACCAGCTCTAAGTGAAGGCTCAATGGATTCAAGATCAACCGACTGAAGTTGCCCAAACCTGCAAGGAAAAGAGAGAATAATGATTTCGAACTGCTTCTGATGGCATACATAAGCATAAGTTCAGTCCCCCAAATCAAGCATGGTTTCTTACTGCCCATCTAAACAACCACCACCACAAGGAGCAGATGCAGATAACTCACTCAAAAAGACTAATAAACACTAGTTGCAGATGGATCACTTCCTTTTAACCTTACTAATGATATATATGTTCCCTTATTGCAACATTGCTAATAGAGGATGACATCAATTTGCTGAAATAGCTATAACAGAGCACGCATAGTCAATCAGCTAGAGAGCTTTATGCCCTTTCACTCTCGGGGATAATTCAATGATCCAGTAAAACCATGAGGAGACTTACTTCTAGGCTAGCAACAACTAAAGGCAGAAGGGTCGACAACTCCCAGGAAACTTGTCACTAAATGGCCAGTAAAATGATCTAGTTTTGAAAACTCTACTGCTTTGACACTCCATTTGCTTTGACACTCCATCAGAAACAGAACATCTCAAACTCGATTCAGTTGACTAACTAAAACATCTGTACATGGAAACATGAACTAAAACACCTGAGTCAAACAAACCCACAAGCAAACCATCACAACTAAAACTAGAACAATACCAGCATCTAATAGCACATACATATCATTACCAGCATCGGTCTGAGGGTGAGACCAACCTAATGCATAGCAAGTTAATTCAAGAAACTGCAGTTGGACAAAACAGGAAATTTAGAAGCATTCTACATAGAGCACAAGGAAGCAGAATGAAATCTCAATCTACTTCAGATGCATTTGCAACTGAACAATGTCCAGAGGTTGAGCAACTTGCATGCTTATAGCCTCCTGAAGAGTTGTATCACACACTGCCATGTAAACAGTTTAGATTCTTCCATGAAGCAATTGCAGCAAACCATTCGTGGTAGTTTAAGCTAGAAAAGAAAAAGCATTTGGAAGCAGCAACTTCCTGCCTACTCAACTAAACTCATCTTCACCATGCATAGGTTGGGGAGGGAGGAAGGATGGAGAGGGAGGAAGGAGGAAGGAGGAGAGGTACCTGGGCAGGCGCGGCCGGTCGCCGGAGGGGTCAGGGTCGGGGTTGGGGTCGGGGTCGGCGGCGGCGGCATCGTCGAAGGGATGCCTCAATTGACCGTGGGAAGGCCGGCGGCCGCGGTCGTCGTCCTGCACCCCGTGCCCGGACTGAGGAAGACGCCGGCGTTGAAGCTCCGGCAGCGGCTGGGCGTTGAAGCTCCGGTGACACGCGGTGGGCTCCTCCACTCGCCTGTCTCTGCGTCTCGGCTTGGGCGGAGGACGTCGAGGGCGCGGGCGCGGGCGGAGGGGGGACAGCGAGGTAGGCGGCGCTCGGCGCGGGCGCGGGCGCGGGGGCGACGGCGCGGGGGCAAAGTTAGGTCGAGTGGGGGGGATCTGGCGAGGGAGGGAGAGAGGCCAGAGGGGAATAGGTGGAGGGAAGCTTTCTAATGGCGCACCACACGCCGGTGCGCCATAAGTACGACTGTTCTAATGGCGCACCACCCCTCGGTGCGCCATTAGAATTTTGTTTTAATCTAGCCCAGTAGCCATATCTACAGCCCAACCCTATCTACAACAGAACCCACCCACTAGCCCGACTGGTCAGCATGCAGCACACACACCAGGAGGTCCTGGGTTCGATTCCCAGGATCCCCAATATTTTTTTATGCATTTTAAATGGTGTTTTTTATATTTATTTGTGTTTAAATATGTTCAAACTTGTTTAAATCATAACAGTAATATTTTTTATGCATTTTAAATTCTGTTTTTATATTTATTTGTGTTTAAATATGTTCAAACTTGTTTAAATTATAACAGTAATATTTTTTATAAAAATAGTAAAAAAATTAAAAAATATGTTCAAAAAGTGCGGGTGCGGGGGGCCGGGTGCTCCGGCGGCGGAGCGGGGGAGGGTTGCGATGGGTGGAGCTAGCGGGGGAGGGTGCGGGTGCGATCGAGATGGAGGGGGATCGAGATCGAGATGGAGGGGGAATCGAGATCAAGTGTCCTCATGAATTCAAAAAGTGCCCATGAAATTTAAAAATATTCATGATATCAAAAAGTGCCCATGAAATACAATCGAGAAATGAAGACTACGATTTAAATGGTGTTTTTTATATTTATTTGTGTTTAAATATGTTCAAACTTGTTTAAATCATAACAGTAATATTTTTTATGCATTTTAAATTCTGTTTTTTATATTTATTTGTGTTTAAATATGTTCAAACTTGTTTAAATTATAACAGTAATATTTTTTATAAAAATAGTAAAAAAAATTAAAAAAATATGTTCAAAAAGTGCGGGTGCGGGGGGCCGGGTGCTCCGGCGGCGGAGCGGGGGAGGGTTGCGATGGGTGGAGCTAGCGGGGGAGGGTGCGGGTGCGATCGAGATGGAGGGGGATCGAGATCGAGATGGAGGGGGAATCGAGATCAAGTGTCCTCATGAATTCAAAAAGTGCCCATGAAATTTAAAAATATTCATGATATCAAAAAGTGCCCATGAAATACAATCGAGAAATGAAGACTACGATTTAAATACAATCGGTCTTAGCTAGCTATCTGTTCACAATCTTCTTGCCCTTCTTTTTCGCAAACGGAGTTCTTCTGTGGAACGGACGTCCTTTAGGTAGGGTGGTCCTGCTTCTTCTTGTGGTGTGTGCTGCTACTTCATCGTCATCGTCATGTTCGATCTTCGGGTCGCACCCACTAGCCCGACTGGTCAGCATGCAGTACACACACCAGGAGGTCCTGGGTTCGATTCCCAGGATCCCCAATATTTTTTTATGCATTTTAAATGGTGTTTTTTATATTTATTTGTGTTTAAATATGTTCAAACTTGTTTAAATCATAACAGTTATATTTTTTATGCATTTTAAATTCAGTTTTTTATATTTATTTGTGTTTAAATATGTTCAAACTTGTTTAAATTATAACAGTAATATTTTTTATAAAAATAGTAAAAAAAATTAAAAAATATGTTCAAAAAGTGCGGGTGCGGGGGGCCGGGTGCTCCGGCGGCGGAGCGGGGGAGGGTTGCGATGGGTGGAGCTAGCGGGGGAGGGTGTGGGTGCGATCGAGATGGAGGGGGATCGAGATCGAGATGGAGGGGGAATCGAGATCAAGTGTCCTCATGAATTCAAAAAGTGCCCATGAAATTTAAAAATATTCATGATATCAAAAAGTGCCCATGAAATACAATCGAGAAATGAAGACTACGATTTAAATACAATCGGTCTTAGCTAGCTATCTGTTCACAATCTTCTTGCCCTTCTTTTTCGCAAACGGAGTTCTTCTGTGGAACGGACGTCCTTTAGGTAGGGTGGTCCTGCTTCTTCTTGTGGTGTGTGCTGCTACTTCATCGTCATCGTCATGTTCGATCTTCGGGTCGCACCCACTAGCCCGACTGGTCAGCATGCAGCACACACACCAGGAGGTCCTGGGTTCGATTCCCAGGATCCCCAATATTTTTTATGCATTTTAAATGGTGTTTTTTATATTTATTTGTGTTTAAATATGTTCAAACTTGTTTAAATCATAACAGTAATATTTTTTATGCATTTTAAATTCTGTTTTTTATATTTATTTGTGTTTAAATATGTTCAAACTTGTTTAAATTATAACAGTAATATTTTTTATAAAAATAGTAAAAAAAAATTAAAAAATATGTTCAAAAAGTGCGGGTGCGGGGGGCCGGGTGCTCCGGCGGCGGAGCGGGGGAGGGTTGCGATGGGTGGAGCTAGCGGGGGAGGGTGCGGGTGCGATCGAGATGGAGGGGAATCGAGATCGAGATGGAGGGGGAATCGAGATCAAGTGTCCTCATGAATTCAAAAAGTGCCCATGAAATTTAAAAATATTCATGATATGAAAAAGTGCCCATGAAATACAATCGAGAAATGAAGAATACGATTTAAATACAATCGGTCTTAGCTAGCTATCTGTTCACAATCTTCTTGCCCTTCTTTTTCGCAAACGGAGTTCTTCTGTGGAACGGACGTCCTTTAGGTAGGGTGGTCCTGCTTCTTCTTGTGGTGTGTGCTGCTACTTCATCGTCATCGTCATGTTCGATCTTCGGGTCGCCGTACTTGTCGAAGTCTTGCTCATTGGCTACTCCATCCATTCCGATGATCTTCCTTTTGCCTCTCCTCACGACAACACGTCTATGTGTTGTAGCGCGACTAGGTTTGCTCTTTCAAAGTCGGCGAGTCAACCCTCGAAGTCGACATGCATTTCGCGGCGACCCTCATGGTGACCCCATACAGCGAGCCTGCCGAGGTGCCTGTTGACGGGCAGACCAACGGGGTTCTCGATGCCTAGATAATTCGTGCAGTAGGAGATGCACTCTTCGGTCAGAAAGCCCCTGGCTATGCTTCCCTCTGGACGTGACCTGTTGCGAACGTATCCTTTGATGACACCATTCATCCTTTCGAACGGCATCATGCTGTGCAGGAACGTCGGCCTGAGTTGGATGATATCCTCCACTATATGGACCAGCAGATGCACCATAACGTCGAAGAATGCGGGCGGGAAGTACATCTCAAGCTCGCATAGTATCACCACGATCTCTTCCTGTAGCCTTCTGAGTTGCCTCACGCCAATCGACTTCCGAGAGATGACGTCGAAAAAGTTGCATAGGCCAAATAGCGTTTCACGGACGTGCGCGTCCATGATCCCATGGATTGCAACTGGAAGTATCTGCGTCATCAGCACGTGACAGTCGTGAGACTTCATCCCGCTGAACTTCTGCTTCGCTGGGTCTAGGTATCTGCTTATCTTCCCCACGTAACCGTAAGGAAGTTTTACTCCTAGGAGGCAGGTGAAAAACTGCTCGATCTCCTCCTGACTTAGAGTGAAGCACGCGGGAGGGTAGTCATTTTCGGTCTTCTTGGCCTTTTTGCCTTTGCGACGACTTTCCGTGTCCTGCTTCGCCTCATCATCATCATCATCATCATCATTAGCGTGAAGCTCCTGCCTGATGCCCATTGATTTCAAGTCTGCCCTTGCTTTCAGCCCATCTTTGGTCCTCTCTGGCATGTTGAGCAGGGTACCAAGCAGACTCTTGCACACGTTCTTCGTGATATGCATGACATCAAGGCTGTGAGGCACACGGTGGATCTTCCAGTACGGCAAGTCCCAGAAAACAGACCTCGTTTTCCATACCTTCAGCAGCGGCTCTGGCGCCTTTCGCTTCTTTCCCGGCAGTGGGCAGTCTTTCCAATTTTTCAACAGCTTGTCTATTTCCTCGCCGCTCCTCGTACACGGGCGTTTTCGGGGTTCGGTTTCACCATCGAACAGATCCTTGCGTTTCCTCCATGGGTCATCGTCGCAAAGCCACCTTCGATGTCCCATGAACACGGTTTTCGAAGACCTGGGATCTCTGTCTAGCTGGCGATACGTTGTGTCATCCATGCACCTTACGCATCCAGAAAATCCGTGGACTACCTGCCCCGCGAGATATCCGTAACCGAGATAGTCGTGCACCGTCGTGAGCAGTGCGACTCTCATAGGGAAATATTCTTTCTCTGCGGCGTCCCACGTATTGGCTGGCGTTTTCCACAGTGTGTCTAGCTCCTCCTTCAGCAGCCCCAGATACAGATTGATGTCGTTCCCTGGTTGTTTCGGCCCTTCAATTAGCATACTCATGTGAATGTACTTCCTCTTCATGCACAACCAGGGGGGAAGGTTGTACATCCACACAAACACAGGCCAGGTGCTATGTGTGCTTCTCTGGCTGCCAAACGGATTGACTCCATCGGTGCTCACGCCCAGCACGATGTTCCTTGGATCCTTCCCAAATTCTGGGTATTCGCAGTTCAACGCTTGCCACTGGCTCGCATCCTTAGGGTGACTCAGCATCTTGTCTTTTTTATTTATCTCCGGATCATTTCCGTCATCTTCCCGCTTCTTCTCCTCCCTATCCGCGTGCCAACGCAGGAGCTTTGCTACCTTAGGGTCCGCGAAATACCGCTGCAGACGAGGAGTGATCGGAAAGTACCACACCGATTTTCGAGGAGCTTTCTTCCTCTTCTTGTATCGAGTGACGCCACACACCGGACATATGGTAGACTCCGCGTGCTCGTCCCGATAAATGATGCAATTGTTCATGCACACATGGTATTTCACGTGCGGTAAATCCAGAGGACACATGATTTTCTTCGCCTCCTCGAAACTGGTCGGGCACTTGTTCCCCTTGGGAAGACGTTCGTGCCAGAATGACATGTTCTCGTCGAAGCATGCGTCGGTCATTTTGTGTTTTACCTTCATCTCCAGAGCCATGAGCGTTACTTTCAGGCGGGTATCCTCGGGCCTGCATCCTTCATACAATGGAGTAACCGCGTCTATCTCCAGTTGATCCAGCTTGGCTTTCTCTCGGGCGGCAGCTCTTGCGTTATCCGTCCGCTTGAGAAGCAGTTCTTGAATATGAGGGTCCTGCACCCAGCCTCCATCGTCGTCTGCTCCGGCATCTTCATCTTCATGATCATGCCCTTCGTCTTGATCTTCCTCATCATCATGTATGACATCTTCTACATGATGACTGTGTACAGCATCACCGTCGTGATCATGTCCTAGAGATTCTTCGTGTTCTCGCCCGCCCTCGCTGCGGTGGTACTTGTCTTGTTGCCCTTCCTCATTTCTTGCCCGGCCCCGGCCATGGACGACTTGATAGTCATCTTCATCACCTTGCCACCGATAGCCATCCATGGAACCACGCAAGAGCAGGTGGTCCCGCACCTGCCCGGAATCCGGGTCCGCAATAAGGCTCTTCAGCTTGCATCTTCGACATGGACATCTTATCTCCGTCTCGTTCTTTTGAAGCATCTCGGCCTTCGCGGAGCTCAAAAACCTATTCACGATGCCTTCAGTCATCGTGTGGACCATGGTCGCCTGCGGGGTAGAGCAAAACGATATGTTAGAACCAAGAAAAAATTTGGCATGACCTTCCCTAAAAATAGGACCAAAAAGAATGCATAGTGCCAAAATTCTCGCCGAAACGGAAATGAATCAAAACATTCCGGCAAAATATTGGCAACTATCGCATATTTCAAATACCGGTACCTTCAAACACAAACATATATGCAACGCCACAAACACATGCAACACCACAAACATACATAGATCTAGCTAGGCCACAAAAAGTTCATGTGCACGTTGTTGGAGCGAGCTAGGGAGAAAAAAAGTAGATCTATATCATGAAGATAGCTTTCCCTTACTTACCTATCAAAAAAGGTAATTTCACCACTTAATTTTGTTGAATCTATGGTGGAAATGAGGTGAGGAGGAGGAGATGGCTGAAAGCTTGGAGAAGGAGGTGGATGGAATGAAGTGGGGAAAGTGAGTGGGTAGGTGTGGGCTGTCCAAAATATCTTGTTGGTCCCAGGTTACTAATGGCGCACCGTAGGAAAATGCGCCATTAGTAACCCTGGTTACTAATGGCGCATCAGCAGACGGTGCGCCATTAGTAGTTTTGCAAAAAAGTAAAAATAATAAGTATATATATTAATGGCGCATCTCCTTTGAGTGCGCCATTACTAGTTTAAACTAGTAATGGCGCACTGTGTGACGATGCGCCATTAGTAGTTTTGCAAAAAAAAGAATAAAACAAAATTTACAGTAATGGCGCACTGCCTGCTTGGTGCGCCATTAGTAGTTATAGATAGTAATGGCGCATTATGGACCAGATGCGCCATTAGTATGTATGGGAAAATGGAAAAAAAATAATTCATACTAGTGGCGCACCCTGTTTACGGTGCGCCATTAGTGTCTTCCACACTAATGGCATATCACAAATAGGTGCGCCATTAGTATATAGTAGTGGCGCACTGCTTCCACGGTGCGCCATTAGAATCAATCCTATCTATAGCCCTTTTCCTAGTAGTGTGGAGGCCGCACTTGCTGCCGCAGGAGGAGATGCAAAGACCCCTCCTGGTAACACATTTTTATTAATAAACATAAGCGCTGTGCGGCATGCGCGCAAGTCTAATAATGACATTGCAGGTACCGCTGGACAAGATCCGGACAGGCAAGCATTGCTGCGCCAGCTAAAAGCCGGCGAGAGTGTGTTGAATAGGGTTCAGCAGGAAAGGAACAAGCTCCAGGATGCCAACGCCAAGCTCGGAGAAGAGATGAAAGGCGCTCAGGCCGAGCTATCCGGCTCCGTTAAGGAGAATCAGCGGCTTCGTCGCGGCATTTATAGTAAGTGCTTGA
This sequence comes from Triticum timopheevii, assembly GCA_963921465.1. Lineage (NCBI taxonomy): Eukaryota > Viridiplantae > Streptophyta > Magnoliopsida > Poales > Poaceae > Triticum > Triticum timopheevii. The sequence continues at coordinate 16,536,714 of OY997266.1, read as the reverse complement.
ACGAACTCTTTTGAAAAGAAGAGTTCGGCAAGGAAGTATTTTGACATGATATGTCTTGTAGGTATACTCACAGGTCGTCCTGCAGAGGAGATGCCCGTATCAACGGGTGATCAACTTCCCGAACTGTTGCAACTGCTCGAACGAGTTCGGCGGGCAATGAGCGGCGTCGTTCAGGCTTTATGGCCAGCCCTCACCCTACCCGAGGGCCTCGGGGAGCTTGCGGAGAAGCTGCAGGGAGTGCGGCAGCGCTTCCATTTGTGGAAGATTTCGGCTTGCCGTCAAGGTGCCAGGGAGGCTTGGGCCATGGTGAAGACGCGGTACAAGAGGGCGGATCCCAACCATATGGCCGAAGTTGGACCGGTGGGGCCCGATGGGAAGGAGATCCCCGTGAGTTTAGTGTACAGCCAGGTAGAGTTGGCTGCTAAATTTTCCCAACGGGACTGTAAACTAGACAGCCTGTTAGACGGGATTGAGGAGGAATACAATCAGTAAATTTGACGATGTATGTTATCCTTTAAATTGACATGTGAAATGCCTTCTAGCCGGATTGTAGATCGTTTGTCTTTGCCGACCTTTTCGCTTCAACCTCGGGACCCTAGAGTCCGGAGTGTGTCTGAATACCTCTTTGGTTGAGAAACAACCGTGGTATGCATGGAGACCAGGCGTAGGGGTCATTAGTGCTTTATCAGACAAGTGCCCAACTAGTTATGTTATATTACATGGTTAGTAAGAAACATCTTCCAGGGAGAATAGTTCCGTTAAGGGTTCCTTTCCCTGGGAGGCATGCCCTAAAGTGCATGTCCGGACTGCAAAGAAAGCAGTAAAACATCTGGGGCAAATAGATAAATAGGTAAAAATTCATCTTTTAAATCACCGACCGAATATTCCCTTAAGAACGCTAGCTTTCGGCTTCACCCAGTCTGAGGTACACATCCGGCTGACCCGGCAGTAGCAATCACAGAGGTGCTCCCTTTACCTCCTAGCCGAACAATCGGGAACGTAGGGGTAAGCACAGGAGCCAGGCAACCCAGCTTGGCCAAAACTTAAGTCATATCGATGCATATAATGGCGAGTAAAAGGTACATGTGGAAGCTTGACACATGTGCTGGGTACGAAACCCGTATAATTGAGCTTCTATAAAGAAGCCCCCAGGAATAATGAGTGCGAATGGCACATCATGCGCATGCAAAAATAGGCCCTTGAGGGATTTTTTAAAAAAGGATAAAAAGAGAAACAAAAGACAGCCGAAGTGTAAAAGTTTGGACGGGGGAAGGGGACGAACTCTTAGTCCGGCGCTAGGCATAGAATCGTCGGAGGCGGGCTGCGTTCCATGGGTTCGGCTCGAGTCGGTTATCCGACGCATTTCGTAGATGGTATGCTCCGCCGGTCAGGACTTGATCGATAATGAAGGGGCCCTCCCATTTGGGCTTGAGCTTGTCTTTTTTCTTGTCCGGCAGGCGTAGAACTAGTTCACCAACGTTGTAAGTCTTGGCCCGTACTTCTCTGCTCTGATATCTTCGGGCCTGCTGCTGATAGAATGCGGAACGAGCCTTCGCGACGTCACGTTCTTCCTCCAATGTGTCCAAGCTGTCCTGCCGATCAAGCTCGGCCTCTCTTTCCTCATACATGCGCACTCGAGGTGAGTCATGAATAATGTCACAGGGCAAGACTGCCTCTGCGCCGTATACCATAAAAAATGGTGTGAATCCGGTGGTATGGTTAGGCGTTGTCCGCAGCCCCCAGAGTACGGAGTCGAGCTCCTCGACCCATTGTGTGTCGGATTTAGTAAGTGACCTCACTAATCTGGGTTTAATGCCGCTCATTATTAGACCATTTGCTCTTTCCACTTGACCGTTGGTTTGAGGGTGATAAACTGAAGCATAGTCGAGCTTGATGCCCATATTTTTGCACCATGACTTAACCTCATCGGCTGTGAAGTTCGTGCCGTTGTCGGTGATGATGCTGTGGGGGACTCCGTAACGGTGTACCACCCCTGATATAAAGTTTATCACTGGTCCGGACTCTGCCGTTTTGACCGGTTTGGCCTCTATCCATTTGGTGAATTTATCAACCATGACCCATAGGTACCTTTGCTTGTGGGTTCCCCCTTTAAGGGGTCCAACCATGTCAAGCCCCCAGACCGTGAACGGCCAGGTAATGGGTATGGTTTTGAGGGCGGTGGGTGGCATATGGCTCTGATTAGCAAAGAGCTGACAACCAACGCATCGCTGGACCAAGTCCTGTGCGTCTGCCCGAGCCGTCGGCCAATAAAATCCTGTACGGAATGCCTTTCCTACAAGGGCCCGGGCTGCTGCGTGGTGTCCGCCTAGTCCGGCATGAATTTCAGTCAGGAGGTTTCGCCCTTCCTCTTTGGAGATACACCTCTGAAGGACTCCGGTTGTACTTTTCTTATAAAGTTCTCCCTCATGGACCTTGTAGGCTTTTGATCGCCGGACTATGCAGCGGGCCTCGTTTTGGTCTTCGGGGAGTTCCTGCCTAAGCAAGTAGGCTAGGAAAGGTTCTGTCCACGCGGCGATTACTGCCATTATAACATGGGCTGAAGGTGTTATGTCGTCTGCTGAATCATCGATTGATGTGGTTTTTTCCAGTTTATCGCTACCGGGCTCCTCTTCGCATAGTACGGATGGCTTGAAGAGCCGTTCCAGGAAGATATTTGGAGGGACAGCATCACGTTTCACACCGATGCGTGCCAGGACGTCGGCCGCTTGGTTATTATCTCGGGCTATGTGATGGAATTCAAGTCCTTCAAACCGAGCTGACATTTTTAGGACAGCGTTGCGATATGCTGCCATTTTCGGATCCTTGGCGTCAAAGTCTCCATTTATTTGGGATATTGCAAGGTTTGAATCCCCGCGCACCTCTAGGCGTTGAATGCCCATGGAGACCGCCATCCGAAGACCATGTAACAGGGCCTCGTATTCGGCTGCATTGTTGGAGTCCGTGTACATTATTTGAAGTACATACTGGACTGTATCTCCAGTTGGGGATGTCAGTACGACGCCAGCCCCCAGTCCGGCCAACATTTTGGAGCCGTCGAAATGCATAGTCCAATTGGAGTATGCGCCGTACTCTTTAGGGAGTTCAGCTTCAGTCCATTCGGCGACGAAGTCAGCCAAAACTTGTGACTTTATAGCTCGTCGAGGTTTGTAAGTTATGTCGAATGGTAAGAGCTCAATGGCCCATTTTGCAATCCTGCCCGTTGCGTCGCGGTTATTTATAATATCATTGAGTGGTACTTCAGAGGCCACTGTTATCGAACACTCTTGAAAGTAGTGCCGGAGCTTCCGAGACGCCATGAACACCGCATATGCTATCTTCTGATAGTGCGGGTAACGGGATTTGCAGGGGGTTAACACAGTGGATACATAATACACTGGTTTTTGAAGAGGGAATTTATGCCCTTCTGTCGCTCGTTCGACGACGAGGACCGCACTTACAACTTGATGTGTTGCTGTGATGTATAACAACATTGGTTTACCCAGAGTGGGCGCAGCCAGGACTGGATTTGTTGCCAGTATGGCCTTTATTTCTTCGAGTCCGGCAGTGGCAGCATCCGTCCACTCAAAGTGTTCGGTGCGCCTGAGGAGGCGATAAAGGGGCAACGCCTTTTCTCCTAGACGGGAAATAAAGCGGCTTAAGGCTGCCACGCATCCTGTTAATTTTTCTATTTGTTTGAGGTCTTTTGGAATATCCAACTGTGACAGAGCTCGGATTTTGGCCGGATTTGCTTCAATTCCTCTGCCGGATACAATGAAGCCCAGCAGCTTTCCGGCTGGTACGCCGAAAACGCATTTTTCCGGATTCAGCTTGATGTCGTATGCTCTGAGCTTTTCGAATGTGAGCCTCAAATCGTCTACTAGAGTTTCGACGTGTTTTTTTTTTGACGACTACGTCGTCTACGTATGCCTCGACTGTTTTGCCGATCTGGGTGGCCAGACATGTTTGAATCATGCGCTGATATGTTGCGCCGGCATTTTTAAGTCCGAAGGGCATCGTGTTGAAGCAGAATGGTCCATATGGCGTGATGAATGCCGTTGCGGCTTGGTCTGCTTCCGCCATCTTGATTTGATGGTAACCAGAGTATGCGTCCAGGAAGCACAACGAATCGTGCCCTGCTGTAGCATCGATAATTTGATCGATGCAGGGGAGAGGGAAGGGATCCTTTGGGCAGGCCTTATTGAGGTCTTTAAAATCGACACAGAGGCACCAGGATTTATCCTTCTTTGGTACCATCACCAGATTTGCTAGCCAGTCCGGATGTTTGATATCTCTAATGAATCCGGCTTCCAGTAGTTTGGCTAGCTCTTCTCCCATTGCCTGTCTTTTGGGTTCGGAAAATCGTCGAAGAGCCTGTTTGACTGGCTTAAATCCTTTTAGGATGTTTAGGCTGTGTTCTGCCAACCTGCGTGGGATTCCGGGCATGTCCGAAGGATGCCAGGCGAAGATATCCCAATTTTCCCGATGGAATTCGCGCAGTGCGGCGTCTACTTCGGGGTTCAATTGTGCCCCAATGGAGGCCGTCTTTGTTGGGTCCGTTGGATGGACCTGGAATTTTATTATTTCATCTGCTGGTTTGAAGGAGGTGGACTTGGATCTTTTATCGAGTATTACGTCGTCCCTGTTCACCGTAGAGCACAGCGCGGTGAGTTCTTCTGCCGCTAAGGCTTCGGATAGTGCCTCAAGGGCTAGTGCGGCTGTCTTGTTTTCCGCGCGGAGTGCTATGTCCGGATCACTAGCGAGAGTGATTCTTCCGCCGGGCCCAGGCATTTTGAGCTTCATGTACCCGTAATGAGGTACTGCTTGAAAAATTGTGAATGCCTCTCGCCCTAATATGGCGTGATACCCGCTGCTGAACGGGGCCACCTGGAACGTGACTTCTTCAGATTTGTAATTGTCCGGAGAGCCGAACAGCACATCGAGTGTGATTTTTCCTGTGCAGCGCGCTTCCCGGCTAGGGATTATTCCCCTAAAGGTTGTGCTGCTTCGCTCAATACGGCTCCAATCGATTTTCATTTTTCGCAGAGTTTCCTCGTAAATGAGGTTTAGTCCGCTGCCGCCATCCATGAGGACTTTTGTCAGTCGAAAGCCGTCCACTATGGGACTAAGTACCAGTGCCGCTGGTGCTCTGGTTGTTCGGAATTTAGGCTCGTCGCTGGCGTTGAAGGTAATAGCTGTGTCACTCCATGGATTTGCTGTTGCTACTTGGTAGACTTCGGCGAGTCCGCGGATTGTTCGCTTTCGCATATTGTTTGATGCGAAGGTCTCGAAGACTGTTGATACCGTGCTGGTATTGTTGGAGTGGTTTCCCGGAGCTAGAAGTTCCTCGCCACTTTTGGCCACCTGCCGTAATATCCAACATGCTCGAAGGCTATGTGTTGGGACAGCTCCCTCTGCACTATGAAGTTTACAGGGTCCATTGAGCCATCCCTCCAGTACGGTGCCGTTTCCCTTATTGGGTTTCTGTTTTTTCGTTTTTGCATCTGGGGCCTGAGTGTAAGGCGCCCTTTTACTGCGGACTGGGTTTGGGGCCGGATTATCCCAAAATTGATTTTCAGTCTTCCGGAAACTCTCCATCGCACAGTACTTTCGTACTATGGACGCCAGATCGGTGAAGCGCGTTATTCTGCGACGATCAATGGTGTTTAGGATTCCCTTGTCCGTGCAGTTGTTGCAGAAGATTGAGATTGTGTTTTCCTCTCGGCAGTCCTTTATCCTGTCCATAACCAGGAGGAATCTGGCCCAGTAATGATGTACTGTTTCTGAAGACTCTTGCCGTATTAGAGATAGATCGCATATGTCTGGGCGGGTGGGTGGACTAAAATCCGGATTCCTGCCCATCTTGGGGCTTGAAGGCCGAGGGGCTTCCGAATTTGGAAGCTTGGTTTGCTGGACACAATCCAGAGAGTCCGGGGCGATGCATGATTTTAAGTTCAATGCTTGATCGAAGTCCGTCCCTCCGCGGCAATCCGGCATGGAGGGTTCGGGAATCCGGACGCGAATAGTTCTCAGTACAGGCGAAGAATTGCCGTATCGCTCCTCTACCACTACGACGTGGTGGGTGGCCTGGGGAGAGTTAATCTCTCTCAGATCGGTTTTAAGCCCAATCTGGTTGTAGTCCGTAGCGACTCCCAGGGCGGCGATGCGATCCAAGAGCTCGTTAACAGACGAGAGCTCTATTGGATCCAACTGTTCGGCAGCTTTAGGGCTGACGCGAAGATTGCTTCCGACTACTTGAGAAGTCATTGCCGAAGCGGCGGCCGGATAGGCGGTCATGAGAAAACCGCCAAGCCGGATAGTTTGGCCGGCGGCCAAGGCCCCTCCGGCGAAAACACCGTCTTTGAAGACGGGTGGAGGCATCCGCTCTATCGGTGACGACACAGAGGAACTCTCAATGAAAGCACCAATGTCGGTGTCAAAACTGGCGGATCTCGGGTAGGGGGTCCCGAACTGTGCGTCTAGGCGGATGGTAACAGGAGACAAGGGACACGATGTTTTACCCAGGTTCGGGCCCTCTCGATGGAGGTAAAACCCTACGTCCTGCTTGATTAATATTGATGATATGGGTAGTACAAGAGTAGATCTACCACGAGATCAAGGAGGCTAAACCCTAGAAGCTAGCCTATGGTATGATTGTTGTAATGTATGTTGTTCTACGGACTAAAGCCCTCCGGTTTATATAGACACCGGAGGAGGCTAGGGTTACACAGAGTCGGTTACAATGGTAGGAGATCTACATATCCGTATTGCCAAGCTTGCCTTCCAAACCAAGGAAAGTCCCATCCGGACACGGGATGGAGTCTTCAATCTTGTATCTTCGTAGTCTTGGAGTCCGGCGGATAATGATAGTCCGGCTATCCGGACACCCCCTAGTCCAGAACTCCCTCAACTGGCATTTTACTCCAGCTAGGGGGAAATCTGGTGGCCTTCTGTTGGGGGTTAATTATGTTGGAAATATTGTGTAATACATGACAGCCTTGTAGTACTTGTGCCTCACGTATAGGATTAGGAGTAGTTGAGATTGGTTTCGTTTATCTCTTCTCTCTCTCTTTATCTCCCCATGTAATCCTCTCTATGGTTAAACCACCGTATCTCTATAAACCTACGAGAGCCCAACTCTCGATCTATCAATAAATACATGCGGGCACCCATGTACGGGTGTTGAGACACTTCACCAAATCTAACATGGTATTCAGAGCCATCTTCTTCCTCCACATCTAGCTCTCCACCAGATCAAACCTAGCCGCCATCAAAAATCTCTCCAGATCAGAATCCAGCCGCAACCATGTCTTCCTCCTCTAGCTCGGCCTCTTTCTCCAGCTTGAACAACACAATCTCTGAACCCCTCAGCCGCACCAACTACATCCTATGGCGTGCCCAGGCTCGTTCTCAGATTATGGGAGCCGGCCTCTATGGGTATCTCGACCAAACAATTCCCCAACCTACCAAAACAATTTCATCCAAAAACTCTGAAGGAAAGGAACAAATCGTTCCGAATCCTGCCTACACTCCTTGGTTGATCCAAGACCAGCAGATTGTAGCCTATCTGCTGAGAAATCTCTCCAAAGAAATCCTAGTACAGGTTGCCTCGATGGAAACATCGCATGCGATCTGGACATCCCTTGCAAACATGTTCATAGCCCACTCTGCATCCCGCGTGAATAACATCCGAATCTCCCTGACCAATGCCCACAAAGGTTCTCAATCTGCTGCTGCCTATTTTAGTTATATGACATCTCTTTCGGATGAACTTGCAGCCGCAGGAAGACCCATCGGAGAACCGGAGCTACTTTCCTTCATCATCGCGGGGCTGGACATGTATTACCAGCCCATCATCTCGGCCCTGGATGTCCGCGTCGAGCCCGTCTCCGTTGATGAACTGTTCACGATGGTGGCGAACTTTGATCAGCGGGTGGAGCTTTTCCATGGCTCCGGTGCAGGTGGATTCAAATCCTCGGCCAACATGGCTGCGAGGAACCGAGGCGGCGGCGGCAAAGGCAACTACCGTGGCTCGCCCAAACCCACCAATGGTGGTAGTGGCGGGTATCGCGGTGGTGGTGGCGGCAACAATGGCGGCGGCAGCTCCAACTACAACAAAGGCGGCAATGGTGGTGGTCATGTCTACCACAACAATGGTGACCGCGGTCACCACTACAACAACAACGATGGGCGCCCCTTCTACAACAACAATCAGGGGCGCCAAGGTGGCTACGGCGGTGGCTACCGCGGTGGCTATGGGGGCGGCAAAAATTTCCAAGGTTATGATGAGTATGAGGGCAAATGTCAAATCTGTAAAAAGACTAACCATATAGCAAAAGATTGTCGTTGGCGCTATGAAGAAAACTCGCAGAAAAAGAAAGTTGCAGCCGCCGTAGATATGTCCTATGGTGTGGACACAAACTGGTATGTCGATACCGGTGCCACTGAGCACATCACCCCCGACAAGGAAAGGTTGACCATGCAAGAGAAGTACCACGGCCATGATCAAATCAACACCGCAGCAAATGGTCAAGGTATGATGATAAGCCACGTTGGTCAATCTACTATTAGAACACCTCATAGCAATATTCATCTCAATAATGTCCTACTTGTTCCACATGCATCAAAAAGTCTTGCTTCTGTTCATAGAATCACTCTTGATAATGGGGTCTTCATAGAATTTCATCCGTTTTTCTTTTTGATCAAGGATCAGGCAACATGAAAGGTTCTTTATCGCGGTAGATGCGTGGACGGTCTCTACCAATTGATTCCTACACTTTGCAAGTTCAATAAACAAGTCTTTGGAGCCGTTAGAGTCTCTTCAGAAAGGTGGCATAATCGCCTAGTCCACCCGTCTTTTTCCATTGTTTCTCAAATTCTTAGCAAGAATAAACTCCCTTTTGTTGGTGAGCGAAATTGTGAAACTGTTTGTGATTCATACCAGCGTGCAAAAAGTCATCAACTACCATATTCTATTTCTACTAGTGTGTCTGTTAAACCGTTGCAATTTATCTTTTCTGATGTGTGGGGTCCAGCACCCTCTTACGTTGGTAAGACACATTTATTATGTGAGTTTCATCGATGACTACAGTAAATACACGTGGATTTACCTCCTTAAAAAGCGTTCCGATGTTTTCCAAGTTTTCCATAACTTTCAAGCTCTTGTAGAGAGAAAATTTGATTGTAAAATCATTGCCATGCAATCAGACTGGGGTGGTGAGTACGAGAAACTCAACTCGTTCTTCCAAAAGATAGGCATCTCTCACCACGTCTCTTGTCCACATGCTCACCAGCAAAACGGTAGTGCAGAACGCAAGCATCGCCATATTGTTGAAGTAAGCCTTGCACTACTTGCTGCTGCCTCGATGCCACTAAAGTTTTGGGACGAAGCTTTCTTAACTGCTGTTCATCTCATTAATATCCTGCCTAGTCGTGTCATCAATAATGAAACACCCACAGAATGTCTTCTTCATCTCAAACCAGACTACACTTATCTTCGTGTTTTTGGTTGTGCGTGTTGGCCAAACCTTCATCCATACAACAATCGCAAACTTATGTTTCGCTCCAAGCAATGTGTTTTTATTGGCTATAGCGCTCAACATAAAGGAGTTAAGTGTCTCGATGTAGCTACTGGCCGAGTCTACATCTCCAGAGATGTTGTTTTTGATGAGACTCAATTTCCTTTTGAAAAACTTCACCCCAATGCTGGTGCCCTCCTTCGTCAAGAAATCCTTCTCTTGCCATCATCTCTTTCTGGTCTTGAAAATGAGGGTGCTAATAGTAGTTCTGATCTATTTGTGACTAATCATCATACTTTGCTTAAGTCCACTGCTGCAGGAACAATTTTTTCCGGTGAAAACAGAGCACAAAATAATGAACTAGGTGGTCATTTTATGTGCCCCCTTCAGGAGACAGCACACCCCGAGGAGGATCTGCCTCGGGATCGTTATCGCTGCAGACGGCAGCGCATCCAGCTTCGGGATCCGTTCCTGACGCTAAGCCCAGCGGGTCCGCCTCTGGCGCCCCCGGCGTTGTCCCACCTAGAACTGACGCCACCAGCCGCGACAGCGACATCTCTTCACCGCGCCAATCCTCGGGTGCCGGGTGGCGCGCCTCCACTCCTGATGCCGGGTTGCCCACCCCGCCCGGGCCCGCCACTGGAGCCTCACCTGCCCCGCATGGGGCCGACACTGCTCCTGCGCATTCCCCTGGTTGGGTCGCCCCGCCCGCCTCTGCCTCGAGATCGGGCCCGCCCGGGGGTGCGGCTGAACCTGGCGCTGCAGCTTCGACTGCTGCTGCTGGATCCTCTGCGCCGGCTGCTGCTGGATCTTCTGCGGCGGACTCTTCTGTGGCTGCTCCTGCAAAACCGCGTACACGCCTCCAAAGGGGAGTTTCCACCCGAATTAATTACAAACACTTCTCCAAATATGGGTTATCTTGCATGGCAGGTGAACCCAAAAATTTAATGGATGCACTTGGTGATGATAGGTGGAAAACCGCCATGAATGATGAATTTGTGGCTTTACAGAGGAACAAAACTTGGCACTTGGTTCCTCCTCAACAAGGCAGAAACCTCATCGATTGCAAATGGGTATATCGCATCAAAAAGAAGTCAGATGGCACCATAGATCGCTACAAGGCCAGACTTGTGGCAAAAGGTTTCAAGCAGAGGTATGGGCTTGATTATGAGGACACTTTTAGTCCCGTTGTTAAAGCTGCCACCATCCGTCTTGTGATGTCCATTGCTATTTCTAGGGGGTGGAGCCTTACACTACTGGAATCAGCTACTTTGCCATCTGCCAGCTCTTTGCCGTCAGCTAGCGGACGGCAAAGAAGCTCTTTGCCATCAGCTACCAAAAAGCAGACGGCAAAGAACTGGCTGATGGCAAAGAAAGCCTTTGCCATCAGCCAGCTCTTTGCCGTCGGCTAGCTGACGGTAAAGATTCTTTGTCGTCCGCTAGCTGACGGCAAAGAGGCAGGGGGGCCACTGAGGAGCTGGTTAAAAAATACTTAACGCCCCCCCGCTTTGCCGTCCGCCGCGGACGGAAAATTTGAAGAAAAGCGGACGGCAAAGGGGGGCGAACGGCAAAGGCTGCCCTAACTAACCTAACTAACGGCCGAGCCCCTCCCCCGCCCGTTACTCATCTCTCTCGATCCCTCGACCTCCTCCGCCCCCGCCCCCGCCCCCGCCCTCGCCGCACCCGCCACCGCCCCCCGCCGCCCGGCCCCGCCCTCGCCGCACCCGCACCCGCCGCCGCCGCTCCCACCCACTTCCCCGCCGCCCGACCCGCCACCGCCCCCTGCCGCCCGGCGCCCCCGCCCCCGCCCCGCCCCTCCCGCCCGGCGCCGCCCCCGCCCCCGCCGCCCGGCCATCCCACTGGCCCGGAGCCCCGCTGCCCCCCACCCACCCACCACCCCGGCGCCAGCGTCGCCCCCTCCGGTGAGTTTTTTTTCTGTTTTTCTTTTTTTTGCTGTTTAATTCTTGTTTAATTGTTAGTGTTAGTGTTAGTGTTAGATTTAATTAGTGTTAGAAAAGAAGAAATATTAGTGTTAGTGTTAGAAAAAAGAATATGTAGAAGAAAAGAAGAAGTGGAAAAAAGATGAAAAAGAAGAAAAGAAAAGAAGTAGAAAAAAAGATGAAAAAGAAGTAGAAGAAGAAGAATAGAAGAAAAGAAAAGAAGTAAAAGAAGTAGAAAAAAGATGAAAAAAGAAGAAGAAGAAGAAGAAGAAAGGAAAGAAGAAGAAGAAAGGAAAGAAGAAGAAGAAGAAGAAAGGAAAGAACAAGAAGGATAGAAGAAGAAGAAGAAAGGAAAGAAGAAGGAAAAAGAAGAAGAAGAGAAGGAAAGAAGAAGAAGGATAGAAGGAAACACCCCGACCGCTGACCCCGACACCCCGACCCCGACACCACACCCCGACACCTGACCCCGACACCCTGACCCCGACACCCCGACCCCGACACCACACCCCGACACACAGACCACGACACCACACCCCGACACACAGACCACGACACCACACCCCGACACCCCGACCCCGACACGACACCCTAACCCCGAAACAGCACCCGGACACCGACATGACACCCCGACCCCCTAAACCTCCCGAAAAGGTGCTCTTTGGCCTTCCAGAGGCTGACGGGGTTATATATTTGTGAATTATTAGTTAGGTCATATATTTTTCGATTTTGTTATGAAAAACATCATATATAATTGTGTTGATCGGGTAGATTTAAATGTGCAGTTGTTTCATCGCTGCGAGGTTTGGTGTTCGACGACTTCGCCGTGCGTTTGACGAGCTCTGCCCCTTCGTTCGTGGGTGAGCACAAATGACATGTCCTTCTCCCCCATTAATTATTTGCACAAATGACATGAAATTTGGTAGCTAGCTATATATGTGTCTTGAATCATCAGTATGCGTAACCAATATGTGTCTCCCGTTCAAAAGCGTCATAGTTATAAATATGCATGCATTTGCATATTTATAACCTTGATTCTTTCAAATTGTCCAACACTATCCATGGACAGCCCGAGTATGTGTAGATTGGGTTCGTTTTCCCATATGCTTTTCTCCGGATCCGACGCATAAATTTCGTCAGTGCCTCCCCTGTTGTTCTCCGGGTACACATCCTCTCTGTTTATTGCAGAGACGTGTGTCGGTGTCAAAACCGGCGGATCTCGGGTAGGGGGTCCCGAACTGTGCGTCTAGGCGGATGGTAACAGGAGACAAGGGACACGATGTTTTACCCAGGTTCGGGCCCTCTCGATGGAGGTAAAACCCTACGTCCTGCTTGATTAATATTGATGATATGGGTAGTACAAGAGTAGATCTACCACGAGATCAAGGAGGCTAAACCCTAGAAGCTAGCCTATGGTATGATTGTTGTGATGTATGTTGTCCTACGGACTAAAGCCCTCCGGTTTATATAGACACCGGAGGAGGCTAGGGTTACACAGAGTCGGTTACAATGGTAGGAGATCCACATATCCGTATTGCCAAGCTTGCCTTCCACGCCAAGGAAAGTCCCATGCGGACACGGGCCGGAGTCTTCAATCTTGTATCTTCGTAGTCTTGGAGTCCGGCGGATAATGATAGTCCGGCTGTCCGGACACCCCCTAGTCCAGGACTCCCTCAGTAGCCCCTGAACTAGTCTTCAATGACGATAAGTCCGGCGCGCATAATGTTCGGCATTGCAAGGCGGGTTCCTCCCTTGAATAATCCAGAGAAGATCATGAACACCAGGATAGTGTCCGGTTCTGCAAAAATAATTTCCACATTCCACCGTAGAGAGAATAAAATATACACTAGCTCAATCCGCTGACGTATTATGCGGCGTGACATCACACCGCAACCAAGCCTTTGTTTGAATCGTTTTTTACTATACCACCTCAGCACGTTTAGCGAAGCGGTTTCCTTGGCACGTCTTGTCAAAGCAGAGATCGTGTTCCCCTTATTCTGGGATCCTCATCAATACGGACGTGGGTAACCCAACCGCGCCATTGATGGTGGCGCTTGGGAGATAAGCGAGTTTTACCAGGCCGGTGGGGGACGCATAGTTTTCGTCCGTCTATATATAAGGGATAAGGATTCACCTTCTCACCTACGCCTTCTTCCTCCTTTGCTTATCCATCTCCGTGCACTCAAGCTCCAACGCCCAAGCTTGCGCATCTCGCCTCGACCTTCTCCGAATATGTCCGGAGCGGGAGGTAAATGGTTAGCCTCCATCGCTAAGGAGGAGGACATCACCAAGCTGCGCAGCGCCGGATATCTTTCCAGCGATATCGCGCATCGGCTGCCCGACGAGGGGCATCTCATCCATACCCCCGGGCCTCATGAGAGGGTCGTCTTCCTCCCCCACTTCCTCCGCGGACTGGGCTTTCCGCTCCATCCATTCGTTCGGGGGCTCATTTTTACTACGGCCTCGATTTCCACGATCTGGCACCGAACTTCATCCTCAACATCTCGGCGTTTATGGTCGTGTGCGAAGCCTTCCTCTGCATCCGGCCCCACTTCGGCATGTGGCTCAAGACCTTCAACGTCAAGCCGAAGGTTGTGAAGGGCACGCAAGCGGAATGCGGAGGCGCCATGTTGGGCAAATTGCCCAACGTCCTTTGGCTCGAAGGGGCCTTTGTGGACTCCGTCAAGGGGTGGCAATCGGGGTGGTTCTACATCACCGAGCCGCGCAAGCCCACATGGGCGGCGGCCCCCGAATTTAGATCTGGCATCCCCACGCAGCTCACCTCCTGGAAAGAGAAGGGCTTGCAGTGGGGCAATCCGGTGGAGGTGACGGGACTCCGAGCCTGCATCAAGAAGATGGTGAGCAATAAGCTCAGGCTTGTCAACGTGGTCCAAGTCATGCTCATCCGGCGGATTCTCCCATGCCAAGAACGGGCATTCAATTTGTGGGAGTTCAATCCGGAACAGCACTAGGCGCTAAGCGGGCTCTTCGATACAACATACGAAGGCGCCTGGAGGGTGCTGTTCAAGGGCGCCGAAGCCCCCGCGTCCGCGACGGAAGATCGCGGATTCAGCTCGCAGTACCCAACTGACGAGGTAAGTGATTCAACCCCATCACGGGACACTTGTGATAATTAAATTAACTTTTAGTGGGGTTTCATTCTGCCTCTTCCTTTGACAGGAATGGATGGAGAAGGCCAAGCTGCTTATCAGCCCGGCTCCCATGCCAGAAGACCCAGTGGACGCCCGCTTAACAGGGCTGCTGGTTCCGGCACCGCACGTGGTGCCGGAGAAGAAGGCCAAGAAGGTGGCCGCGGGGACTCGAAAGAGCTCTCGCAATCAGGCGTCTGATGACGACGCGGACTCCTCCCCCGATGACGAGGAGGAGGAGTATTCTCTCCCGGAGGAGGAAGAGAAGAAAAGGAAGGCTTCCCCAATCGGGGAGGCCGAAGGGTCCAAGAGGGGGAGAACTATCCCCCCGGACAGTTTCGCCAACACCAGCGTTGGCGAGGATGAGTGGCCTCCAAGGGCCAGGCATCCGGCAAGATCGTAAGTATTCGGATCATTTATATGCAATATCTTCTATGTCACGTAGTATCCTTCTAACGCCGCATTCTGCCCGTAGTCCGGCCAATGACGATCTCCCCGACTCATCGAGTGGGTCGTTGGCCTCGTCGGATGTGAATTCCATCCCGACTGCCTCTACCCCACGCGCCGACGAGGACGCCGAGGTGGGATCCCAGAGAGGGACCCATCAGGAGGAGGCTCCGAAGGCGCCATCAGGCAGCCTCCCGGACTTCGTGCCGGACTCTACATCGGAACCCGCAGTGGTTCCAGAGTTCGGCGAGCGGCCCCTTCGAAAGAAGGGCAAGACCGTGACGCCGGCGGCCTCCGTCCAACCGGGGGCACCGGATAGCTTGTTGGAGGCGCTTAAAGGCGCTTCCATCGAGGAAGAACACCGCACTATCATGAGTGCGGTGATTGAGAAGGTTCAGCTCGCTAAGAGCGGGCTAACCGAAGCCTGCAGCAGCCTTCTAACAGGCTTTGAGGTAAGAAGTTAAAATTATGTAATGTAATACCGCATAGACAATAGCCCCTGATGCTTAGTTCGGTGTTCGGAAAGAAAAGCCGGACTGAGGATCTAACAAGATGTACGCAGGGTTGCCTAAAATATGTCAATATGGGTTTGCAGGCTGCGCTGCTGACCTCTGCCGCACTAACGGCGGAGGCCGATGTGCTAAAGAAGGATCTCAAGCGGTCCGAGCAAGAGCTCGGCCATGCCAAGAGGCAGCTCGAGGAAAAAGAAGGTGAGTAACACCACTTTGAATTAGTACCTTACAGAAAAGGATTTCGGTTGCAATAAAATTAACAAGGATAATACGGGTATTGCAGGGGCCACTAACGAGGTGGCAGCCCTGAAGGAGGCTGTGTCCATGGCCGAACGCAGTGCGGCCTCGGAACGGGCCAAGCGGGAAAAGCAAGAGGCACGGGTGCGGAAGTACGGCAAGAGCTCCAGGCTCTCATGGAGAAGCATGAGAGTTTGGAGCGTGACTCAAAGACTCGAGAGTCCGAGCTTGCCTCGGCTCTCGAAAGTGCCAAGTCCGCCAAGGCCAAGGCCCATAAGGCCCTTCAGGAGGTTGAGGACATAAAGAAGATAGCGGCGGGTAAGGCATTTTTCATGCAAAGCAGGCATGTTAATGTGAACTACCTGACACTTACCCGCATTCAGAGCTCTCCAGGGGCGTTTGCAGATCTGCCACGTAGTGCGTCTGATGCCGCCGCATTCTATCGTGGCGAGGAGGGGAGCTCGATGGAGAAGGTCTTCTGGTCTCAGTACGCTGAGGCCGGCCATCCGGTGCCCCCAAGCGACCAGCTGAAGCAGCTGGTCGAACTCCACAAGGTAGCTGAGGAGGCCATGAAGGGCCTCATAGTCCGGCTGTGGCCTGGACAGGCCATGCCTGGGAGCTACTTTGGCCTCGTGCGGCGGCTGGTGGATGCATGCCCCTGGGTGGATGTCATCAAGCGCTCCGCCTGTATTGAAGGCGCTCGCCGGGCCCTCGCCCGCACAAAGGTGCAATGGGGCAGGTTGGATGCGGAGAAGCTTCTCACGGACCCACCGCCGCCGGGCAAGGAGTATCGCACGCTGGAGATGTATTATAAAACTGTCCTGAAGGGATCCCGCAATATTGCGGATGAGTGCTCCAGAGATGTAATCTTTGAGTGAATTTGCTGTGTATTATCCTGTGCGCTGAAACTTTGTTCATGTACGCGTTAAGCAACGCTTGTTTAATTTAAAATATTACCTTCTGTGCGGCCGTTTATAAAATCTGAGAGATGGCAAGTCGTTGGCTTCAGCCCCCAAGCCGCGAGTGCAGGGGTGTTCGGGATAAACTTGAGCACTCTTGTTCCCATTGTTGGGTCCATCGAGGGAGGCGCTCAACACAACGAACAAGGCAACCGGACTTATAATGCTTGAACACTCTCACTTAGCCATAGAATTCTATAATTTTAAATTTCAGCGAAGCCCCTGGTATTCGGAAGACCGAATCTGGGGCGCTATCCACGCCTTCTTCAGACATTGTCCGGAACTTCGCTCGAAGCGGCGTGAGTCTTTAAGGACCCGAAAAAACCTCTCGAACAGCGACCGGTCTCTCGCCTTATCATGCCAGTCAGTTTTAGCTTTCTCCACTGAGGCGCTTGCCCGGCTCAACCGGGGCGCAATCGCAGTGGTTCTCCCAGTGCCACCTTAGCCGACAGAATGGAACGTAAGGCACCAAAACGTGGGAGCCGGGCAAACCCAACTATTGACCCAAGACATGATTCGGAGCCGATTCATATAATGCTATAAGTTCGGGGTGCCGCACTTGTGAAAGTGTTCGGACTTATCACACCATAGAGTTGGGAACGTAAGCCCCCGGTGTATTAGGTCGTACCAAAATATACGGGTGCAGGATGTCATATAATGAGCATATATATATAAAAGGTAATGCAATTGCGATCAACAAGGTGTGCATTATTTATGAAAGAAAGTCTGCTAGTAGAGCGGACTGATACAAATAGTGCGGTAAGCAAGGGATTTGGACTAAATAAACATGTCCCCCTCCAGGGATGAGCTGCGGACTCGGTGTATATAATCAAAATTAATGCTCGTAATTGAGACCACCTGGGTGTTCGTCGCAGCCTTCTTTAGTCCCTGACTGTTGCATCGTGGGTTCGGCAGGTTCACCACCGGACAGGGCTTCTGCTTAACGGAGTCCTGTGTACATAAAAGAAGAAAGATAAAATAAAATAATAAAAAAAAGGGGGGCACCCTTGCGAGCCCCCGGTGTGGTCGAACCGCACTCTGGGTCCGTTGCGATCGTGCCCCCTCCCCTGTGCCCAAGGTATCTCCAAAGCGTAATGATGTACGCGGAGTATTATTCTTGCGATCATGCGCGGGCGAGGGTTGGGGCCGCATTGCTACGCGTGCTCTGATCGCGCCAGGTGGTCTTCGTTGGCATTGCTCCGGGCGCGCTTTGCTGTATCCGGCCTTTTAACTTCCGGACTTGAGAATTGCCTTAGAAGGCTGCTCTGTACTTCTGCCGCGAGAGCCACTGTATGTTCCTCCATTCGGAGGGAGCGTTCCATATTCCCATTGACCGTGATGACTCCACGAGGGCCTGGCATCTTGAGCTTTAGGTATGCATAATGCGGCACCGCGTTGAATTTTGCAAACGCGGTTCGTCCGAGCAGAGCGTGATAGCCGCTGCGAAACGGTACTATGTCAAAGATTAACTCTTCACTCCAGAAATTATCCGGGGATCCGAAGACCACTTCCAGTGTGACTGAGCCTGTACAGTTGGCCTCCACTCCTGGTATGACACCTTTAAAGGTTGTCTTTGTAGGCTTAATCCTTGATGGGTCTATGCCCATTTTACGCACTGTATCCTAATAAAGTAGGTTCAGGCTACTACCGCCATCCATCAGGACTCTCGTGAGGTGAAATCCATCGACGATTGGGTCTAAAACCAATGCGGCGAATCCGCCATGGCGTATGCTGGTCGGATGGTCTCTTCGATCGAAAGTGATCGGACAAGAGGACCATGGATTGAACTTTGGGGCGACTAGCTCCATCGCATAGACGTCCCTTAGTGCGTGTTTCCTCTCCCTCTTGGGTATGTGGGTCGCGTATATCATATTCACCGTCCGTACTTGTGGGGGAAAACCCTTTTGTCCTCTGTTGTTCGGCGGTCGGGTCTCTTCCTCGTCGTCATTGTTTAGCCCCTTGTCATTGTTTTCGGCAATTAACTTGCCGGCCTGCTTGAACACCCAGCAATCTCTATTAGTGTGGTTAGCTGGCTTTTCAGAGGTGCCATGTATCTGGCATAAGCGGTCGAGTATTCGGTCCAGATTGGACGGACCCGGAGTGGTTCTTTTGAATGGCTTCTTCCGCTGACCGGGTTTAGAGCCTCGGAATCCGGCATTGACTGCCGTATCCTCCTTATCGTCGCCATTAATGCGGCGCTTGTTTTTGTTTCGATGTGACCTGCTGTTGTTGTCCTTGGTATCCGGACTACCAGAATTTTTGCGGAGGTTGTTGCTACGGGCTAGCCAGCTGTCCTCTCCCGCGCAAAAGCGGGTCATTAACGATGTGAGGGCTGCCATGGATTTCGGCTTTTCCTGCCCCAGGTGCCGGGCTAGCCATTCGTCCCGGATGTTATGTTTGAAGGCTGCAAGGGCCTCTGCATCCGGACAGTCGACGATTTGGTTTTTCTTTGTCAAGAACCGTGTCCAGAATTGTCTGGTCGATTCGTCTGGCTGCTGAATAATGTGGCTTAGGTCATCGGCGTCTGGTGGTCGCACATACGTGCCCTGGAAGTTGTCGAGGAATGCGGCTTCCAGGTCCTCCCAACACCCAATTGACTCTGCGGGCAAGCTGTTTAGCCAATGCCGAGCTGGTCCTTTAAGCTTGAGTGGGAGATACTTGATGGCATGGAGATCATCACCGCGGGCCATATGGATGTGGAGAAGATAGTCTTCGATCCACACCGCGGGGTCTGTTGTGCCATCGTAAGATTCGATGTTTACGGGTTTAAACCCTTCGGGGATCTGATGATCCATTACTTCGTCGGTGAAGCATAGAGGGTGGGCGCCGCCTCTGTATTGGGCGATATCGCGACGCAGCTCGAGAGAGCGCTGTCTGCTGTGTTCGGCCCGGCCGGGGTTATTATATCCGGCGCAACGGTATTCGTCGTGGGTCGTAGGGCGCCCACGTGATCCGTAGATGGATCTGGATTGCCTTGCCTTGTCCTCCAATATGTCTCGCAAGTCCAGCGCGTTCCCTCTTGGCTTCGTACTTTTGGAGCGATGCCGGGGTACGGTCTTGGATGGGGGCCTGGATGCCTCTCCGTCACGACCATGGGGTGGTCGGTCAGCCATATCGTGCGCTGGTGATGGACGTATGTATGCTTCCTCCTCTAATCGGGGGAGCAGCTTGCGTCTTGGGTAACTTTTGGAGGGGTGTTCGAGTTTATACTCTTCGGCCACGAGGACCTCGGTCCATCGATCGGCCAGCAGGTCCTGATCAGCTTGGAGATGTTGCTGCTTTTTCTTTAGACTGTTTGCTGTGGCGATAAGCCTGCGCTTGAAGCGCTCTTGTTCGACTGGATCCTCAGGTACGATGAATTCATCATCGTTGAGGCTTGCTTCGTCTTCGGAGGGAGGCATATAGTTATGATCCTCAACCTCTTCATCTGCCGCCCTCTCGTGAGGGCTTGCTTCTACATCCTCCTGCGCTGATTCTTGCTGGAGGGGATTGTCTTCGGCACTCTCCGGAGTATTATTATCTCCTGTGTCGGAATCTCCATTCTTGCTGTGGCGGGATTTAGAGCAGCGCCGCTGACGTCAGCGTTTGGGTTGTTTCTTTAGAGAGTCTGCCTCCGCTGCTTCTTCGCCATCCCCGTCTTTTGGGGTGTCCACCATATATATGTCGTATGATGAGGTGGTCTTCCAGTGCCCTGTAGGCGCTGGTTCTTGTTCGTCTCCGGCATCGTCGTCCATAGCGTCGATGTCGTTGGAGTCGTAGTCTAGCATGTCGGTTAGATCATCGACAGTGGGTACAAAGTGGGTGGTGGGTGGGCTCTAAATTTCTCCGTCGTCCGTACCCCAACCATCCTGGCCATAGTCCGGCCAGGACTCTCCTGATAACGAGAGATGCTTTAGTGAATTCAGGATATCGCCAAAAGGCGAGTATTAAAAGATGTCCGCGGCGGTGAATTCCATAACCAGCGCCCAATCCGGATCGATTGGTAGGGGCGCGGGAGGTTCGGAGTCCGGCGAGGAGTCCGGCGCCTCGGAATCACGAGTTTCGCAGGGGACAAGATCAGTGTTCGGCTCCATCGCCGTGGATGTTGAAGCCCCCAGGGCGGCGTCTATCCACCAGCCCTCGATCTGGGCGATCGGCTCCGGGCTAATGGCCGAAGCGGATCCGGGTGCGGCCACCAGGGCACTGTTTGGTGGCGGAGCTAGATCATGCCCGTCGTCACAGTGCGGCGCGCTTGACTGTGGCTCGAGTCCGTCGAAGATCAAGTCTCCGCGGACATCGGCCGTGAAGTTTAAGCTTCCGAATCTGACCTGACGGCCAGGGGCGTAGCTTTCGATCTGCTCCAGATGGCCAAGTGAATTGGCCCGCAGTACGAAGCCGCCGAATACGAAGATCTGTCCGGGGAGAAAAGTCTCACCCAGGACAGCGTTGTTGGTTGAAGATGCCATCAAGCCTATCGGTGACGACACAGAGGAACTCTCAATGAAAGCACCAATGTTGGTGTCAAAACCAGCGGATCTCGGGTAGGTGGTCCCGAACTGTGCGTCTAGGCGGATGGTAACAGGAGACAAGGGACATGATGTTTTACCCAGGTTCGGGCCCTCTTGATGGAGGTAAAACCCTACGTCCTGCTTGATTAATATTGATGATATGGGTAGTACAAGAGTAGATCTACCACGAGATTAAGGAGGCTAAACCCTAGAAGCTAGCCTATGGTATGATTGTTGTGATGTATGTTGTCCTACGGACTAAAGCCCTCCGGTTTATATAGACACCGGAGGAGGCTAGGGTTACACAGAGTCGGTTACAATGGTAGGAGATCCACATATCCGTATTGCCAAGCTTGCCTTCCACGCCAAGGAAAGTCCCATCCGGACACGGGCCGGAGTCTTCAATCTTGTATCTTCGTAGTCTTGGAGTCCGGCGGATAATGATAGTCCGGCTGTCCGGACACCCCCTAGTCCAGGACTCCCTCAACGTGTATCAGGAGAACAGCAGGGAGGTGCTGCCGAAATTTTGCGTCGGATCCGGAGCATGGCATATGGGAAAATGAACCCAATCTACACATACTCGGGTGGGATTAGGACCTATCATTACCTATTAGAGTGTAGGTTGCATGGACGTAATAAAATTGACAAAGTAGATCAAGTGATGAATATATACATGGTGAATTATATATATAATTGTTGTGTGTCCAGTAGCTCTGAAAGTCAAGATGAGTGATCGTGCATGGATGTATACCGGTCACACTGGTCAGAACAAATGGAGCGCTGAATGGTTCACAAAAACCAAGGGGTTTGTGCAAGCCGCATTTGCAAATGGCCAGAGGAAAACTTGGTGCCCCTGTTTCCGATGCGGCAATTGGGAAAAGAGGACAGAGGCTGAAATGGGTAAACACCTGCAGAAGAATGGTTTTACGCCCGATTATTCGGTGTGGACATTTCATGGTGAGTCTGCCCAACGTGACCGAGCTGAGGTGGATCATCGTCGCACCGACGAGCATGGTACCGGGATGGAAAACATGGTGCAAGACTATGATGATGCTCGGGATTTGGACGAGGAGATGGAGGAATCTGCAAAGGCCTTCAATGAAATGTTGGAGTCTTCAAAACGTCCGCTCCATGAGCACACTGAGCTTTGTCAGTTGGATGCCATCTCACAAGTAATGGCTTTGAAGGCTCAGTTCAACTTGGGCAGAGAATGCTATGACGCAATTATGACAGTATTTGGACGCTTTCTACCCAAAGGCCATGTAATGCCTGCAAACCTGTACCAGTCGGAAAAAATCCTCCGTGCACTGAAGATGCCCTATGAGAAGATACATGCCTGTGAGAAAGGATGTGCCTTATTTAGGCTTGACTATGCGGACTTGAACTATTGTCCCATTTGCAAGTGTTCCAGGTATATTGTGGTAGACAACGGTATGGGTGAGAAGACACAGAACACAATCCCTGTTAGTGTTCTTCGGTATATGCCAATCGTACCAAGACTTCAACGTCTTTTCATGGTCGAAGAGACGGCCAGACAGATGACATGGCACAAAACAGGCAAAAGAACCGAACTAGATGCAGATGGGAAACTGATGATGGTACACACATCGGATGGTGTTGCGTGGAAAAGGTTTGATGAATTACATGCTGACAAAGCGGCAGATCCGAGGCATCCTCGAGTCGGCATCAGCACCGATGGGTTCAGTGTGTTTGGTATGACGGCAGCCCAATATAGTTGTTGGCCCGTATTTGTCTTTCCACTCAATCTCCCTCCCCCCCGGACAGATTATGCTAAGAAAGAACATTTTCCTGACGTTGATAATTCCAGGGCCCAACTATCCGGGGGAAAATATGAATGTGTACATGCAGCCGCTTAAGGACGAATTGCAAGAAGCCTGGGATAATGGGTTCAAGACATACGACGCCTATAGCAAACAAAACTTCATAATGCGTGTCTGGTACATGTACTCGACGCATGACTTGCCGGCGTATGCACTATTCGTTGGCTGGTGTGTGCATGGAAGGTTCCCGTGCCCCACATGCAAGGGAGCTCTTGAGTTTCGTTGGCTTCAAGCCGGTCGCAAGTTTTCTTGCTTCGACATGCATAGACAGTTCCTGGATCCTCGCCATAAGTTCAGGAAAGACAAGAAGAACTTCATCAGAGGTAGAGTTGTAAAAAACTCTGCACCACCTGCGTTGACAGGCTAACAGACCCTGGATCAGTTAAACGCTCTCGAGCTAGATCCAGAGCATCCAGGGTACTTCAAGGGGTATAATTCCGAGCACGCCTGGACTCACAAAACATGCTTATGGGATCTGCCTTACTTCAAAGACCTCCTTTGCCCACACAACATCGACGTGATGCACACTGAGAAGAATATCGCCGAGGCACTTTTTGGTACATTGTTCGGCATAGATGGGAAGTCAAAGGATAATACTAAGGCTAGAGTCGATCTGGAGGCGCTATGTGATAGGCCGTTACAAAACATGAAAGAACCGAAAGGAAAGCAGAACTGGACGAAGCCAAAGGCATGGTTCAATCTTGGAAGGCTAGCTATGAGGGAAATTATCTTGTAGGTGAAAATGCAGTTGATGTTCCCCGATGGGTATGCAGCGAATCTAAAGAGGGGAGCGAGTGTTGATAAATTGAAGATATTTGGTCTCAAGAGTCATGATTGGCACATATGGATTGCGCGGGTAATGCCGGTGATGTTGCGTGGCTTCATCCCTGAGGATGAATGGCTAGTACTGGCAAAACTCAGCTATTTCTTCCGTGTTCTTTGTGCGAAAGAACTATCGCCTGACGTGCTAGAAGAAATGGAAGAGTTGGCGCCAGAGTTGATCTGCAAGTTAGAGAAGATCTTTCCACCGGGCTTCTTTAATCCAATGCAGCATTTGATTTTGCATCTCCCGGCAGAGGCAAGATTGGGGGGGGGGGCGTGCAAAATCGTTGGTGCTACCCAACTGAGAGGATGCAGAAGACGCTTCGAGAAAAATGTAAAAATAAACATAGAATTGAAGCGTCTATGGCTGAGGCATTCATCACTGAGGAGGCGGCAAACTTCGTGACAGCACACTACGAAACCAAAAATCTTCATTTGCATAATCCGAAGCCTCGGTACAACGCTGACGAGCCTAAAAAGGGTGGATCCAACCTCAGCCTATTCAAAGGCAATCTCGCACCAGCCAGTGTTTCAAATCCAGTATCTTTGGATAACGAAGAATGGCGGACCATTTCGTTGTATATCTTCACCAACCTGATAGAAGTGCGGCCGTACATCGAGTAAGTTCTCGGTACATTGTTTCGCAACTTCTATTTCCTTTGAACTGCTCTTATTCCTGGATATTTCATACAGTCGATACGTCGCCCTATTCTCGTATGGAGCGGTGATCCAAAAGGATTCCGTCGAAGAGTATGAGCTTCTCGCAAAGCAAGGAGGCGGCTATCCCGGTTTCATCTCTTGGTTCAAACAAACGGTAAATTCTATTAGACAATTTCATTTCATTCGCTAATTTGTGCGTAATGCAACAATCCTTTCATATTAAACTTTTAGGCTAATTCAGAGTCTATGGACGCCGAATTGAGACAAGTCGCTAATGGTTTTGACTATAAGGTCCGTTCATTTGACAAATACGACATCAACGGGTATCATTTTCGTACATATGGCAAAGAGCTATCTATGGTCGACCAAAAGTCTACAAATTGTTGTGTATCTGCTATCGGCGAAGGAGGTACCGAGTATTATGGGAGAGTTGAAGCAATTTATGAACTTCTATTCTATGGTGAAAACCCACCGAATGTCGTAGTCTTCAAATGTTATTGGTTTCAGCCGAAGGAGACTAGAAGGACTCATGAACATATAGGGCTAGTTGAAATCAACCAAAGCACCCATTTAGATGTTCCTGATGTCTATATTATGGCTCAACAGGCGACCCAAGTATTCTATCTACCCTGGGCCTGCCAAACTAATCCAAATCTGAAAGGTTGGGATGTCGTTTATGAAGTGCCGCCACGTGCTAGACTATCTCCCCCAAAGGAAGAGGATTATGAACCTCACATTAACCCAGACACATATGAAGGAGAATTCTTCCAAGAGACACGTCTTTCCAAAAAGCGTTTCAAGAACCGGTATACTTCACCCCAAAACATTGAAGTAGACAGCGACAGTGAATCCCACATCACCCCAGAGGAGGAACAAGAAGAGTCGGAACAAGAAGAGGTTACTGCTGCGGAAGACCTCTCAATGCTTGACCGATTACGTAAAGGTGGCCTTCCACATGTTGATGCCACTGAACCCTATGAGCCCGTCATTGATTATAGTGATGATGATGATGATGCATTTATTGATGATACTGATCAAGATTATTAGTAGTGTCAGGTATTCAACTTTTTTATGTTGTACTTGATGATGATACACTTAAGTGATATACATATTATTATTCATGTCGGTATTTTTTTTATGTTGTACTAATTTCGTTTACTCTTTGTCATGGCAGGTGTTGAAAGATGGAAGGGGAGCCGACTGAGGCCAAGGACAAACGTGCCCAAATTGAAGGTGTGCCACACCATCAAGGTAGCTCCAGCTTATATCAGTTCAGGCGGAATTGGGTAATGTGGTTTGCTTCATGATTAATGCAATTCATTCATCATGCTAGGTTGAGCCCTTTAATTACTAATTTACTTTGTTTCTCTCTTTCAGGCATGCTACAATAAGACGGATAAGGTGCCAGAGGGGTACGACCTGTATGCCATGGCCCACACTGCCTCTTACAAGCAAGTCAAGGGGAAGGCGAGGAAAGGGGAGGAGTTTAACCCGAGCAATCCAAAGCAGGTGATGAGGTCCCATGGCTCCATAGCCATTGATCCAGAGATTGCTCCTGAGACCACGGTGAGTTTAATTTGAATGGACGTTACTTGCTAGTCTTAACATTTGAGTGTCATCATGATAACGAAACATTGGAAATGATCTTTGGTGCAGCGTAACTCCACACAAGCATCACACGATCCTTCTCCAGCTACTGGCATGAGCCAGCCCGCTCCCACACCTCCATGATCAAGGTAAGTTTCTCTAGTTTTTTGCTTAACAAATGCATAAAAACCTAGACTTAGCTTTATTTCATCCAATATGCTTACCTTAATGACCTAGCTAGAGTTAGCTTCTTTGCCTGCAAAATGACTTAATAAGCTTACCAACCTCCAAAACCAGCCATTTTACCTAAGTTAGCTCTAAAACGATCTTTACTTAGCTTTGTTTCCTCCAAAATGACCTAAGTTAGTTATAATATGCTTAGTTAACTAGGTTTGCTCAATAATGACATGTACTTACCTTACTTATGTAAAAAACGGCATAATTAGCTTAGTTAGCTCATAAACGATCCATTTTACCTACATTAGCTCTAAAATGATGCATTTTACCTAAGTTAGCTCATAAACGATCCATTTCACCTAAGTTACCTCACAAACGATGGCGTGCTTCTTCTTCTAGTCTTCTTCTTCTAGTCACCTTTTCCTAACTTTCTTATTTGCTATTTTGCAGATTTCATTCACTTCTCGGAAGCTAGCTTGCTATGGAGTGCTTGTTTTTCATTTCATTCTCTTCTAGTATTCTTCTAATGGTTGCAACTTATGTGTATGCTACGATGGAACTAGCTATCTTGATGAAACTTTGCATTGTAATATGTATGTGCAACCTCCTAATGGTTGCAACTTATGTGTATGTGCAACTTGCTATGTATGAGTGGATGGAACTATATATGTGTGTACGATGAAACTTATGTGCTGTTAAATAGCCCTGTGAAATATATCTATATATGTCATATATATTTGCTGTGAAAATTGTTGAATTTAAAAAAATAGAAAAAAAAAGAGACAATATGCAGGCTCTTTGCCGTCGGCCACCGACGGCAAAGGGCTCTTTGCCATCAGCAGCGGACGGCAAAGAGGCCACGTGGCAGGCAACTGTGCATCCTGGGAGGCTGACCTATTTGGTCAGTTT
Organism: Triticum timopheevii; assembly: GCA_963921465.1. NCBI lineage: Eukaryota > Viridiplantae > Streptophyta > Magnoliopsida > Poales > Poaceae > Triticum > Triticum timopheevii. The sequence continues at coordinate 16,509,475 of OY997266.1, read as the reverse complement.
GCCAACAGTGGCTGACGGCAAAGAGGAAAAAAACTTTGCCTACAGCGGCGGACGGCAAAGAGGGAAAAAAAACTTTGCCTACAGCGGCGGACGGCAAAGGCTTGCCGTTAACCACCTGACGGAGTAACAGCGCAAATATTGCCGTCAGCATTCTTTGCCGTCGGCAGCTGATGGCAAAGGACCCTTTGCCGTCAGCCGCCAGAAGCGGACGACAATGTAGCTCTTTGCCGTCCCGTACGTTGCCGTCCACTTTTGTCGTCCGCGGCGGACGGCAAAGGCCTTTGCTATCCGCCATCCATGCCTTTGCCGTCTGCCATGGCAGACGGCAAAATAGCAGATTCCTGTAGTGTTAGACAGCTAGATGTGCAGAATGCGTTTCTGCATGGCGTTCTGGAAGAAGATGTGTACATGAAACAACCTCCTGGGTTTGAGGACAAAAACAAGCCATTCCATATATGCAAACTTGACAAACCGTTGTATGGTTTGAAGCAAGCCCCCAGAGCGTGGTACTCAAGACTCAGTATGAAGCTTCAGGCACTTGGGTTTGCTCCTTCAAAATCTGACACCTCACTGTTTGTCTTTACTAAGCCACAACTGTCCATGTTTGTTCTCATATATGTTGATGACATAATTGTTACTAGCTCATCCAATGATGCGGTAACAAAGTCACTTAAGAATTTGGGTTCTAGTTTGCTCTCAAAGATTTGGGAGACTTGCATTTCTTCTTGGGTATTGAGGTTTAGAAGAAGGGTGATAGTCTTCATCTATCTCAGGCTAAATATGCAACTGAATTGTTGAATAGAATTGGCATGCAAAACTGTAAACCATCACCAACACCATTATCCAGTTCAGAACACTTATCTCTGACAAGTGGAGAACTTCTGGACAGGGAGGATGTCACTAGTTATAGAAGCATTGTTGGTGGTCTTCAGTACTTGACTCTCACACGACCTGATATTTCTTTCGCAGTTAACAAAGTTTGTCAATTCCTTCATGCACCAACTACCACTCATTGGACAGCAGCCAAGAGAATTTTGAGGTATGTGAAGAATACAATGACTGTTGGTCTCACATTTCGAAAGTCATCGTCTACTCTTATAAGTGCATTCTCCGATGCCGATTGGGCTGGTTGCCTGGATGATAGGAGATCTACTGGTGGGTTTGCCATTTTCTATGGACCTAATTTGATCTCTTGGTGTGCAAAGAAACAAGCAACTATGTCTAGATCAAGTACTGAGGCAGAGTATAAAGCATTAGCTAATGCTACAGCAGAGGTCATCTGGCTTCAGTCTATGTTGAAGGAACTTGGTATTTCAGAAGTTCATCCCCCATGTATGTGGTGTGGTAACCTTGGTGCCACTTATTTGTCTGCTAATCCAGTTTTCCATGCCAGGACCAAGCATATTGAGATAGACTTCCACTTTGTTAGAGAACGAGTTGCAAATAAACAGTTAGAAGTCAGATTTGTTCCCTCAAAGGATCAGCTTGCAGATGGATTCACAAAAGCGTTACCCACAAAAGGTTTTGAAGAATTTCGACGTAATCTCAACTTAGTGTCGTTGTGATTAAGGGGGAGTGTTGGAAATATTGTGTAATACGTGACAGCCTTGTAGTACTTGTGCCTCACGTATAGGATTAGGAGTAGTTGAGATTGGTTTCGTTTATCTCTTCTCTCTCTCTTTATCTCCCCATGTAATCCTCTCTACGGTTAAACCACCGCATCTCTGTAAACCTACGAGAGCCCAACTCTCGATCTATCAATAAATACATGCGGGCACCCATGTATGGGTGTTGAGACGCTTCACCAAATCTAACAAATTATACCACCTTAGATTTGATTTCTCAAGATGAGGGAGACTATCACATAAAAATGGCAGTCCAAGATGTTAAAAATAGGTTTATCTGGGATTTAGTAGTGATCTATGGAGATGCATAACCAGAGAGGAAAGCTTTATTCCTGGTTGAGTTATCCAGAGTATTTCAAAGCTGTGTTAATCCAATTTTGATTGGAGGTGACTTCAATATTATTAGAAAAGCTAGTGAGAAAAATAAGCCAGGATCCCCTGGGCATTGGAGCTTTCTTTTCAATGCTATCTTGGAACAAGCTGGAGTGAGAGAGCTTGATATGAATGGGAGACAATTCACTTGGGGAAATAATATGTACAACCCTACTTTTGAGAAACTAGATAGGATACTTTGTAGCACTGAGTGGGAAGAGACATACCCCTTAACCCAAGTAACAGCTTTAACTAGAGAGAAGTCTGATCACACTCCTCTTTACTTGGACTCTGGAGACTTCCAAAAAACTGAGCCAATTTTCAGATTTGAAAATGCCTGGTTTTTGAGAGAAGGGATTGATGAAATTGTGCAGAAAGTCTGGAATGATCCTACCATTAAGGGGGACAGCATAAATAGATTGCTGGGAAAGTTTAGAAATCTAAGACCTAAACTTAAAGGGTGGGACAGGAATATGAATGCATGGTATTCTGAACTAAAGAAAGATATCCTGCTTAAACTGGATATTATTGATAAAAAATTGTGAGGTTAATGGCCTTACATCTGCTGATAGAAAAGAGCAGATAGATTTAAGAGCCCAGCTTGATAGACTTCTTAAACAAGAAGAAGCTAAATGGAAACAGAGAGCCAAAATTGATGAGATACTAGAGGGGGACAGTAATACTAAATTCTTTCATGCCCAGGCAAATGGGAGACTTAGGAGGAACAAAATCATCAGGCTAGAGCAAGCCGAGGGGATAATAGAAGGGGATAAAAACTTGATAGACTATATCACCACTTTTTACAAAAATTTATTTGGTCCACCAGATAATTCTTCTGTTTCACTTAATATTGATAATCCAATTAGGATTCAAAAGGACTATGAAAAAAATTTAGTAGAGGAATTTTCTTTGGAGGAAATTAAGAAGGTTGTCTTTAAAATGGCACACAATAAATCCCCTGGACCAGATGGCTTCACTGCTGAATTTTATCAGCATTATTGGGATCTGGTGAAAATTGATTTAAAAGCTATGTTAGATGACTTTGCCAATAGGAAAATTGATATTAGTAGATTAAACTATGGGATTATAACCCTAGTCCCAAAAGGGGCAGATGCTAATCAAATTCAGAAATTCAGGCCAATCTGCTTACTAAATGTCTGCTTTAAAATCATCACAAAAGTGTTGATGAATAGGCTGAATTTGGTAGCTGCTGATGTTATTTCTCCTGTTCAAACTGCTTTTGTTAAGGGCAGGTATATTATGGAGGGAGTTCTGATCCTTCATGAGGCGTTGAATAGCATAAAAAATAAAAAAGAAAGTGCAATGCTTCTGAAAATTGATTTTGAAAAGGCCTATGACAAAATCAACTGGTCCTTCCTCTCTCAAATGCTGAAATTGAAGGGATACCCAGATAAATGGATTGATTGGGTCATGGAGACGGTTAGAGGGGGGAAAGTTTGTGTCAAGGTTAATGAAAATCTAGGAAAATACTTTATCACTCATAAGGGCTTGAGACAGGGGGACTCTTTATCCCCTCTGAACTTTGATCTGGCTGCTGATGCCCTGGCAATTATGTTAGATAAAGCCAGAGAAAATGGGCTGGTCAAGGGGGTCCTAAATGAACATATACCAAATGGGGTTAATATGTTACAATATGCAGATGATACCATCTTTTTATTGCAAGATGATATAGAAAGTGCACAAAATTTGAAATATATTTTATGTCTGTTTGAGCAAAGTCTGGTTTGAAGATCAATTTTCATAAGAGTGAGCTTTTTTTGTTTGGAGAGGCAGGCGATAAGAAAGATTAATATGCTAGAATTTTCACATGCCCAGTGGGTACCTTGCCCATGAAATATTTAGGGCTACCTATAGATAAGAATAGAATTTGTAACAAACATTGGAAGCCTCCAGAGACTAAGATGGAGAAAAAATGTGAAACCTGGCAAGGCAGATTGCTGGCCAGTGCAGGGAGAGTTACATTGATTCAGTCAGCCCTCACAGGCATACCCTATTTTATGATGTCCTTCTATGGGCTCCCCATTGGGGTTGAAAAACGCATGGATTTTTTCAGAGCCAGACTTCTATGGCAAGAAAAAGATCAAAAAAGAAAATACCATTTGGTGAAATGGTCTGAGGTGTGTAGGCCAAAAGATATGGGGGGCCTGGGGATCCAAAATCTTGCATGCATGAACAAAGCGTTGTTGTGTAAATGGTGGTGGAAATTATACACAACTGAAGGGCTATGGCAAGACATCATTTGGGAAAAATATATTAAGAATAGGAATCCGGGCAATGTTCAGGCCAAACAGGGAGATTCCTAGTTTTGGAGGGATATATTGAAACACAAAGACCATTTTGTTTCTTTGTGCAAATTTAGAATTGGGAATGGAGATAGAGCTTGCTTTTGGGAAGATTGGTGGATTTACACTGCTCCACTAAGCAAGAATTTCCCTAGGCTGTATGATCTTTGCTTTGATAAAAAAACAGTTAAAGAAGTTTTTGACAATGGTCTAGATAATTTACAATTTAGAAGAACTTTATTAGGAGATGCTAGAGATCTATGGGGACATATTAGAGAAGCATGTAGATCGGTGACTTTGAATGAAGATAAAGACGAAATAAAATGGTCTTTGAATAAAAAAAGGAGTTTATACTGTAAAATCCTTTTACAGGCACCTGATTGAAAATGGTGTCGAGTATCCACACTTGTATATGTGGAAGATTAAAATGCCACCCAGAATCAAGGTGTTCATGTGGTTGGCTCTTAGAAAAAGTATTCTTACAAAAGATAATCTGCTTCGTAGGGGGTGGAAAGGAGATGATAAATGTCCTTTTTGTGGACGTAAAGAAAATATAAATCACCTTTTTTGTCTTGTTCAGTTGCTAGATTATTGTGGAATATCTTAAAATGTGCCTTCAATCTGAGAGACATTCCAGAAATCCTGGATGCTGTTATGAAAGCCTGGGTAAATACATTTGGAAAAGACGAAAAAAAATTGGTCATGATAGGTGTTTCAGCGATTTGCTGGACTACTTGGAAACTAAGAATCAGTGTTATCTTTGACAACAATAGGGTAAATGACCCATGTGTTCCTGTTGCGCTGTTTCTCAAGAATTTGAATGATTGGAATATTTTGCAGACAAACCCCGCAAGAAGTAAGTTGATGGAGGCTGGAGTGAAGCAAGTAAGTAAGGTGGCGGAAGAAGTATTCAAAGCAGCTCATGGGTGGCGCCTGAAGACTGGGAGAATCCAGGGGTGACTATAGGAGGATCCCGTTGCTGTGACGAAAAGAACTTCTGCCATTTCATTCTTGCTTGCTTTATTTTGCTTTTCAGACAGTATGTGGTCTTGTAAGAATTTATGATAAGATTGTAATCCTGGTGTATGCCTCTGTTCTTAATAATAGAGTTGTAAGCGTTCTGGGGGCTGAATTTCTCTGAATTCAGGCCTCAGACCACTCCCGTAGGTTTCTTCTTGCCTTGAGGGTTTCGGGAGGGGAAGGGATTGCTTCTCCCCCTTCCTCAATTTGGCAAAAAAGCATGTCGTAGGGGAGTGGAGTATTATGTTATGTCTTTTAGTTTCTCTTTCTGCTCTGTAGCAAGACATGGTGATTTCTTTTAATGGAAATCGGAGAGAATGCTCTCTTTTGTCAAAGAAAAGTGTATTTGAGCTTTCCAGCCCAACCTCACAACCTGATTACTCTTCTTGAAAACTGGTTCCAAAAGTTATAAGATTTTGATCCTATAGGGATAGACAACAAAAAACGATGGCATCGTCTCTGATAAACAAGAGTTCAAGCCAAAGTTACAAAATCTCCAGCCGGGTATAGCTCATTTCAGTTGTTTTGAAAATGAGGCAGAACATCTACAGTATTACCACTGTGTATAGCGTGGTCATTGCGAGCAAAGGTGAATAAAAATATTCTTATGATCCAGGGAAACATTTCATCTCATCATCGTCCCAATATCACCGGACGCTGATATCTGCATTCTGCAACCATGTATGCACACAAAACTGCAAAGAGGATCATTCATGTTCTGAAACAGGATAAGTCCAAGTTAGTGGTTCATACCCTAGCCACGTAATGTAGAGAAATGTAAACACAACATACTTTTTTTTTCAGTAGAACATGAACAGCTTCACACATTGCAGCACGAGTTGGGACAACAAAACATAAAAAGGAGCCGCATTGTTGAATAACTGCTGCAATACTTAAGATCATATAGAGTCTCGACATACATATGTCCTGGGAAGAACGGTGAAAAACAGGCATAATAGTAGCATAATAACAGCAAGTCCATGCAGCACGCCAAACCTCCAGACTACACAAGCATGATCAAATCTTAAAGATAATCAATTGGCCCATTAGTCAAACAGGGACTTCAGTTGAAATAGCCCGGTCGAATCTTAAAAGGTATATCATCATCGTCGTCAAAACCATAAGGACATAGGGACTTCTCACTTCTGTGCTTCAAGAGCACGACGTATCATCAGAAGCCTTGCGTGACCATCATCAGCATCATCTTCATCATCATCATCATAATCGTCATCGTCAGAATAATAAGAATCACCAGAACAGGCTTCCCGCTGAATGGTGGTTTTGAGCATGATACCATTTCGATCATCAAAAATCTTTCCCTTGGGCAGAATTAAGTCAGGGCCCGTCAGTAGCCCATCCGAGAGTGAAGAGCTTCTTACTTGGAAACTTGAACTTTCACAATAGCCTGCCATAGAGCAGTCATAATTCAAACTACATGTGAACTTGGGTTCCGTAACTTTCGGTTGGACGCAGACGACTGAGATAGCATATCCAAAAGGCTCTGACTCCATGTTGAGCAGGAAAATATAGTTGGTCCTCCTACTGCGGCGTCGCAGAACATGTAAGCCTGTTTTGAAGCGGAGAGACAACGTGTCAGAATCTTGGAGGACTGTAGACGGACAGCTGTGCTTGAAGGTGAGATGGTCCAGGAGCAGGGGTATCAGCCCAACATAGCTGCAGCCGGGAACTGGGCAGAAGCATGGGGCAGTCGGGCATACTTGCTCGTGTCTTTCTTTTCTGATAGTAGGCGAGACCCTCTCTGCATCCATACTTGGCATTGCAGCAAGGAACTGCGACTGACTGGACGACATGTTCCATTATAGCGCAGCGCTTGAAGGAAGTTTCAGTAGAGCATTCGTGGCACTTCTTGTCCAGTATCTTATTATGGCAGGACCAGCATAGTATGTGCCCCTCAGAACACTGCAGAAACCAAACAATTAATTGGGTCCCCGTGAGAATACCATTTGGCATAAATACAAAAGGAAAATAGTACTACTACACAACAAGAAGATAGGTTACTGCTACACATTCCAATACTTCAGCTACCATAGCTATTATGTCGTTGCAGCAGAAACAGTTTCGTTCCAAGTAGAAATACATCCAACGGTAGATTCATCGGAGCTCTTCTTTTATCTTGAGCTTTATATAATAAATAAATGAAATGAAATCTTGAGGTTAAAGACAAGTCAATATGTACACATACTTGGCACATTTACCTGATATATCGCATTGTTGAGGGGCTCAAAGCAGACAGGGCACTTAAGGGTGTCCTTCAATATTCTGACATTCATCCAAGGTTCTTTCTCTAGCCAATCTCTCTTGTCGGATTCACTAGCCTCCATCACCAACAGAACACAAGGGTACCAGCACAAACTTGCTTGCTGCGTGTTGCTGGTATTTCAGACAGGAACCAAGATCCAATATTAATCAGCACAATCTCACCGATCCGTTCTCCTGCTCCACAAGATAAAAGTCATGGAAATGGAAGGGACACTAGTGTGGTAAGCATAATAAGCTAGAAAAGTAATTGTTTTGGGGCAAAACAGCAAGAGGAAAAGCAACCAAACAAGCAAACATTTCTTGTTCACTGCTAGCATTTCACATCTGTTATTTTTCTTGTTTCGCGAAACAAAATATTGAGCCACTTTGCCTTGTTAATCGGGTAATAAGAGTAGCAGCGATGCATATGCGATTGAAAAACAAGAAATTTATTCCCATTCAAAGATGGGCAATGGCGAAGCAGTGTGGCCCCGAATCAAGAGGAATGCAGCCGTACCTGAACTAGCCCCTTGTCGCCCTCGGGGTATGTCAACTGCAGGGCATAGTCGCCATGGCCGGCCTCGAGGTTTGCCGTTCCGGATGGCGGCGCGGTCGGAGATTTGTTCACTGCCTCCGGCAACCCTCGTCTCCGAGGGAGAGAGGGGACAAGACTGCCGCTCCCTTGCCGGCGAGATCTCCAACGGATGCACGCGTCGCTGCACGGTAGCGGGGAGAGGAGGCGAGCGCGACGGCGGCGGCCGGCGGGGCTTCGCAGGAGCCACCGAGGCAGCGCCGGCGGAGAGGGGGAGAGTGAGAGTGTCAGGGGACTGACCAGCCCACAGCCCAGCTTGGTGTACGAGTGGAAAGATGGAGTGGGCTCGATATGGGCTGGCCGTGTGGATTCTGCCCTAATTGACAATTTTAATGATGCTCAAAAAAAATTTGACAATTTTGATTACTTTTTGAGCGCTTTCACATTCTTGCATACACTTGTCTAAAAAAAACATTATTGCATACACTCAAATTGGTTGTGGTTCATCACTCGAGTACTCTTTTTTCGTACGATATATACTGAAATTCTGGTTCAAAAAGTATACAACTTCTGTTTAAACACCTAAAAGTGAAATCGTATCCAATAAAGAAGAACTGAAAATGAGCATGTACAATGTATGCCTAGGTTAACTGTGAGTAAGAACATCTCAAATAGCTCCCCTAAAATAGCGCCTTTGGAGTAAATTTTTGGCGCAAAAAAAATTTAGGACATGAAAAGGTGAGCATCTACACGAAAAAGTGCCATTGCATAAGATGCTTTTAATCGTCCAGCTGCACCAGGTTGAATTAAAACCATGCATCTCATGACACTCAAGCAAAAAAAATGCCAAATATTTCTCTCATAAGCCTTTTCAAAGTTGAGCTTAAGAATTATATCCACTTTTTCCTTAACCTAGTGTGATGAAGAATCTCATGAGGAGATAAGATGCCATCCATTATATTTTGATGGTTAATAAAAGCATTTTGGTGATGACTAATTAGTTCTGCAAACAAGGCCACGTGATTATCCAGCACCTTAGTGATTAGCTTATACGTGCATCTAAGTAAGCAGATGGGGTGGAGCTGGGTAATTTTATTAGCCCCATTGAGCTTAGAAATCAAGGTAATCAGCCCATAATTGAGACATGCCACATGCAACTTGAAAAGCATGAAACAAACACATTATGTCAGGTTTCACAAAATCCCAACAACATGTATAGAATTCAGCAGGAATATTATCCAGGCCGGGGGCTCTGTTACTCTCCATAGAAAAGAGCGCATCATATCCCTCACCTCGTCAGGGGCGGAGCCAGGAAATTTTGCTAATGGGTTCGCTAAGGGTTTGAGTATGAATTAACTATTGTATGCAGTGGTGGAGTTTGCTAGAAATTTCCATATAATCTTGCCAAAAAAATATCTGATCCAAGGTTGGGGGCCAATGCCCCCCTCCCCCCTCATAACATTATTCGATGGGGGTCATTCTAGACTTTCTATTGGGTTAAAGTCAAGCAAATACATACCTATATGTAGGTGGCAGATAAAATTCATTGAGGTAATAGCACCCCAGGTCCTTATACTTGCATGTCAGGTGATGGTTTAGTCCTTGTAGTTGCAAAAGTAGATTATTTCATCCCTGAACTTGCAATGGAGGTGCAAATTTAGTCCTAAACCAATCACAGCTCGCCAACTGGATACCAAGTGGCCTGGCTGGTCAGCACGCGGCACGGAGGATCACTACATCCTCTGCCCCGGTGTGCCCGGCGCGGAGGATCACTACAACCTGATACATACATACATACAGTACAGTAAAAGCAGCTAGAACAAAACGATCCACAAAATGTATACATACTCTGCTGGGGGTTATGAAAAAAGAGAATATGCTCTGGGTGCAGGATCTTCAAATTAACTTCAATTGGATGCACTTGATTCAGATCAAATACAAACCAGTAGCCGCATTACTAGTACTTACGCCATTTGTTCAGAACAGTCCTAACCTTGCTTAGCTGCATTGCTACTGATGAGAAGCCATGTAGCTTGACAAGCCCACACAATTCATAGTCTCATACGTACTAATAATCCATAGCTGAGCTGCACTAGTACTGAATTATAACTGTTCACCGTACTACTAACTGCTATTGCATCAAACTAGTTAACCATCAGAAGCATCTAACTTAAGGTGCAGATAATCAAACGCATACTTCAGTCATTGCATCCTCCTCGGCATCCTGGCCTGTGGTGTGGCGGACTTGGGAGCGCCGCCGGCGCCGGCAGGTCGGATCAGATCGATCCGGAGGCTGAGCGTGAGCGTGTCGCCGGAGATCAGCTCATGAGGCACCGCCAAGAACATCCCCGGCCCCGGCGCCGGGGCGCCGGTGGACAGCGAGCTGCTGCTCACTGCCGAGGCCATGAGGACCAGGTTGTCCTTGCCGTCGCCCGCCAGGCGCTCCATGGAGAGCTTGCATCAGAACCGAGGCGCCGCCGCGGCTTCGCCGGCCGGCCTGACGCGGAGCAGCGACACGGCGGTGGCCGCGCCGAACGGGCCCAGGGACACGAGGAATAGGCTGCGGTCCTCGTCCCCGACGAGCGCGTGCCAGCGGTGCGACAGGGAGAAGCTGAGGTTCCAGGCCCGGCCGTAGCGGATCGTCACGGCGGGGCGCTGTTGGCCGGCGGCGAAGTGGCCGAGGAACGTCGCGCGGGAGCCCACGAAGGCGCAGCCGGGCTCCGGGTAGGAGCAGGGCGCGCACCGGCACGCGCGCTGGTGGTCCGCGGTGTCATGGTACACCGTACACCAGGTAGCGCTCGCAGCCGAACACCTTGTAGGGCAAGGGCACCTTGACGGCACCGACCACGATGTCCAGCTCGCCGCAGTGGGCGCTGGCGCGGCTGCAGAGTGCGGCGTGGCCGGCGCGGCAGAAGCAGCACACCACGTGCCCGGCGGCCTCGCACTGCGACAACAAACGCAATAAACCACCCCCAAATCATCCATCAGCTTCCTCTCAAATTTCTTTCTCATGCTTGCAAAGAAATTCTTCCTCTCAAAATGTGAGATGGAAAGAGGGTTTTCTTGGTTCTTCCAGAAAAATTTTCAACTCCCATAATTCTGCTTGCAAGAAGATAGGGAAAACATGACGAATTTCTTCCAGATAAATACACTAGATGTGTAATAATCTAGCTACGCAGAGAAATCCTCTCACGGCCTGGCCGCATCAAATCAAAAAGTGAGATGGAACGATTGTTTTTTGGTTCTTCCAAACTAATTGGCAAACAAACAGAGTGATGGATCTCTCTGGTGAGAAAATACAAGAGGAGAGGAGGAATCACCTTGAAGACGGGGGGCTTGAGGGGGAGGAGGCAGGCCTGGCAGTAGAGCAGCGCCACGTCCATCCTCACGTCGATCTGCGCCGGCGCCATGGCTTCCGCCGCCGCCGCAGCACCTCCGTCCCGCTCCTGCATCATCATCACCTCTCCTTCCTCCGACTCCGGCTTCGCCTCCTCCACACTCTCTCGCCGCAGCTCTCCGCACCCTCTATTGTTATTATTTCTGGTTGCAGCGCGCGCGTGTGTGTTAGGTGATGATGTAGTAAAAATGGAAGGAAAGGGAGAGCAGCAAAAGAAGGCAGGGGGCTAAGTGCAAAATGCCGCGCGCTGACCAGCCAGGCCACTTGGCATCCAGTTGGCGAGCTGTGATTGGTCTAGGACTAAATTTGCACCTCCATTGCAAGTTCAGGGATGAAATAATCTACTTTTGCAACTATAAGGACTAAACCATCACCTGACATGCAAGTATAAGGACCTGGGGTGCTATTACCTCAAATCCATTGGGTTCACTTGAACCCAACCTTTCTACGCTGGCTCCGCCGTTGCACCTTGTCCTCCATAAACATGTCAACCAGAAAAACATTGTCAGCATCAAACGGCTTCTCATGGTCACCTCAAGTATCATTAGACAAATGGAAAATATTTCCAGGTGCAGGGCCAAATAAATTTTATAATAGGAAGTAGCGTGATTTAAGAGGTTTTGAGTACCCTCTATCACAGCCTCACTGTCAGACAAGGAGAGGATTGTGTTTTCCAAGGCTAGGGAAGGTAGGGACCCCAGCGAACGCGAGTAGCAGACCACCCCAGGTGAGCGGGGCGATGAAGAAGGGCGCACCTCCATCCCCACACTCACCACGTCCTCCTCCATGGCCTCCAAGTCGGCCACCAAGGGAGTGACAGATAGAGGGGTGTCCAAGACCAAAGACCCACTCCCTGACGCCGCCTGGGAAGCCGTCCCTGTCGGGCAGGAGGACCCCCCACCAGTAGGAGCCGGGATACGCCGCCCAGCAGCAGATGAAGCCGGAGGGACCTCATCATCCTCATCAGCCTCCTCACTGGAAGAGCTCTCCCTAGATTCAGACCCACCCCCACCATGCCCATCATCCAGGGGAGGCAAATCATCAGCGGGGGCCGGCCCAAGCATATCCTCAGGAATCGGGTACTCGAGCTCAAAGGTGAGGCGCCTCCCCTTTCCCGAAGCGCTGAAGTAGAAAACCAGGGACAATCCATCAATCTCAGCCGGAGCAGGGCAGAGGATCTCAATGCGGGCAGGGCCATCACCCTCGAAGGACGTCGGGTCAGCGGTCATCAGCTTGCCCACCGGCTCAGAGATAGCCTTGAGGATGTGGCAAGCTTGCCACCCCTTGGCGCCGCCCTGCCACCTCGGGGCAAGCCATAGACAAGGACCCACACCTTCTCCATAGGAGGCACAGGGTCAGGCTCCGCATCCGTAGAGCTTGTTGATGGGCAACGGATGAAGTCATGGGAGCACACACGGAGCAACTCGGCAGAGGGGAAGGGGACCGAGAAGACAAGAGGCGCTGTTTCGGTCATCTCCCAGGTGAAGTTGGAGCCGCGGAAGTCGCCGATGTAAGCGGCAAGCTCGGCCGGGATGAGGTCAGCCGTTACCACCACCCCAGCAGGCAGGTCGTGCTCGGGGGAGAGAGTGACGGTCGCCAAGTGCGGCCGCACCGCCTCCTCCTCAATCTAAGCATCCACGTAGTAAAAGCCGCCCCCTTCGGTCCCATACCCGAGGTAGGCCAGGGTCGTGGGGCATGGGGGGGAGGCTCACCACCACTACTTACGGCTATCTAATGGGAATATTGTATTCAATGAAAATTCTTAATGTACTATAAATATTTTACATGACATGACTTTTATACAGTTGCCATAAGCACTTGATGAGAGAGTATGAAGAAGGATTGGCTTTCATTAGGCGAGGAATGATTTGCACGTGCACGAGACAAACGAGTCGCCCTTTTGGGCATTGCCATTGGTAGTCATTTCTGCAGCAGCGACATAGACATTTGCACAAATGTGGTAATCACGCATGCTTCTCTGCTAACAAAATCATGTGACTACGTGTTAGCGGCACTCATCAAGCCATTAGCAAAACTTTGTGTCACGTGCACGTGCACAACAAGACTCATGTTTCTTTCTTAATATAGTTGGTTATTTAAATTCTCATTTTCATAATATGTTCTTTGATGTATACAAGCTGGGACCCATGCATATCGCGTGTTTCTTTCTTTCTGATAGTAGGCGAGACCCTCTCTGCATCCATACTTGGCATTGCAGCAAGGAACTGCGACTGACTGGACGACATGTTCCATTATAGCGCAGCGCTTGAAGGAAGTTTCAGTAGAGCATTCGTGGCACTTCTTGTCCAGTATCTTATTATGGCAGGACCAGCATAGTATGTGCCCCTCAGAACACTGCAGAAACCAAACAATTAATTGGGTCCCCGTGAGAATACCATTTGGCATAAATACAAAAGGAAAATAGTACTACTACACAACAAGAAGATAGGTTACTGCTACACATTCCAATACTTCAGCTACCATAGCTATTATGTCGTTGCAGCAGAAACAGTTTCGTTCCAAGTAGAAATACATCCAACGGTAGATTCATCGGAGCTCTTCTTTTATCTTGAGCTTTATATAATAAATAAATGAAATGAAATCTTGAGGTTAAAGACAAGTCAATATGTACACATACTTGGCACATTTACCTGATATATCGCATTGTTGAGGGGCTCAAAGCAGACAGGGCACTTAAGGGTGTCCTTCAATATTCTGACATTCATCCAAGGTTCTTTCTCTAGCCAATCTCTCTTGTCGGATTCGCTAGCCTCCATCACCAACAAAACACAAGGGTACCAGCACAAACTTGCTTGCTGCGTGTTGCTGGTATTTCAGACAGGAACCAAGATCCAATATTAATCAGCACAATCTCACCGATCCGTTCTCCTGCTCCACAAGATAAAAGTCATGGAAATGGAAGGGACACTAGTGTGGTAAGCATAATAAGCTAGAAAAGTAATTGTTTTGGGGCAAAACAGCAAGAGGAAAAGCAACCAAACAAGCAAACATTTCTTGTTCACTGCTAGCATTTCACATCTGTTATTTTTCTTGTTTCGCGAAACAAAATATTGAGCCACTTTGCCTTGTTAATCGGGTAATAAGAGTAGCAGCGATGCATATGCGACTGAAAAACAAGAAATTTATTCCCATTCAAAGATGGGCAATGGCGAAGCAGTGTGGCCCCGAATCAAGAGGAATGCAGCCGTACCTGAACTAGCCCCTGGTCGCCCTCGGGGTATGTCAACTGCAGGGCATAGTCGCCATGGCCGGCCTCGAGGTTTGCCGTTCCGGATGGTGGCGCGGTCGGAGATTTGTTCGCTGCCTCCGGCAACCCTCGTCTCCGAGGGAGAGAGGGGACAAGACTGCCGCTCCCTTGCCGGCGAGATCTCCAACGGATGCACGCGTCGCTGCACGGTAGCGGGGAGAGGAGGCGAGCGCGACGGCGGCGGCCGGCGGGGCTTCGCAGGAGCCACCGAGGCAGCGCCGGCGGAGAGGGGGAGAGTGAGAGTGTCAGGGGACTGACCAGCCCACAGCCCAGCTTGGTGTACGAGTGGAAAGATGGAGTGGGCTCGATATGGGCTGGCCGTGTGGATTCTGCCCTAATTGACAATTTTAATGATGCTCAAAAAAAATTTGACAATTTTGATTACTTTTTGAGCGCTTTCACATTCTTGCATACACTTGTCTAAAAAAAACATTATTGCATACACTCAAATTGGTTGTGGTTCATCACTCGAGTACTCTTTTTTCGTACGATATATACTGAAATTCTGGTTCAAAAAGTATACAACTTCTGTTTAAACACCTAAAAGTGAAATCGTATCCAATAAAGAAGAACTGAAAATGAGCATGTACAATGTATGCCTAGGTTAACTGTGAGTAAGAACATCTCAAATAGCTCCCCTAAAATAGCGCCTTTGGAGTAAATTTTTGGCGCAAAAAAAAATTTAGGACATGAAAAAGTGAGCATCTACACGAAAAAGTGCCATTGCATAAGATGCTTTTAATCGTCCAGCTGCACCAGGTTGAATTAAAACCATGCATCTCATGACACTCAAGCAAAAAAAAATGCCAAATATTTCTGTCATAAGCCTTTTCAAAGTTGAGCTTAAGAATTATATCCACTTTTTCCTTAACCTAGTGTGATGAAGAATCTCATGAGGAGATAAGATGCCATCCATTATATTTTGATGGTTAATAAAAGCATTTTGGTGATGACTAATTAGTTCTGCAAACAAGGCCACGTGATTATCCAGCACCTTAGTGATTAGCTTATACGTGCATCTAAGTAAGCAGATGGGGTGGAGCTGGGTAATTTTATTAGCCCCATTGAGCTTAGAAATCAAGGTAATCAGCCCATAATTGAGACATGCCACATGCAACTTGAAAAGCATGAAACAAACACATTATGTCAGGTTTCACAAAATCCCAACAACATGTATAGCATTCAGCAGGAATATTATCCAGGCCGGGGGCTCTGTTACTCTCCATAGAAAAGAGCGCATCATATCCCTCACCTCGTCAGGGGCGGAGCCAGGAAATTTTGCTAATGGGTTCGCTAAGGGTTTGAGTATGAATTAACTATTGTATGCAGTGGTGGAGTTTGCTAGAAATTTCCATATAATCTTGCCAAAAAAATATCTGATCCAAGGTTGGGGGCCAATGCCCCCCTCCCCCCTCATAACATTATTCGATGGGGGTCATTCTAGACTTTCTATTGGGTTAAAGTCAAGCAAATACATACCTATATGTAGGTGGCAGATAAAATTCATTGAGGTAATAGCACCCCAGGTCCTTATACTTGCATGTCAGGTGATGGTTTAGTCCTTGTAGTTGCAAAAGTAGATTATTTCATCCCTGAACTTGCAATGGAGGTGCAAATTTAGTCCTAAACCAATCACAGCTCGCCAACTGGATACCAAGTGGCCTGGCTGGTCAGCGCGCGGCACGGAGGATCACTACATCCTCTGCCCCGGTGTGCCCGGCGCGGAGGATCACTACAACCTGATACATACATACATACAGTACAGTAAAAGCAGCTAGAACAAAACGATCCACAAAATGTATACATACTCTGCTGGGGGTTATGAAAAAAGAGAATATGCTCTGGGTGCAGGATCTTCAAATTAACTTCAATTGGATGCACTTGATTCAGATCAAATACAAACCAGTAGCCGCATTACTAGTACTTACGCCATTTGTTCAGAACAGTCCTAACCTTGCTTAGCTGCATTGCTACTGATGAGAAGCCATGTAGCTTGACAAGCCCACACAATTCATAGTCTCATACGTACTAATAATCCATAGCTGAGCTGCACTAGTACTGAATTATAACTGTTCACCGTACTACTAACTGCTATTGCATCAAACTAGTTAACCATCAGAAGCATCTAACTTAAGGTGCAGATAATCAAACGCATACTTCAGTCATTGCATCCTCCTCGGCATCCTGGCCTGTGGTGTGGCGGACTTGGGAGCGCCGCCGGCGCCGGCAGGTCGGATCAGATCGATCCGGAGGCTGAGCGTGAGCGTGTCGCCAGAGATCAGCTCATGAGGCACCGCCAAGAACATCCCCGGCCCCGGCGCCGGGGCGCCGGTGGACAGCGAGCTGCTGCTCACTGCCGAGGCCATGAGGACCAGGTTGTCCTTGCCGTCGCCCGCCAGGCGCTCCATGGAGAGCTTGCATCGGAACCGAGGCGCCGCCGCGGCTTCGCCGTCCGGCCTGACGCGGAGCAGCGACACGGCGGTGGCCGCGCCGAACGGGCCCAGGGACACGAGGAACAGGCTGCGGTCCTCGTCCCCGACGAGCGCGTGCCAGCGGTGCGACAGGGAGAAGCTGAGGTTCCAGGCCCGGCCGTAGCGGATCGTCACGGCGGGGCGCTGTTGGCCGGCGGCGAAGTGGCCGAGGAACGTCGCGCGGGAGCCCACAAAGGCGCAGCCGGGCTCCGGGCAGGAGCAGGGCGCGCACCGGCACGCGCGCTGGTGGTCCGCGGTGTCATGGTACACCGTACACCAGGTAGCGCTCGCAGCCGAACACCTTGTAGGGCAAGGGCACCTTGACGGCACCGACCACGATGTCCAGCTCGCCGCAGTGGGCGCTGGCGCGGCTGCAGAGTGCGGCGTGGCCGGCGCGGCAGAAGCAGCACACCACGTGCCCGGCGGCCTCGCACTGCGACAACAAACGCAATAAACCACCCCCAAATCATCCATCAGCTTCCTCTCAAATTTCTTTCTCGTGCTTGCAAAGAAATTCTTCCTCTCAAAATGTGAGATGGAAAGAGGGTTTTCTTGGTTCTTCCAGAAAAATTTTCAACTCCCATAATTCTGCTTGCAAGAAGATAGGGAAAACATGACGAATTTCTTCCAGATAAATACACTAGATGTGTAATAATCTAGCTACGCAGAGAAATCCTCTCACGGCCCGGCCGCATCAAATCAAAAAGTGAGATGGAACGATTGTTTTTTGGTTCTTCCAAACTAATTGGCAAACAAACAGAGTGATGGATCTCTCTGGTGAGAAAATACAAGAGGAGAGGAGGAATCACCTTGAAGACGGGGGGCTTGAGGGGGAGGAGGCAGGCCTGGCAGTAGAGCAGCGCCACGTCCATCCTCACGTCGATCTGCGCCGGCGCCATGGCTTCCGCCGCCGCCGCAGCACCTCCGTCCCGCTCCTGCATCATCATCACCTCTCCTTCCTCCGACTCCGGCTTCGCCTCCTCCACACTCTCTCGCCGCAGCTCTCCGCACCCTCTATTGTTATTATTTCTGGTTGCAGCGCGCGCGTGTGTGTTAGGTGATGATGTAGTAAAAATGGAAGGAAAGGGAGAGCAGCAAAAGAAGGCAGGGGGCTAAGTGCAAAATGCCGCGCGCTGACCAGCCAGGCCACTTGGCATCCAGTTGGCGAGCTGTGATTGGTCTAGGACTAAATTTGCACCTCCATTGCAAGTTCAGGGATGAAATAATCTACTTTTGCAACTATAAGGACTAAACCATCACCTGACATGCAAGTATAAGGACCTGGGGTGCTATTACCTCAAATCCATTGGGTTCACTTGAACCCAACCTTTCTACGCTGGCTCCGCCGTTGCACCTTGTCCTCCATAAACATGTCAACCAGAAAAACATTGTCAGCATCAAACAGCTTCTCATGGTCACCTCAAGTATCATTAGACAAATGGAAAATATTTCCAGGTGCAGGGCCAAATAAATTTTATAATAGGAAGTAGCGTGATTTAAGAGGTTTTGAGTACCCTCTATCACAGCCTCACTATCAGACAAGGAGAGGATTGTGTTTTCCAAGGCTAGGGAAGGTAGGGACCCCAGCGAACGCGAGTAGCAGACCACCCCAGGTGAGCGGGGCGATGAAGAAGGGCGCACCTCCATCCCCACACTCACCACGTCCTCCTCCATGGCCTCCAAGTCGGCCACCAAGGGAGTGACAGATAGAGGGGTGTCCAAGACCAAAGACCCACTCCCTGACGCCGCCTGGGAAGCCGTCCCTGTCGGGCAGGAGGACCCCCCACCAGTAGGAGCCGGGATACGCCGCCCAGCAGCAGATGAAGCCGGAGGGACCTCATCATCCTCATCAGCCTCCTCACTGGAAGAGCTCTCCCTAGATTCAGACCCACCCCCACCATGCCCATCATCCAGGGGAGGCAAATCATCAGCGGGGGCCGGCCCAAGCATATCCTCAGGAATCGGGTACTCGAGCTCAAAGGTGAGGCGCCTCCCCTTTCCCGAAGCGCTGAAGTAGAAAACCAGGGACAATCCATCAATCTCAGCCGGAGCAGGGCAGAGGATCTCAATGCGGGCAGGGCCATCACCCTCGAAGGACGTCGGGTCAGCGGTCATCAGCTTGCCCACCGGCTCAGAGATAGCCTTGAGGATGTGGCAAGCTTGCCACCCCTTGGCGCCGCCCTGCCACCTCGGGGCAAGCCATAGACAAGGACCCACACCTTCTCCATAGGAGGCACAGGGTCAGGCTCCGCATCCGTAGAGCTTGTTGATGGGCAACGGATGAAGTCATGGGAGCACACACGGAGCAACTCGGCAGAGGGGAAGGGGACCGAGAAGACAAGAGGCGCTGTTTCAGTCATCTCCCAGGTGAAGTCGGAGCCGCGGAAGTCGCCGATGTAAGCGGCAAGCTCGGCCGGGATGAGGTCAGCCGTTACCACCACCCCAGCAGGCAGGTCGTGCTCGGGGGAGAGAGTGACGGTCGCCAAGTGCGGCCGCACCGCCTCCTCCTCAATCTTAGCATCCACGTAGTAAAAGCCGCCCCCTTCGGTCCCATACCCGAGGTAGGCCAGGGTCGTGGGGCATGGGGGGGGGGGGGGAGGCTCACCACCACTACTTACGGCTATCTAATGGGAATATTGTATTCAATGAAAATTCTTAATGTACTATAAATATTTTACATGACATGACTTTTATACAGTTGCCATGAGCACTTGATGAGAGAGTATGAAGAAGGATTGGCTTTCATTAGGCGAGGAATGATTTGCACGTGCACGAGACAAACGAGTCGCCCTTTTGGGCATTGCCATTGGTAGTCATTTCTGCAGCAGCGACATAGACATTTGCACAAATGTGGTAATCACGCATGCTTCTCTGCTAACAAAATCATGTGACTACGTGTTAGCGGCACTCATCAAGCCATTAGCAAAACTTTGTGTCACGTGCACGTGCACAACAAGACTCTTGTTTCTTTCTTAATATAGTTGGTTATTTAAATTCTCATTTTCATAATATGTTCTTTGATGTATACAAGCTGGGACCCATGCATATCGCGTGTTTCTTTCTTTCTGATAGTAGGCGAGACCCTCTCTGCATCCATACTTGGCATTGCAGCAAGGAACTGCGACTGACTGGACGACATGTTCCATTATAGCGCAGCGCTTGAAGGAAGTTTCAGTAGAGCATTCGTGGCACTTCTTGTCCAGTATCTTATTATGGCAGGACCAGCATAGTATGTGCCCCTCAGAACACTGCAGAAACCAAACAATTAATTGGGTCCCCGTGAGAATACCATTTGGCATAAATACAAAAGGAAAATAGTACTACTACACAACAAGAAGATAGGTTACTGCTACACATTCCAATACTTCAGCTACCATAGCTATTATGTCGTTGCAGCAGAAACAGTTTCGTTCCAAGTAGAAATACATCCAACGGTAGATTCATCGGAGCTCTTCTTTTATCTTGAGCTTTATATAATAAATAAATGAAATGAAATCTTGAGGTTAAAGACAAGTCAATATGTACACATACTTGGCACATTTACCTGATATATCGCATTGTTGAGGGGCTCAAAGCAGACAGGGCACTTAAGGGTGTCCTTCAATATTCTGACATTCATCCAAGGTTCTTTCTCTAGCCAATCTCTCTTGTCGGATTCACTAGCCTCCATCACCAACAAAACACAAGGGTACCAGCACAAACTTGCTTGTTGCGTGTTGCTGGTATTTCAGACAGGAACCAAGATCCAATATTAATCAGCACAATCTCACCGATCCGTTCTCCTGCTCCACAAGATAAAAGTCATGGAAATGGAAGGGACACTAGTGTGGTAAGCATAATAAGCTAGAAAAGTAATTGTTTTGGGGCAAAACAGCAAGAGGAAAAGCAACCAAACAAGCAAACATTTCTTGTTCACTGCTAGCATTTCACATCTGTTATTTTTCTTGTTTCGCGAAACAAAATATTGAGCCGCTTTGCCTTGTTAATCGGGTAATAAGAGTAGCAGCGATGCATATGCGACTGAAAAACAAGAAATTTATTCCCATTCAAAGATGGGCAATGGCGAAGCAGTGTGGCCCCGAATCAAGAGGAATGCAGCCGTACCTGAACTAGCCCCTGGTCGCCCTCGGGGTATGTCAACTGCAGGGCATAGTCGCCATGGCCGGCCTCGAGGTTTGCCGTTCCGGATGGTGGCGCGGTCGGAGATTTGTTCGCTGCCTCCGGCAACCCTCGTCTCCGAGGGAGAGAGGGGACAAGACTGCCGCTCCCTTGCCGGCGAGATCTCCAACGGATGCACGCGTCGCTGCACGGTAGCGGGGAGAGGAGGCGAGCGCGACGGCGGCGGCCGGCGGGGCTTCGCAGGAGCCACCGAGGCAGCGCCGGCGGAGAGGGGGAGAGTGAGAGTGTCAGGGGACTGACCAGCCCACAGCCCAGCTTGGTGTACGAGTGGAAAGATGGAGTGGGCTCGATATGGGCTGGCCGTGTGGATTCTGCCCTAATTGACAATTTTAATGATGCTCAAAAAAAATTTGACAATTTTGATTACTTTTTGAGCGCTTTCACATTCTTGCATACACTTGTCTAAAAAAAACATTATTGCATACACTCAAATTGGTTGTGGTTCATCACTCGAGTACTCTTTTTTCGTACGATATATACTGAAATTCTGGTTCAAAAAGTATACAACTTCTGTTTAAACACCTAAAAGTGAAATCGTATCCAATAAAGAAGAACTGAAAATGAGCATGTACAATGTATGCCTAGGTTAACTGTGAGTAAGAACATCTCAAATAGCTCCCCTAAAATAGCGCCTTTGGAGTAAATTTTTGGCGCAAAAAAAAATTTAGGACATGAAAAAGTGAGCATCTACACGAAAAAGTGCCATTGCATAAGATGCTTTTAATCGTCCAGCTGCACCAGGTTGAATTAAAACCATGCATCTCATGACACTCAAGCAAAAAAAAATGCCAAATATTTCTGTCATAAGCCTTTTCAAAGTTGAGCTTAAGAATTATATCCACTTTTTCCTTAACCTAGTGTGATGAAGAATCTCATGAGGAGATAAGATGCCATCCATTATATTTTGATGGTTAATAAAAGCATTTTGGTGATGACTAATTAGTTCTGCAAACAAGGCCACGTGATTATCCAGCACCTTAGTGATTAGCTTATACGTGCATCTAAGTAAGCAGATGGGGTGGAGCTGGGTAATTTTATTAGCCCCATTGAGCTTAGAAATCAAGGTAATCAGCCCATAATTGAGACATGCCACATGCAACTTGAAAAGCATGAAACAAACACATTATGTCAGGTTTCACAAAATCCCAACAACATGTATAGCATTCAGCAGGAATATTATCCAGGCCGGGGGCTCTGTTACTCTCCATAGAAAAGAGCGCATCATATCCCTCACCTCGTCAGGGGCGGAGCCAGGAAATTTTGCTAATGGGTTCGCTAAGGGTTTGAGTATGAATTAACTATTGTATGCAGTGGTGGAGTTTGCTAGAAATTTCCATATAATCTTGCCAAAAAAATATCTGATCCAAGGTTGGGGGCCAATGCCCCCCTCCCCCCTCATAACATTATTCGATGGGGGTCATTCTAGACTTTCTATTGGGTTAAAGTCAAGCAAATACATACCTATATGTAGGTGGCAGATAAAATTCATTGAGGTAATAGCACCCCAGGTCCTTATACTTGCATGTCAGGTGATGGTTTAGTCCTTGTAGTTGCAAAAGTAGATTATTTCATCCCTGAACTTGCAATGGAGGTGCAAATTTAGTCCTAAACCAATCACAGCTCGCCAACTGGATACCAAGTGGCCTGGCTGGTCAGCGCGCGGCACGGAGGATCACTACATCCTCTGCCCCGGTGTGCCCGGCGCGGAGGATCACTACAACCTGATACATACATACATACAGTACAGTAAAAGCAGCTAGAACAAAACGATCCACAAAATGTATACATACTCTGCTGGGGGTTATGAAAAAAGAGAATATGCTCTGGGTGCAG
This sequence comes from Triticum timopheevii, assembly GCA_963921465.1. Classification (NCBI taxonomy): domain Eukaryota; kingdom Viridiplantae; phylum Streptophyta; class Magnoliopsida; order Poales; family Poaceae; genus Triticum; species Triticum timopheevii. The sequence goes on along the minus strand of OY997266.1, from coordinate 16,486,216 downwards.
GATCTTCAAATTAACTTCAATTGGATGCACTTGATTCAGATCAAATACAAACCAGTAGCCGCATTACTAGTACTTACGCCATTTGTTCAGAACAGTCCTAACCTTGCTTAGCTGCATTGCTACTGATGAGAAGCCATGTAGCTTGACAAGCCCACACAATTCATAGTCTCATACGTACTAATAATCCATAGCTGAGCTGCACTAGTACTGAATTATAACTGTTCACCGTACTACTAACTGCTATTGCATCAAACTAGTTAACCATCAGAAGCATCTAACTTAAGGTGCAGATAATCAAACGCATACTTCAGTCATTGCATCCTCCTCGGCATCCTGGCCTGTGGTGTGGCGGACTTGGGAGCGCCGCCGGCGCCGGCAGGTCGGATCAGATCGATCCGGAGGCTGAGCGTGAGCGTGTCGCCAGAGATCAGCTCATGAGGCACCGCCAAGAACATCCCCGGCCCCGGCGCCGGGGCGCCGGTGGACAGCGAGCTGCTGCTCACTGCCGAGGCCATGAGGACCAGGTTGTCCTTGCCGTCGCCCGCCAGGCGCTCCATGGAGAGCTTGCATCGGAACCGAGGCGCCGCCGCGGCTTCGCCGTCCGGCCTGACGCGGAGCAGCGACACGGCGGTGGCCGCGCCGAACGGGCCCAGGGACACGAGGAACAGGCTGCGGTCCTCGTCCCCGACGAGCGCGTGCCAGCGGTGCGACAGGGAGAAGCTGAGGTTCCAGGCCCGGCCGTAGCGGATCGTCACGGCGGGGCGCTGTTGGCCGGCGGCGAAGTGGCCGAGGAACGTCGCGCGGGAGCCCACAAAGGCGCAGCCGGGCTCCGGGCAGGAGCAGGGCGCGCACCGGCACGCGCGCTGGTGGTCCGCGGTGTCATGGTACACCGTACACCAGGTAGCGCTCGCAGCCGAACACCTTGTAGGGCAAGGGCACCTTGACGGCACCGACCACGATGTCCAGCTCGCCGCAGTGGGCGCTGGCGCGGCTGCAGAGTGCGGCGTGGCCGGCGCGGCAGAAGCAGCACACCACGTGCCCGGCGGCCTCGCACTGCGACAACAAACGCAATAAACCACCCCCAAATCATCCATCAGCTTCCTCTCAAATTTCTTTCTCGTGCTTGCAAAGAAATTCTTCCTCTCAAAATGTGAGATGGAAAGAGGGTTTTCTTGGTTCTTCCAGAAAAATTTTCAACTCCCATAATTCTGCTTGCAAGAAGATAGGGAAAACATGACGAATTTCTTCCAGATAAATACACTAGATGTGTAATAATCTAGCTACGCAGAGAAATCCTCTCACGGCCCGGCCGCATCAAATCAAAAAGTGAGATGGAACGATTGTTTTTTGGTTCTTCCAAACTAATTGGCAAACAAACAGAGTGATGGATCTCTCTGGTGAGAAAATACAAGAGGAGAGGAGGAATCACCTTGAAGACGGGGGGCTTGAGGGGGAGGAGGCAGGCCTGGCAGTAGAGCAGCGCCACGTCCATCCTCACGTCGATCTGCGCCGGCGCCATGGCTTCCGCCGCCGCCGCAGCACCTCCGTCCCGCTCCTGCATCATCATCACCTCTCCTTCCTCCGACTCCGGCTTCGCCTCCTCCACACTCTCTCGCCGCAGCTCTCCGCACCCTCTATTGTTATTATTTCTGGTTGCAGCGCGCACGTGTGTGTTAGGTGATGATGTAGTAAAAATGGAAGGAAAGGGAGAGCAGCAAAAGAAGGCGGGGGGGCTAAGTGCAAAATGCCGCGCGCTGACCAGCCAGGCCACTTGGCATCCAGTTGGCGAGCTGTGATTGGTCTAGGACTAAATTTGCACCTCCATTGCAAGTTCAGGGATGAAATAATCTACTTTTGCAACTATAAGGACTAAACCATCACCTGACATGCAAGTATAAGGACCTGGGGTGCTATTACCTCAAATCCATTGGGTTCACTTGAACCCAACCTTTCTACGCTGGCTCCGCCGTTGCACCTTGTCCTCCATAAACATGTCAACCAGAAAAACATTGTCAGCATCAAACAGCTTCTCATGGTCACCTCAAGTATCATTAGACAAATGGAAAATATTTCCAGGTGCAGGGCCAAATAAATTTTATAATAGGAAGTAGCGTGATTTAAGAGGTTTTGAGTACCCTCTATCACAGCCTCACTGTCAGACAAGGAGAGGATTGTGTTTTCCAAGGCTAGGGAAGGTAGGGACCCCAGCGAACGCGAGTAGCAGACCACCCCAGGTGAGCGGGGCGATGAAGAAGGGCGCACCTCCATCCCCACACTCACCACGTCCTCCTCCATGGCCTCCAAGTCGGCCACCAAGGGAGTGACAGATAGAGGGGTGTCCAAGACCAAAGACCCACTCCCTGACGCCGCCTGGGAAGCCGTCCCTGTCGGGCAGGAGGACCCCCCCACCAGTAGGAGCCGGGATACGCCGCCCAGCAGCAGATGAAGCCGGAGGGACCTCATCATCCTCATCAGCCTCCTCACTGGAAGAGCTCTCCCTAGATTCAGACCCACCCCCACCATGCCCATCATCCAGGGGAGGCAAATCATCAGCGGGGGCCGGCCCAAGCATATCCTCAGGAATCGGGTACTCGAGCTCAAAGGTGAGGCGCCTCCCCTTTCCCGAAGCGCTGAAGTAGAAAACCAGGGACAATCCATCAATCTCAGCCGGAGGAGGGCAGAGGATCTCAATGCGGGCAGGGCCATCACCCTCGAAGGACGTCGGGTCAGCGGTCATCAGCTTGCCCACCGGCTCAGAGATAGCCTTGAGGATGTGGCAAGCTTGCCACCCCTTGGCGCCGCCCTGCCACCTCGGGGCAAGCCATAGACAAGGACCCACACCTTCTCCATAGGAGGCACAGGGTCAGGCTCCGCATCCGTAGAGCTTGTTGATGGGCAACGGATGAAGTCATGGGAGCACACACGGAGCAACTCGGCAGAGGGGAAGGGGACCGAGAAGACAAGAGGCGCTGTTTCAGTCATCTCCCAGGTGAAGTCGGAGCCGCGGAAGTCGCCGATGTAAGCGGCAAGCTCGGCCGGGATGAGGTCAGCCGTTACCACCACCCCAGCAGGCAGGTCGTGCTCGGGGGAGAGAGTGACGGTCGCCAAGTGCGGCCGCACCGCCTCCTCCTCAATCTTAGCATCCACGTAGTAAAAGCCGCCCCCTTCGGTCCCATACCCGAGGTAGGCCAGGGTCGTGGGGCATGGGGGGGGGGGGGGAGGCTCACCACCACTACTTACGGCTATCTAATGGGAATATTGTATTCAATGAAAATTCTTAATGTACTATAAATATTTTACATGACATGACTTTTATACAGTTGCCATGAGCACTTGATGAGAGAGTATGAAGAAGGATTGGCTTTCATTAGGCGAGGAATGATTTGCACGTGCACGAGACAAACGAGTCGCCCTTTTGGGCATTGCCATTGGTAGTCATTTCTGCAGCAGCGACATAGACATTTGCACAAATGTGGTAATCACGCATGCTTCTCTGCTAACAAAATCATGTGACTACGTGTTAGCGGCACTCATCAAGCCATTAGCAAAACTTTGTGTCACGTGCACGTGCACAACAAGACTCTTGTTTCTTTCTTAATATAGTTGGTTATTTAAATTCTCATTTTCATAATATGTTCTTTGATGTATACAAGCTGGGACCCATGCATATAGCGTGTTTCTTTCTTTAACCCTATACATTTTACTCTCAACCAATTACTTACCATTTTCATCGTTGTGAGCCGGCCAGGCCCAAATTCTCAATCCTACAGATTTCACACTGTCATTGCTTTTGACCGTTGTTGGCCACACGTATATAAACTCAAGTCCGGCAACGGTCTGGCCAGTTCAATGTCTCTGGTTCGACCCCTTTAGCAATCAGGTCATTCTCAGCCTTGTCCCACAAAGGTCGGGCTTTGAGGTAGCCACCTGACCCCGTGCGATGGTGATGCTTCTTCTTCGTAGCATTTATCTTGTTTATCGCTGACATCTTCTTACTCTTTTCCGATGTCTTGTGGGCCACAAATGCGGGCCAGTGATCTCTGATCTTCTCATACTTTCCGGTGAATTCTGGTGTCAAATCTTTGTCGACAAACTCTGTTTTCAGCTCATTCTTCCACCCCCTGAATAGTTCTGCCATCTTCTTAAGAACATGAGACTTGATCAATTGCTCTTTAACTGGCTTCTCCGGATCCTCCTCTGGCGGTAGGGTGAAATTTGCCTTAAGTGATGTCCACAGATCTTCTTTCTGCATATCGGAGACATAAGACACCTGATGGTCTTCCTTCTTAGGCTTTAACCATTGCTGGATACTGATCGGGATCTTTTCCCTAACAAGAACCCCGCACTGAGCACGAAATGCATCCCTTGTCCGGATGGGTTCAATCGGCTTGCCATCGCGCGCGATTGCTGTGATCTCAAACCTTTCATCCGAGCGCAACTTTTTCTTCGGGCCTCGTTTCTTTACCGAAGTTGTGCTCGATCCGAAGGGCTAGAGAAAAGAAGAAAGACCAGAGTTAATTAATATGTGTACATACGAAAAAAATGAATGCATCAATTAGCTAGTCAGCACAGGCTTAACTAATATATATACCTCGCCGGACTCGGTTCGGTCACCGGAGCCGTCATGACGGTCTACTTCTTCTTGTACCGGAGCCGTCATTGGGTCACCGGAGCCATCATACTCATAACCTTCTTCTTCAGTACCCTGTCCTTCCAGACCATCGGTGTCGTTGAGAAACGACGCAATGACATCACTTTTGCGATTATGTCCCCCAACATCTCTTCTGTTTCTTCGTCTCGGGGGTGCTCCATAGTTTCTGCAAATATTTACAACATGGCAATTATTATTCAAACATGACAGCTAGATATATTAGTGGCAAACGTAGAACTAGCTAGCTAATATAATCACAATAAGGAATCATAGTGGCCTCGACGCTGCTTCTCTAGGGTTTGGGGTGGCCTCGGCAACGCTTCAAGGGTTTGGGGTGGCCTCGATAATGCTTCAAGGGGTTTGGGGTGGCCTCGACGACAACGCTCTTTTAACTTGGTAAATTTGGGTGGCCTCGAGAGAGTTTGTCGGGTAGGGGCACGGCAGGAGGGGGTAGGAGACCAACATTGTTTTTTCTAGGGTTTGGGTGTCCTCGAGAGTTTTAGTCGAGCGAGAGGGCCGAGGGGGGGGTGCTCCCGTGGTATAAGTTATCACGGTCGAGGGGGGGTTATATCGACAACGACGTGACATACATACATGGGAAAATAATGTTATCGGGGAGAGGGTATATCGAACCCCCCTCATGTTGAAGTTATATCGGGAGGAGACAAAAGAAGAAATAAAAAAAGGAGAAGAAGAAAGGAATAGAAGAGAAGCAATCGAAGAAAAAAAGAAGAAAAAAAGGAGAAGAAGAAAGGAATAGAGGAGAACGAAGAAAAAGTTGGTATCCGCCCCCGTGTTTCATAATGTGTTTCTTCTTTCTCCTCTATTCCTTTCTTATTTTCTATTTTTTTTCTTCTTTCTTCTCTATTCCTTTCTTCTTCTCCTCTTCATTTTTTCCTCTTCTTATTTATTTCTCCTCTTCTTCCTCTCCTCTTCTTCTTTCTTCCTCTTCTTATTTTCTTTTTTCCTATCCCGTGGTCTAAAATCGGTCAATGCACGATAGAAAATTCTGAAAAAATTACATCATATCTATGATCCCTCGACGTCCACGCCTCTCTCATGAACAAAAAAAACTATGAATAAAAACACATCATGTTCTATGAACAAAAAAATATCATATATTTCATCCACATCCATGCATACATCATATATATATGATCATCTATGAAAAAAATCATATTCTATAAAAAATCATCATATATATATGAACAAAAACAATTATGATAACAAGCATATATATCATCATATATATGAAAAAACAAGCATATACATATATATGAAAAAAGTAAGCATATATATATATATATGAAAAAAAAATGCTGCGCCGGCCGGACCAAGTGAGGAGGACGGCGACGGTGACGACGGGGGCGGGGTAGGGGGCGACGGCGACGGAGACGACGGGGGCGGGCTGGGGCGGCGCGCGTCGGGGCAGGGGAGCGGGCGACGGCGAGGGCGCGGGCAACGGCGAGGGTGCGGGCGACTGCGGGCGGCGTCAGGGCAGCCTGGCGGCATCGATGTCATCGGCGTCGTTGGGGGCAGCAACTACGAGATGAGAGTGAAGAAATCCTAAGTGTGAACTTATATAGCGAGGCCTTTAGTCCTGGTTGGTGGCACGAACCGGGACTAAAGGATGCATTAGTCCCGGTTGGTGCCACCGACCGGGACCAAAGGCCTCTTTTCAGCAGCCCAAAGGGCGGGAAGCAGAGGCCTTTGGTCTCGGTTGGTGGCACAAACCGAGACTAAAGGGGGGCATTGGTACCGGTTGGTGCCATGAACCGGTACCAATGCACCCCCTTTAGTCCCGGTTGGAGCCACCAATGAACCGGTACCAAAGACCCCTGTGCTGCCCGCGTCGCGGCCAAAGTTTAGTCCCACCTCGCTAGTTGAGAGGGGCGCGCAGTGATTTATAAGCCCCACTGCCGCACCCCTCTCGAGCTCCTCTCCATTCCAGGCTTACGGGCCTAATTGTTACTGCTATGCTTAATGGGTCTTCTGGGCCTTCTGCGGGCCTGAATCCTGGCCCATGGATGAGTTTCTAGTCGTATTCAGGCCGTGGTGGCCCAGTTGGTGGCAATTTTTTTATTTTTTCCCAGTTTTTTGTTTTCTTTTTGCTTTATTTATTTTGTTTTGTTTCTACTTACAACAAAATACTTGTTTACTTTATTTTATTTTTTTATAGTTACTCATTAATTTTATTTTATGATAATTCTTTTTGCTATTAAAGTTTCTAACAAAAAAAGTTCTTTGTGAAAATTCTTATTGCTTTTAATGATTTTGAACAGAAATTACTTTGATAATTTTAGTTGCATCAATTTTATATAATTTTAGTTTCAATAATACTAGAGGTTGCTTATAATATTTTGAACAGAAAATACTTTGATAATTTTAGTTTTATAAATTTTATTTATGTTATTAAAGTGTTTTTTGTTTCTACTTATCTATTTTATTAAAGTTTATATTATTTTGTTTCAAATTACTTATTTATTTTATTTTGTTTTGTTTGTGACTTCATTTGTTATTTTTCATGCATTTACTGATTATTTTGAGCTATAAGACAATGAAATTGAAAACCATTTGAAATAAACTCTGAAAAGGTTCCAAGTTGGCATGGTATCATCATTTCATCCACATAGCATGTGCAAGAAAGTACAGGGGCTTACGGCAAAAACTGGATGCACTTTGTGTACAAAATGGACAATCTCTTTCGAAGTATCAGGGTTTCATACGGAAACTCGTCTGTTACAAAGGGATTTCATTTTTTGAACTTATTTGAACTCCCTTGTTTTTCTGTGTTAAAAATGCACCATTCAAAGGAACATCATCAATTTACAACCCTTTCTGACTTCATTTGCTATTTTTCATGCATTTACTGATTATTTTGAGCTATAAGACCATGAAATTGAAAAGCATTTGAAATGAACTCTGAAAAGGTTTCAAGTTGGCATGGTATCATCATTTCACCCACATAGCATGTGCGAGAAAGTAGAGGGTTACGGCAAAAATTGGATACACTTCGTGTACAAAACGGACAATCTCTTTCGAAGTATCAGGGTTTTATACAGAAACTCGTCTGTTACAAAGGGATTTCAATTTGTTTGAACTTATTTGAACTCCCTTATTTTTCTGTGTTCAAAATGCACCATTCAAAGCCACATCATTAATTTACAACCCTTTCTGACTTCATTTGTTATTTTTCATGCATTTACTGATTATTTTGAGCTATAAGACCATGAAATTGAAAATCATTTGAAATAAACTCTGAAAAGGTTCCAAGTTGGCATGGTATCATCATTTCACCCACATAGCATGTGCGAGAAAGTAGAGAGGGTTACGGCAAAAACTGGATACACTTCGTGTACAAAACGGACAATCCCTTTCGAAGTATCAGGGTTTCATACGGAAACTCGTCTGTTACAAAGAGATTTCAATTTTTTTGAACTTATTTGAACTCTCTTGTTTTTCTGTGTTCAAAATGCACACCATTCAAAGCCACATCATCAATTTACAACCATTTCTGACTTCATTTGTTATTTTTCATGCATTTACTGATTATTTTGAGCTATAAGACCATGAAGTTGAAAAGCATTTGAAATGAACTCTGAAAAGGTTCCAAGTTGGCATGGTATCATCATTTCATCCACATAGCATGTGCAAGAAAGTACAGAGGCTTACGGCAAAAACTGGATGCACTTCGTGTACAAAACAGACAATCACTTTCGAAGTATCAGGGTTTCATACGGAAACTCGTCTATTACAAAGGGATTTCATTTTTTTAACTTATTTGAACTCCCTTATTTTTCTATGTTCAAAATGTACCATTCAAAGCCACATCATCAATTTACAACCCTTTCTGACTTCATTTGCTATTTTTCATGCATTTACTGATTATTTTGAGCTATAAGACCATAAAATTGAAAAGCATTTGAAATAAACTCTGAAAAGGTTCCAAGTTGGCATGGTATCATCATTTCACCCACATAGCATGTGCGAGAAAGTAGAGAGGGTTACGTCAAAAAATGGATACACTTCGTGTATAAAACGGACAATCTCTTTCGAAGTATCAGGGTTTCATATGGAAACTCGTCTGTTACAAAGGGATTTCATTTTTTTTTGAACTTATTTGAACTCCATTGTTTTTCTATGTTCAAAATGCACCATTCAAAGCCACATAATCAATTTACAACCCTTTCTGACTACATTTTTGTTTTTCATGCATTTACTGATTATTTTGAGCTATACGACCATGAAGTTGAAAAGCATTTGAAATGAACTCTGAAATCGAAGTACATACATAGTTGTCCAGAGGATTAAAACCAAAGTACATACATAGTTCTCATTGAACAACATATAGCTCTCCAGAGCATCTAATTAAACCATACATTGAAATTATGTAAAACATTTCAATGCAACAACAAATGCGATCATAATCGCAACCAAGGTAACAACTGATCCAACTGCATAATGATACCAAGCCTCGGTATGAATGCCATATTTTCTAATCTTTTTAATCTTCAACCTCATTGCATCCATCTTGATCTTGTGATCATTGACGACATCCGCAACATGCAACTCCAATATCATCTTCTCCTCCTCAATTTTTCTTATTTTTTCCGTCAAGTAATTGTTTTCTTCTTCAACTAAATTTAACCTCTCGACAATAGGCTCGGTTGGAATTTCTAGTTCAACAACCTCCTAGATAAATAAAACATATGTCACATTGGTCGGCATAATTGTCAGAAACAATAAATGAATCAAATAGTTATGAAAAGATAATATATACCACATCTGAATCATAGACAGGACGAGGGCCGACGGGGGCGGATACCAAAACCATCGCACTATATAATAAAAAGGAATAATAAAAGTAAGAAAATTAGACAAATATCTATCTGAAGTCAGAATTTTCTTCTTTCATAAAGAAGATAAGAACAAGAGGCTCACCACGGTGGTGCCGGCGACGAGATCGGTGCGGGCGATCGACGGCGGTGAAGACGGGGTGGGAACGGGGCATGACGGACCGCTAAATCTAGAAAAATCTCGTTGAAAATGGAGCTCGGAGGTTGAGTTTCGAGAGGAGAAAGCTTAACTAGTGTAGCTCGGGCATTTCATCAAATACCTCATGTGCATAGGAGGTGAACTAGAGCACCCAAATGCCCTTCCCTCGCCGGCTTGACAAAACAGAGCACTCTGGAGTGCTCCGCCGCGGCGGTGGGTATATATAGGCAAGTTATTTGTCCCGGTTCGTGGTATGAACCGGGACTAAAGCCGGCCCTTCTATCCCGGTTCAAGCCACGAACCGGGACCAATGATTATGGGCCAGGAGCGAGGACCATTGGTCCCGGTTCGTGGCTTGAACCGGGACAAATGGTTCCACACGAACCGGGACCAATGCCCACGAGGTCCCGGCCGGCTCCCTGAGCTCACGAACCGGGTCTAATAGCCCCCATGGATCCCGGTTCTTGAAGAATCGGGACTAATGGGCTGGCCAGGCCCGAACGTTAGCCCTGTTTTCTATTAGTGTATGGTTGATGTCTTAAGACTAACAGTTAGGTGACAAACTTTGCATATGTTCCAAGAGCGTCGAGAGGACCCCTGAGCGCCCATGGAAGCTAATTATTCTTCCACCAGCTACAGGGGGCTTAAACGGCGCGCCTTCCTCCACCCCATATGGCCCGAAAGTGCGCGATCTCACAATGAGCTGGCTGTCGTAATGTCCTACGTGCCCTTTCACGCCGGTGAGGTACTCATATGGCTGCAGATCAGAGCATCTCCAGCCGTTGGCCCCCCGGGGCGCACCGGCGCTAACCCGCGCGCTGGGGACGTGATGCCCCCGAGTTGTAGCGCCCGTGTTTTTTTTGAAAAATTTGAACACGGCACAAACACGGCGCAAATTCATTGCAAACTTCGGCGAGTTCGTTCAAACTTAAACATATTTTACAAAAAAAGAAAAAACTATTAGGGGGCGCCACTCGCCGTCTCCATCGCCGCTCCTCGCTGTCTGTCTCGTCGCTCCCCGCCGCCCGCCCTCGCAGTTCTACATGCCGAGGAGGCTGTAGAACCGTGTGTAGTCGCCGCCGTCGGCAGCGGCGGCGGCGCCACCGCCGCCGTCCCTGCTGCATCCCTCCCCCGGTTGGCTCGGCGGGTTGGACAGTCCGGGGGAGTCGTCGTCGTCGTCGCTGGCCGGCGCGTTACGCGTGGCGGGAGGCGTGGCGGGCGAGGGGACGCGCGTCGCCCTGCCTTCACTGTGCCGTCCGTGAGGCATTAATGGAGGCTGACCGGCGCGGCAGCGCGCGCAGCTTTGTCATTGATTCGCCGCGGGAAACGAGGTGATGAGGACGACGAAGCGGCGAGAAGAGAGTCGAGTCGCTGACGCGGCTGGCCCACGGCGCTTTCGCGCCAAAAAAGATTCGCCCGGCACTCCCGAGCGCCCCCCAGCGCGGCGGGTTCGGGTTGGATCCGCCGGCGCCAATTTCAGCCCGAGCCGGCGAAAAATGGACCCCTGGGGGCGCGACTGGGCCGATTTTTTGGCACCGGCGGCCGAAAAATCGCCTGGGGGGCCTTGTCGGGGGCGCGGCTGGAGATGCTCTCAATCTGAACATGCAAGAAAAATCGATGATCACCATCACCACCAAGTTGTTTCAAGACAAGTCCCCTACTTCCCTAGTGCTAGTACCTAATTAATTATCTCAAAATAACAAAAAAGTGGTGATGTGTATTACCTCTGAGGCATCTCCTCCGGATCCTCCCCACAGAGTAGTCCACTCCTTCCGCCCGTCCCGCTCATACATCACCCACATGGTGTCCATCGCATGGCCGTGCTTGACAATCTTCCGGCCATTGCCACCACCACCGCCACCACCCATCTTCACAACCCATTTAGGGACGCCGCCGGAGTTGGCTGTGCTGATGGGGCATGTCTTCTCGTGCTCCTCCCTTGTGGTATAGCATCTTCCCGGCAGTGCACCCGTAGATGGTGCTGGCTGGGGCAGGTGACACGGATGGACCGCACAACGCGCTCGAGGGCGGGGCAGCGGTTGAAGCTCGTGGGGATGAAGCAAATGGGTATAGCCTGTTTTGAAGAAGCTTGAAACGCACTTCTTGTCCGGGAGGTTGCCGTGGCAGATCGATCAGATAAAGTGTCCAGCCGCACACTGTAGATAACGTATATTCAACTAAATTAAGAAGAGATACATATCTTGCAAGTTAAAATTAAATCCACATGCTTGCACTAGCTTGCCAGGGGTTTCGATCTCCTTTTCTAAAAAGAACAGAAAACAACATGTTTTGCACTAGCACGTACCTGGGCAGTCCCAAGTTCCAAGTTCCAAGTTCCTTTTCGCCAAAGAAAAACCCGGTTCCTAATACGATTGCCTCTTTATCTTTATATAGATAGATTCTATGGGTTATTGTTTAGTAAGTCTATTTTGTACAAAAGCCCCTCCTATCTGGTAGAAAAGGGTCCCATGATTCCGAGTCGATCTTACCTTGGCTCGCAAACCATAAGTTTGTCTGTGAAGAGCTAATCTAATTATATTTTTTTTTCTAGAATGGATTTCTTACGTGGAATGCTAACGGATAGGGCCTCGTTGCTAAGTGCTACAAGATTTAGTGCACTGGAACTCGTGGTTATGGACCGAATCCTTTAGTATGGACCATTGTCCTTTCCAATAAAAACCCTAGTGTATGATAGAATGAAAAGGTCCTTTCGTTCTTGTGGACATCACCAACAACGTCGCCATCAACTCCGATTTGCACGTCGTGCCCGTCATGGTGCGTACAACGCCGCCGTCGGTCTGATCAACTAATCACGTGCCAGTCTTCACCACGCCTTCCCCGAGCACGCGTCTACCACCGATCGAGCCACGGGTTGCCATCGCGTCATCCCTCCGAATCGTTGTGTCGCCGCCCCGAGGTCATCACGACGTCTGCCCCGACCCACGAGCCGCTCCCGACGACGCCCCTTCGGGCTGTCGCGCCGCGGCATGCGGTCTACATCGCCGCCCCGAGATCCTCCCGTTGACTACCCCCGTAGCGGCCGCCGCCTTACCGTCGCCCCTTAGGGCTGTTGCACCGAGGCAAGAGGTCCACGCCGCCTCCCATCGAGCCATCGCCCCTGGCCAGTGGTTCTCCATGTGGCTGCCCCGACCCGCGAGCCACCGCTAGACCGCCTCTTCGGGCTGTAGTGTCGCGGACCGCGGTCCCCTCGCGGCCTCACCAACCCGCGCAACACCGCTGTGCCGCCCCTTCGGGCCGTAGCGCCGCGGCACGCGGTCCACACCGCCCCGAAGTCTTCCAGCCGTCACCTTGACCTGCCCGCCACCGCTATGTCGCCCCTTCGGGTTGTAACGCCGCGGCCCGCGGTCCACGCCGCCCCGAAGTCTTCCAGCCGTCACCTTGACCTGCCCGCCACCGCTATATCGCCCCTTCGGGTTGTAACGCCGCGGCCCGCGGTCCACCGCCGTCCCTGCGCATCGAGTCCTCGCGGTATGTGCTGCCTCCCTAGGCTTGGGAACGCCACCGTCCACGCTAGTCTTCGTTGCGTTGTTAGGTTCCTGGCCTACTTCGAGCACCGTCGCCACACTTCTAACCTAGCCGCCGCCGCCATCAGGCCGCCGCCTCCGCTCTTCTTCTGCCGCCGCCACTGCTACCCCCGTCCGCCGGTCGTGTTGACCGGCCGCCCTAGAGAATTTTTTTTTATCTCTTGATCCAGGTTTCTCTCTCTCGTCGGTCGCTTTGATAGGCGTTTAATTTTTGGTTTTCCGATTTAAGATTGGTTTGCATCGCCCGCTGCCGCCGTCGACCACCGCGCCTCTACTTCGACATCGGCATCGACTACACCGGCCATTTCGTCATCAACGGCGCGGCAAGGCTGAACGCACCGCCCAAGGAACGCCCTCGCGCGTCGCTGCGGATCTACGTCGACGGCAATCACCTTGGGAGCTGGTGCCGGCGTGATACTACTGGCCCGCTTTGGTGACCTTGGTGATGGTGACCTTCTCCATCTGGTGCCTCTGTTAGGCTGATACTGGATTCGTAGTGTCGACTGTCGACCGGTGATGGCTTATTGTTCAGTATTCAATCGAGCAAGGAGTAAGAGACACCTCACTAATGGTGCCACTCAGCTCGTTGTCGATCGAGGAGACCGCCTTGCGCTGACTTCTGTGATTAATGTGTCTTGCTTCTTCTCGAGAAAATCACATTTATTTTCGAGTTTGCCAGGTTTTTAGGGTTATTTCATGTTTGCCATATTTTTTTTTTGAGAAATTCATGTTTGCCATATATGTTGGCACGATTGGGGTAGGATGGCACGAGCACCATCCTCACTAGCACGATGGGCCGTGCCTAGAGTTCAGGCCGGTACCGTTCAGACGGCCCGTGAGGTCAAGTGGATCCCAGAATATCTCCACGCTAACTCAACCTGGTTTTCTCCGCCGCCTCTCTCAATCCCCTCTGGCTCTGCTTCCGCCATGGCCCCTGCACCGGATGAAGGAGACGCCGGCGTCTCCGTACCAAACGACGTCATCTTCGACATCCTCTCGAGATTGCCCATCAAGAACGTTTGCCGGTTGCGGTGCGTGTCCAGAGGGTGGGACGCTCTCATCTCCGGCCCGGAGTTCCTCGCCCTGCACAAGTCCCGGTCGCAGCCGCTACTCATCAACTGCGACGACGACCAACGTGTGCAGCTGGTGGACATGGGTGGAAACGTCCTAAGGGAGCTCAAGACAGATCGGTTTTCCCGTCTTCTCCCGAGCAGCCACGGTCTTGTATTCACGATCAACGTCAGGGACGGCGATGCCAAATTGATGGACCTTACCACCGGGAAGGTGATGGTCTTCACCTGCCCCAAACAAGCCATGACAAGGTCTGCAGTCCTCGTATGTGGTCCCAGTCCCACCACCCACAAGGTGGTTTTCTTGGGATCTAAGACTTGTGGAATCCTCGCTTTACAAGATGAGGACGCGGGGTGGAGGATGACGCAGTCACCCCCACTTCATGTCAAGCAGCATTGCAGTCCCGTGGTGATTGATGGCGTATTATATGCTCTAGCATCAACAGGCCAAAACACAGACATGGTTATCTGCTTCGACCTTGAGAGCGAGGAGTGGAACACGGTGATCAAAACCCCCCCGAAAGTGGGATTTCAGATGGGGTGGTTCGACAAGATAGGCGAGCTCGCTGGCACGTTATGCCTGGTTCAATCAGAGATGTTGAGCATTGGTCATGGATACACCCACATATGGAGCCTGAACGACTCCGGCAAGAGCATCTGGGGCAAAGCATACACTATCCCAATGGCGTTTCTATACAAATATATTCCGATGCCATTGACCGTGATGCATGATGGCAAGTTGTTGTTTTACTGCTTTTGTACTCAAACAACAACAACGAGTCTGAAAGTCTATGATCCCCTTGACGGAACGTGCATAGATGCAGGTAAGACTCTCGACCAGCATGGCGGTAGATTTCATCTTTGTAACTTGGATTTGGGGGCTTTCATCTCTCCCAAGAAATAATGCCTTGAATCCTCTTTCTGTATTGTGAACTTGGGTTTGGGAGTATTTGAAGGCGTGATAGATAAAAGAGTTAGGTAGACAGAAGCAGGCCAGCAACGGCACTCAATATATGTCAGTTACGAAATGGGGTTAACTGGAAGGATCATCTGTCGTGTGGCACTGACAAGAGTACACATCTTTTTGCTCTAACTTAGCTCTTGGTTGAAGTTAATTTTACTATTGTCAGCCATTACCTTTTCCTAATAATAACAGCAGAAGAGAACTCTTGAAAGAATATCTAAATCTCTAGATGACGCAACTAAAATTCCGTCTCGCATAACTTATTACCTTGCAAACAAGAGAGTGAGAAGGTAAAGCATGCATGTAAAGAAGCCACCAAACAGTAGTATTCACTTTCAGTTATGTATATACTTTTCTTCTGCAATGTTCTCATGTGTTTCTCATCAATACTTTGCCTATTTAGGATCCATGATCGTGTGAAATTTGTTGGAATTAACCACGAAGTCACAGTCCGGCTCCGACGTGAACAGGACACCGAGCCGTATTGGGTTAGGGTTTCTGCCGTCCGTCGTCGCTAGCAATTTTCTGAAAAAGCCCTTCTATTTCTTTTAAATCAACCCGCAATCCCTGTTTAAGTGAAAACGCTTCGGTTTTACAAAAAGGTCCCTGCATCAAAGGTCCCTGCATCGTTTTTATTCAACCTGCGGTCACCTCCACAGAGTTTCTGCCCACGCACGCAAACTCTGTCTGGTCAGGAACAAATCCTGACCATGATTTACATAAAATTCTCACCAGACATGAGAATCAGAGGCAAAAAAGAATGAAGCCAACATGATGGGAAGGCAACGAAGTGGTCAAATCCACACATACTCGAATGATACTGAAATTACGACAGCACCGACGACGCGGGCACTAGAGCATTGTACACGGGGAAGGGCGCGCGTTGCTGTCCCGGTTCTTGCCGGGAGTCCTCGAGGAGGAGGAAGGTTCTGACGGCGGCGGTTGTTGACCGGAGGCGTCATGGGGATAGGATCCAGCGGCGGCACTCCGGATCTGGTGGCTGGAACGGCGTGTCGGCGACTTGGCTTCACATCTGCCTGCAAAAGGCATAGAACGAGATGAGAAAGAGGGATGGAACGAGAGAAGGGAGTTGGATGCACATGCATGCCGGGGTGAGTGAGTCAGTTGGGCTGACTAACAAGGATCCCGTCGATCTAGGCGGCGAGAGCTTGGCGAGCCTGGAGGTGGCTGTGGTTGAGTAGGCTGGGGCGAGGCAGTTCGCCTGATCCAAGGGCCGCGGCTGGACGAGACGCTGGCCTCCTCTCGGTCAACACAAGCAGAGGCAGCGAGGATGAGCGCGCAGGATCGGCCGGACCGGACCTCTGCGGGGGGCATGGCGCAGGGTTGGCCGAATCGGTCGGAGACGAGGCTATACTAGCCGGATCCGGAGCACGGGCGGCGACTTCGCGACCAGATCGGGCGACAGCAGGGGAGCTCCAAGGCCGCCCATGTGGTCTGGTTCTGGCTACCACGGCCGCGCGCGCACTCCAGGGGAGTGGAGTCATCGGCGCGCCGTGGTGGCGGGGCGACGCCAAGCCAACCAGCCGTTTGTGGGTGCGCGCTGGATGAGAGCTGGGTGGTGGATGGAGAACAGAGGAGGAGGACCAGCTGCTAGGTGATGAGGATAAGAAAGGAGTGGGCTTTGCTGTTGCTGGCTCTCATCGGTGGGTGGTGAGATGGGCCGGGGGCGGTGGGTGGGTCCAACAGCATGACGCGTGTTGTTTGTTGTTACTGTGGCTATGCGTGCTAGCTCTCGAGATGTTACTGTCGCTATGCGTGCTCATTGATTAAAAAAATCAGCTGAAGATTGATTATAATTACTTGAAATACTAAAAAAGAAGATACGTTTCAAACTAAGTAGCCACCAGCTTATGGAAGTCCTGAAACCATCTCACAACCTCACTCTTGTGCTTCATCAAATAAATCAAGCAAGTCATACGAGTGCAACAGTCCATAAATGTAACAAACCACTTGAACCGGCTCACAGAAGTGACAGAACATGGACCCCAAACATCAGAATGTATCAATAAGAAGGGTTCATCACTTCGAAGGCCAATGCTAGGATATGTAGACCTTGTATGCTTCCCAAACGCGCAAGCATCACACACAAGTATGCTCTTGTCCACCTTCTTAAACAAATAAGGATACATACATCCTACTCTTATTATCAATGGATAGCCCAAACGAAAATGATGTAGCAAGATCTCTGCTTCAGGTCCTCTAGCAATCACAGACAATGCGACATCCACTTGATCAACCACAACCCCTTACGCCTGATTCCAGACCCAATCCTCTTCCCAGTGCCCTTCTCCTCAAATAAACTCTAATCCTCATCAAATGTAACAGTACATTTGAATTGCTCAATGATGGAGCTAATAGAGAGGAGATTGACCGGAAAAGATGGCACATGCAAAATGGAAGGCAACACCATAGACGGTGTGCATTTTACAGACCACACTCCCTTGATAAATTGGGAACTACGGCTTGTGACGGATTACCATGAAAGCTGATTGGATAAACAATCGCATCGCACTCACATCGGATCAAAAAACGCATAGAGAAAGAATTGATGCGGTCATCCTTCCTCCGGAGCAAGAAAGGAAACTCCTCGATTCAGCTTCGTTGCAATAAGCTGCACTTGCGTCCCGATTCGAGATTGTGTGGGTGTAGATAGGAAGAAGTCAAGGCTGTGTCTTTCTCTTTAGTTGTATCCAGGTTCACCTATTTTTTTTCCGTTGTTGCTCTTCAGAAAACGCGTATAGTAAGTCTCAGTGGCCTTCGTCGATGGGACCTCCAGTGCATGGAGGGGTGGAATGGGATACGTATTTGTTGTTCTGGTCGATTAGGGGGTGCGGAAATAGCTAGAACTGAATGCGGAAAGTATGGAAAAACATCTTGTAATGTATTTAACCAGAAAATCGATTATGCTCCTGCGGAAGTATCTACTCGTAACGGAATTTCAGGTGTCAAAGTGCGGATCTCATATAGTCAAAATAAGAAGGGACGTGCTATATCCGAAACGTACGAAATATAGTAAATATTTTAAATGCAGATGTAGTAGGGGTCGCGAACCGGATGGTACACAACTTGGTTTTGGAAGATATGGCACCAAAAGTTGTAGAGCTGGTCGTCTTTCATATCGAGCCATTGAAGCAGCGCGTCGGGCTACAATCGGACAATTCCATCGTGCTATGAGCGGACAATTCCGAAGAAATTGTAAGATATGGGTAAGAGTTCTCGCAGATCTTCCTATTACGGGGAAACCCGCAGAAGTTCGAATGGGAAGAGGAAAAGGAAATCCGGTAAGACTTGATCTATCATCTTATTCTTTTGGTTTCTTTTTGGGGGGAATAGTTCTCATAGTGATTGCGGCTGTAGTTTTAGATCCCTCTTTGATCGTGACAGATCAAGCTAGGGAACTAATCATGGAATGGCTTCTCTCGCTTTCACAGTATGTTTATCACATTCTTAGGGCCATTTTGGAAGAAACCTGGAATGGACGTGACCGCTGTGCGACCATGGGAGGGACGGAACTGGAAAGTCCTGCCCGTTCGGGGGATAAAACGTACAAAGCCCCACACGTGAATCTAATGCTATCATCATCTAGTGATAGCGTTAACCAAGGGGGTGGGAGCGATGCGCCTCCTTTAACTATTGACTTGAACCGACCGGCTCAGGATCAGGAAGATATTCGGCAATATGCCGAATCAATAAAGGAATTTCGGATTGATGAGCAATTCGAGAATTTCAAAAACAATCAATTCACTAAACCGCTCTATGATAAATTATGTGACTACGTGGGAGATGCGGAGGCTGTAAGAAACACATGCATACGAGAAATCTCGGAGAACTTTCATTCAACAGACGCTGGGTTAATTAATTTCGTCAAGCAGACGGATGACAGTGAAGGGTAAAGAAGAGTTATATTTGATCTTATCAACCTTCATTTTAAGGATGAGCTAGAGAAACTCCCACCCGAACTCCAACAAAATGAAAATCCAGAGGAGGAATGAATGGTATGGTAGCCATCATCATCATTCTCTTTTTCGTTATAAAGATAAAGGGCTTGCTTCATTTGAAGAGTTAGTTGGCCGGCCTACCGGCCCGCAGATGTAGAGACAGAGATAGAGGTTGCCTCTCTTCTTGAACTGCGAAATCAAAGGGACGCTTGGAAAGAAGGGAACGCACGGCTCTTATCGGGTTCGAATCCAGTTCGTCCCGGCCGGCCACAAAGACTACACCAAACTACACTAACTATGAGTTTATGAAAGCGCAGAAAAAACGATAACTATATATGGGAATATGAAAGCAAGAACTACTAATTGTAAAAATTACAATCGAAAGCCCCCCCCCCCCCCGGTAGAAAACCAGCTATCGTTTCATATATGCGCTAGGATATATATAGTATCCTATCCCCCTCAATCTCAGGAGTCGCTTTCTCTATGCCCGACTTACGAGCTCTTTGCTTGTTATTTATCGGGTGGGATGAAGGTCGAAATGTCTAGTTTGAATTGCTTATGCTTATATAGTTTGAATCGTCTAGCTTAATACCAAGGTTGTTCTACAAAAGAACCAAGTAAGAAAGTAAGCCCGTTCAATTGAAATAGCTTCCTCGCTTCGCAGTTCGATACCCACTGAAACTATGGATACGATAGACTCGGGAGGGGTAAAGGGTTACTTTATTTGGGCTGCTAAGTCTTTCTTGTTGATTCCGGAAATAAAGAGGACCTTCTTAATCCTTCGTGCTCCACACCCGCCTCACTGGACCTATCCATTCGAGCTCTCTCCTCTAATCCCAACTCGACACGGCTGGACGACGACGCCTGTTCACTTATAACGAAATCACACGTTAAGCCCGATGAATTCATCTACAATTTATGGATTTGTCGGTTTGGCAAGGCAGAACCAGGGCCCTTCCATTAAGGTTATATTATAGTTTCGATAGGAGAGATGCAGACCAGATAGGAATGCAAGAATACTCTGTAAATTGTTTATTAATCGGTTTAGTCTGTGGAAGAGAAGTCTCGATCTAGAGGATTTCCCCCCCCCCCCCCCCAGACTGACCTAGTTGTCCTTGACTTGCTTCGGAAAGAAAAGACCTAGTACTTGTTTACCTTGACCATGGCTACTTTCCCGCCGCCTTTCCTTCTATACTTTTCCTATGTGCTATCCCAGGCATCCCTTGTCAAGCTACCTATCCCTACGAAAAAGCAAGCCTACTTACTACGTGTTTTCCTCTATTGGCAAATACGCATATACTGACCTACTCACGTGCATATCTTGCATAAAGCCTTCCCCTAAAAAAACAAACTAGCCCGTATCTTCCTAGTCCTTGTTGCCAGCCCTACTCGACTTTACTCGACTATTTAGAAAAAGCTACTACTTGAATGCATACTTTTACTATTATTTAAAGAAAAAACAAAAACTATTTCTGAGTTTATGCCCCACCAACAGAGCAAAAGAACGCTCAAATGAGGAACTAGAATATGAAAGTGCAAAATATCCTACCGAACAAAGAAAGCACTATATCTCATTTTTAAAATCTGGTAAAAATTCTTCAACCTAACTCAACACAACTATATTTCGACTGTATATGTATGTTTGTAACGTGCCACAAAACCATCTTAAGATTAGACAGTTATCAATCAGCAAACACATTGACCACATGCAAAAAATCAAGACGGATCTCCTTCCTTTTATTCGGTGCTTTCCTTTTATAAGTCACTGCTATTCTTCCTTGACCCTTCTTACCTTTGCTAGATTTTGCATTCCCCTCATTACTATTCGGCTCAGTATTATCTTCACCTTTGGAATTGCTTCCACCAGAAGTAGACGACAAGTACCGTAGATGTCAGAATTTCGTATATAGCAAATTCAGGTAGTAAGTAATGGAACTGTAGCATGCAAAGGGACTGTACCATGGAAATTGAGAAGAAATCTCCATCAAGTTTTTCCATTTTATGCCATATGAATAAGAGATTCCTTTTAGTTAGAAAGCTCGCGTAGAAGTTTGCTATCAAAGACCTCGGTATTCTTTTCATCCGCGGTTTCCCACTTCTCTGTCTCTGGGTGAATGCCTCTACCAGAGGTTATGCGCCAGCTTGGGAAAGCCTTAAGTTATATCTTAATCTGTCTTGCAAGGTAGATTGGATCATGTCCGCGATAGAAGTTGCGGAGGAATGAAACGACGATTTCGGTATAGGAAGAGAAAGGGATTGTGCTTTCGATGACGAGGCCGATAAATTGATATTACGCGATCGTTACTGTCCATCTTTTTCAGCTCTGCTCCTGAAAAGAGAAAGGAAAGGAGACTGAGATAGGGGTTGTCCTTGGTTTTTCCAAGGAAAGCCTGATTTAGCATGTAACGTGAACATGAGCGGACACCCACACAATCTCGATTTGAAGAAAAAGTACCATACCATTGTCGTTTTTAGGGCGAAAAAGAATGGGTCATCTTTGTCAATTGATAACTGAGTGAGAGAAGACAATCACGTTCTTAAAGCGGTCGGTTCGCCGGATTCACAACCTTCCCCTATTGGCCGGCTGCCCGTGAAACACATAGGCTCCTATCGCATTTATCGATCGAGAATGGTCTCATCACAGAAACACTTTCTATATGTTATTTCGAGATTCGAAGAAGCAAGCAAGTTTATAGGGCATATAGTTGTTTTTTTGTAGGGCGAGCCAAGATCTTATCTTATTTGCAGGTCGTATAAATGAAATGATTGGAAAAATCATATAGAATTTGGAGGTGCGTAGTGTCTTACGGGGCTGGCTCACAATACAACAATTATCGCTACTGATTCCAGATAGAATGTTGATACCGGTGGAAAAGCACTTCTTTCTATGTATAGGGCAGTGAACTAAAAAAAAGTGTCCTTTCTCGATACATAACATTGTATAAGTCAACCCAAGTCGCTTCTTCATCTCCGGGAATCTGGTAAGGTACTTTTGGAACACCAATGGGCATATTAGATTAATATTATTATATTTCAGTAAGAAAACTACACTTTAATATATAAACATAAGAATGGAAGAGAAAGAAAGAACCTGAGAAGAGCTTAGTTGGAACTCTTTACCGGGATCATAGGGGCTATGCTCCCCTCTCTCCGTCTCAGTCCCAGCCAACGGCATAGCAACACCTACTCTTCCTTCTGATGCAGCCTTCCTGGATCCATAATTTGGCTTCCTCGTTTATTGATTGCTTGCAATCGCCACAACACCATTGAGTGAGCGTCATAGAATCCTCAAGGCGTGAAGTAGAAGTTCTTCGAACCTTGATTGTGTGTGTTCGTGCCCACTCCAATAGAGCATTTGGCCCTGTGAGCTTTGACTATGAAAGCTACCTATGTCAATCAGTATAGCCACTAGAGGGATTGGAACAGGTATATTCCTTCTCAGACAGTACTTTAAGACAAACACGGTTCACAAGGTGGATTTTCTATCTATTAGTTGACTACGGAGCTTCCTCATCCCGACCTATCTATATGTGAAAAGCTCTCCGCCAGAATCTTCGTAGTAGTAAGTCGTGGGTTACAAGCTGTCCCTTCCTCAAACCACCCCGCAATAGATATAGGGTTTACCAACCTCAGGCATGGACATAGACACCAGATCATTTTGATCGAGGACCCATTTTAGGAATAAAAAGGATAGAGACCAGACGTAGTCCAATCGGAAGGTCGTGCTTTAGAGAAAGACTTGTGTTCTATAGGAACAGCTGCCTATGTTCACCCGGCTGCCCTGCCTGTCGCAGAACCGCTGTGAAGCATCCATTCTATTCAATTAGAAATAGCATCTATAACTAGTAGTAGACGGTTGCTTCGAGGTCTCACAGGTCCTGCTTAAGCGAAAATGTAGTTGTGGAAGTAGTCTTGCCCACTTTGCCTTACGCTCATAGAGATCTATAAGTATCCCTCTTGTCTAAGTAGGTAAGTACGCTCGGCCCAGTACTAAACTTTAGCATTAAAGCCAGAGTCCTTCTTTTCATGAATGTTCAGGAAGAAGAGAATCCCTAAGTTAGAATTGAATGCCATCCCATTTCCTAAAGAAAGAGATTTCCAATATACGTGAATCACGAAAGAACCAATGCTGTAACTTGCTTCATCCGGCATTCTAAGTAATCAATGAGATTTTCTTCCTCGAGAACAAAAAGCTACACGAGGAGATCCTTGTTTACTGATATGTTACTAAAAGACCAGAGGTGATGGCCTCTGAATTGCAGGGTATGGAAAGTGGGTGTTAATCAACAAGATTATCTACATTTGCGGAAACCACTACTGGAATAAAGTTAGATCTTTATTTCATTTCAAGGAAAAGTTTCAGGGTTTAGCCACCACTCAGACAGTAGTGAAAAATAAAACTAACTCTAGGCGAAAGTGCACGGAGGATCTGTGATTCCTCCTACGTTATGAGCCCTTACGAAATGCCATTTTGAATGATGGACAAATCATGGGTGTCGGCGGTCTAGTCAGAGCATTTTGGAGCGCCTGAGCAGGCAAAGTAGGTTGACCCGTCCCGAGGGGGAGGGAACAAACGGGCAATTGAACACCATAGGGCACAAACGAATCGCCAGTAACGACCTGTATATATCAGGCAAGAGGTGCTACTCCGACCCGGAATCCTGCGTGATGGTTGGTCACCTTACCAATAATCTTCTTAATGTTGGAGAAAATGAGGATCATTGACTTAAATTGGAATTGATACCTAGAAAACTTGGTTCTAGCTTGCCACCCCAGAAGGCAACGTATACACAAGTATAGACTATAGGTAACACTGTAGGGTACAGCCTTGGGTAGTCTTAGGGTTTTCCAAGATATGATATGATCGGGTTATTTATTAGAATTGGAAATAGCTAGACGAATAAGTAGGCTTTAAAAGGACGAATAAAGTAGGCCTTCTAACTCAAAGTACTCCAGCTTAAGGAAAGACATGCAACATTGGTGATCAACGTATGGAATTTCCGCTATTCCGTTCCGGGAAAACACTTGTTTTTTCACGTTTTTCCTTCGCTGTTCTTTCCTGGATTTTTTGTTGATGATTCTTCCCCTTAAAAAAAGCTTTTCCCTATAAAAAATATGTGGCCCTTTTCTTTCCCGAAAAGGCATTCATTGTTCGTTCTGTGCCAGGAACCAGATTTGAACTGGTGACACGAGGATTTTCAATCCTCTGCTCTACCAACTGAGCTATCCTGACTATTTATTGTGCATCATCCTAGTAGAGTACTTGTATCTATGTCAATTAAAGGGACTCAAAAAGAAAAAGTATTCTCAAATTGGACTTAGTAAATATCAGGATAATGATATGGATTTGGATCCAACGGATAATGCAAATCGAAAAATCAAGCCCGCCTATAAATGAAATAAATGAAAGTGAAAGTTCAGTACGAACTGGTAGAGCGAGAGCAGCTAGTTTAGAAGGAAAAGAAAAAGGGCGCCTACTCAGTGGTAAGTTAGGTCATTCCTTTCTGGCTATCAGAAAAGAGTATGATCGAGGGTCCCATAAGGCAAAGGGAAGGTGCTCCCCCGACCTACTACCCTCGGAGAGATTCCTACGGTTTTCTTTTAAAAAATAATACATAGGTGGGAAAGTGGTATGAATATGGGGTTCGAAGTCGCCTAAAAGAACCTTTCTCATTCGCAAAGCTAAACAAAGTAGAGAAAAGGGGGTCATCCCATTGGCCAGACTGAGCATCAAGCCAGCCAAGAAGTCAAAGCGAAGAAGGAGTGACTCGCATGAGTCAACACTTACTACTCAGGTCCGGTATATATATCTCAAATTCGAATATAGAAATGTTAATGTTATGATTTCGGTATTGTTGAAACTGGCTTTCACATGAATAACCCCTTTTGTTATTCTACGTGCACTCTTCCGTAAACTAAAACGGGCATTCCTACGCAAACTAATAGGCACTTTCTTACGTGAACCTATTTTTGGTATAGCTTTGCTAATCTTTGATGGCCATCTGTACTTGTGAAAAGAGATAGAGCCGTCTCGCGCATCACTGCTTACTTGTGATCTAGATCTGCATCCTGATAAGATGCATCCCGTTAAATGATCTTATGTAAAACTTATCACCACAGATAATAAACAGGGCAGAGTTTTGAAAAGTACAACTCGATCTTTCACCTCAGCTTATGGTGGTGACTTTACCTATTTTGGAATTTCTATATGTCATCATACCTTTTAGGATCATAACCATCCTCATCTTGTAAAGTTTCTATGGCGAAAACTGTAGGCGGGTGACCCTGACGATTGCACCAAGACTGGTATCAGAGTCCCTCGGTAATCAAAATCATAGAGGCCAAAGTTGCTAATGTATCTGCAAAATAAGAGCTATAGGAAGTAGCAAGGAATCCCACATGAACCATAAGCTAGAATACTGGTATCAAGAGATGTTATTACAGGTACAACCCTATTTTCGTCACTGTATAGAGGCATTCGAGGTTTCATAGACAAAGGTTAGATAGATGGAAAAAAGCTAGGTTAGATAGTAAGAACTTGGTAATTGAGGGTTGGCCAAAGCAGGATCTATGGTTCGGTTGCTTTTCTTCTCCAGATTTTCTGATCCAAATCCTATTTCATTGATTTTCTGACTGGAATTCCAGAAGGAAAACTAGGAGAAATTGACTGGAAATGATTATCCCATTTCTTGCTTTCCCAACCGGAATAGCAAACTAGTAGGAAAGGATCTGTTATTTTGGAGTTCTGTCCCAACCTTCATTCAATTATCCGGGCTCCCCTTCGGCTTGAAGAAGACCGCTTTCCCTTTCTTTTCTTCCCTGGCACCCAGCATAAGTTATAGGGCGCCCTGAGGGTAGACCCAGCAATTTGTCAATCTATACACAGCATAAGTTATAGGTCGGCTAGGTCAATCAGTTGAGGGAAGGCCGAAGTAGTTCTGGTTTCGGAAATCAAGGCAGATAAGCTATGGTGTCCTATAATCCTCTCCCCTGAAGGGTTGTTAGATTAACAAGTCCGCAAGGAATGGGAAATAGGACCTTTAAATCAATCCAAGTAAGGGCTGATTAACCTAAAGAAAAGAGTGCATGCATCAGAAAACACTTTTATTTGATTCTAATTCTCGTATCAATAAGATCATATCGGGATCCATCTATGAAAGATCTCTATTGCATCAATAAAACAAACCCCTATATATCCCTTTTTGGTATAGAAAGTTCCAGCCAATTCCAATAGCTTGTGATAGAGTCAAGGGTGCGATTACCCTTGAATTTCAGCTCACACTTTCGGAAAGCTCGATAGTATCGTATTCCGCTCGTATGCTCTCGTTATGTAATAGAATACCTTTTACCGTTCATCAAGTGAACGTAGCCCTTTCGTAGTCTATGCCCCTTTATTCTTAAGTGGGGGAATCCCCTGAAAGCCGGTGATCGAGTGAGTTTTTTCCAGGAAGCTAGTTCTTTAGGGCTTAAATGCGCCGCTTGTCGGCTGTGAAAAGTATACCTTTCCTTTCCCACCTGTTTTCGGTGCCTTCTTTGTGCTCTTTCCTAAGGAAGCAAGAGGAAGAGTGAGGATCGACAGGCAAAGAATGGCTTGAGTGAAAGCTGGAGTGGCACAAGACAGATTGAAAGCAAAGGGAATAGCTCATATGGAAAGAAACATATATAGTCAATGAAATTCTAAAGATAGCCGTAATAAGCGATATGATAAAAGATTCAGAATGAATGAATAGAATCTAATAACATCGGGTTCCCGTGAAAAAATGGGATTGGGGGAGTAGTTCCCCTCTAGCCAATCCTAAAAGTTCTTCTGCCTTCGATCCCGTGGTAAGCCTTTCAAGTTTCCAGCCAGTAGACAAGAAATTCAGTAAGTAATAGAAACGGGATAGCCATCATAAAAGGGAAATCTCAATCAGTACTTCTTTTTTGGAAAGCGAGGTTGAGTTATATGAAACTAAGGCAAGAAGACGAAAAGACGTTCACGTTACCAATTCCGTCTCGTCTGATCTTTTATTGGTTTTGTTTTTTCTCTCGTGCCCTTCTGGGCGGTACAAAGAACTGATGTAGGGGTTGCCGCAAACTGACACCAGCTACTTAATTTGCTGGTGGCTACTTGGTTTTGTTTACTTGTTGTTGTTTTTACGTTATGAGATGTACTCTCTCCGTCCGGAAATACTTGTCATCAAACTGGATAAAAGGAAATGTATCTAGATGTATTTTAGTTTTAGATACACCTCTTTTTATTCATTTTAATGACAAGTATTTTCGGACGGAGGGAGTAATAATTAAGAGTGAATGAAATGTTGGAAAGAAATATTTCCTAGGGAAGAAGATATTTGAGGCTCACCGGTACATGCTGACCATCAAGATATCCTCAATGTTGAATGTCATCGTTGTCGTTGGTGAGATAGGGGGGACGAAGAGTAGAGAGAGTGCGGCAACGATGCATCTTGCTCGTGTCCTGTTTCGCCCCTCAAAGCAGCTGTGTTGCGAGATATATGATTTATATATGATCTATTTGAAGCTGCTACAGGTATGCAGATGTTGTACAATTATTTTTGCGCTGAAGGATTAGCCGCTGATCAATAAATGTTTAGATTTCTGTAATATTTTTACACGGGATTATTGGATATCAACATCTTATTACACATAATTCAAGTTCTTTATAGCACCGTCAAAGTTCTTTAGAGCAAGTTGAAGTACTAGGTTTTATTAGCAGAGAAGAAGATCACGAGCTTTTGGAATACAGTGGAATCTTCATAAAGTGGATTCTTATGCGAATATCACCCGAACTCTCAGATTTATTTCACAACCGTTGCAACGCACGGGCATTTTTGCTAGTACTATACTCATACCCTTGTAATATTTTTACCACCGTGAGAGATAGATCATAATCAAAGCCATATATCGGTGCTGTCTCGCGAACTGCAAAGTTGATCGATAGTCCGTCCACGTAGTACCTCTGGCTAGTGCAAAGCTAGCTAGCTAGCTTACGTGAGTTCCTTCAGAATCGATCAACCAGGGTGCTTGCCTGCTTGTGCCAAGACTTGTGCGTTGCCTCGTGTACTCGTGGGTGCACGCTGCCGTGGCCAAAAGCATCGGCCAGTAAAGTTTGTCGACACAGTACTTCAGCGACTAGCGGCCAACAATTTTGTTATCTCTTCACGTTCTTGTTTGTCTACACACTGTGAGTTTGAGGATGTGAAACTTGTCAGGCCCATGTCTATCCTATCCTTGTATCACTAGCATTTTTTTCTCTTCCAAATCAGAATCCGAAAGCAACTCCTAGTGCTTAACTTTTTAGGATGATCACAATCGATGATAGCGCATCATGTAATTATGTGTTTCACTGAGATCGGGATGCTCGAGAGAATGAACAATGAGTCGAAAAATCGAGGAGAAGCCACACAGGGTTTCCCTAGAACTCAGTCAGATTGTTTAATTTGGAGTATACATGTGTTGGCATATCTGCCCCAACACATGTATACTCTAAAAGGCACACCACCGTGACATATCATGTAACAGGTTCAGAGCCACACTATTAGTACATACAGCACATACAAGTGTTTGTACATATAATTTTGTCACTAGAGCGGGAACCGACCACTTATACACTACAGATCAACGACAGATAAACGTTCCAAGTACATATAATTTCATGACGTTTATTAGCCACCATCGCATCTCTTAGGGATAGCGAAACAGCGGCTGCATGTTGATCAAGATACTTGCAGCTCTTAGCACATCGTCGCTTACTTGCAGCTCTTGGCACGACATGGCTAAGTTTCTACTAAGTACTAACAATTCGAGGAGAAGCCACACAGGAATTCCTTACAACTCACAATCAGCACATATATACATGAAAAGCCAGACCACCATGGCAACAGCCAAACATCATGCAACAGGTTCAAAGCCACACTATTCAAAGTAGACACAGCATATAGGAGTACTTGTATATACTTTTGACACTAGAGCAGGAACCGACCAGCTACTTATAACACTACAGATCACAGCAACAGATAACAATTCCAAGCACATGATGGCACTTTCACAATTTTTATTAGACACCATCGGATCTCTCATGGAAAGCGAAACAGCGACCGCAAGTCGATCAAAGCGAAACAGCTGCACCTCGCCGTTCAGGTGCGCCGTGGTGAGGAACAAGGGGATCAGCGCGTCCGTGTACCCGGCGACGGGATGCTGCCTCGTGCACTGCGGCGCGTATGCATGCTACGATGAGTTTTCTTTCTTTCTCTCTTCTCTCGCGCGACAGTCCGTCTTTTTTTTTTGATCGCCCGACAGTCCGTCTGCTTCGTCTCGTCTCGTCTCAAAAAAAAATTTTCTTTTATTTTCTTTCCTTTTTTCGTTGATTGGTTTGATTTTTGTTTCTTTTTTATATTTGACGAGGGGATCTCCAAAATCAAAGCTACTAGTAATCACCAACGACCCATACATGTCTCTTCCTTAATTCCACGCTAAACCGACGTTTTTATTTTCTTCTTCTTCTCTCGGGACCATCGTTCGTAGCAGCTAGTACTTTTCCCCTCCCATCCGCGCGCCCCAACTCACGTCACTTCGCGCAAACCTAACAAACCGGACGGTCATCTTCCGAGGCCATGCAGGCCACTAGTTCCATGCAGATCGACGTGAGCCTCGATATGGTGAAGCAGGTGGAGCAAGGAGGGGGGGCGCCCGATAGCCAAACAGGTCAAGAAAAATGGCACGTACAAGAAAAATGGCCCCCCTCCTATGGACGTAACTAAGATAAACTTTGATGCCTCTTTCCATGCGGTCACACGGACGGGAGGGTGGGGCATCCTAGCCAGAAATGCAGGAGGGGAAATGATCATGGCTGCGGCGGGCTCTCTCCAGCACATGCAGGATGCCATGCAAGCTGAATCGTGTGCTTTTCTGAAGGCCATCCACCTAGCGGAGCAGCTTGGGATGGGCCGAGTGATTTTTCAGACAGATTGCCTCCCCTTGCAACAAGCTATGTCCTCTTCTGCTGCGGATAGAAGCTCTATCGGGGTCCTGATCCGGGAGGCCAAGTTCCAAATGCAGATAGGCTTCATTGAGGCTAAATTAGTTCACCAACCTCGTAACTGTAATCACCCAGCGCATGTGCTGGCTGCCTATGACTGTCAGAACCTCCCAGATGGCTAACGTGTCTGGCTATCGGGGTTTCCGTTGGATGTAAGCCGTGCTGTGGCCGCCGATTTGGTCGGTCCACCGTGATTTTGGAATGCAAGGTGTTCCATAAAAAAAAACCGGACGGTCAACCCCCATGAGTTACGCCAAATCATTGCCGTTCGCCGGCCACCGCTAGACCAAGACCTCTTCTTCCATTCACCCACGCACGCAGCTCCCAATGAACACCTCTCTCTCTCTCTCTTTTTGCGGGTGACACTCCATGAATACTAGCTAGCTACTTCCTCCATCCCATAATATAAAGAGCGTTCATGATCCCGACCGACCGACCTACCGGCTACAAAATACATACATCTCAACAACACAACATTTCGGGTCCGACCCCCGCACAAAGCGTTTCAAAGCGGTCATGATTGGTGAGTCGAAACAAAAAAAAAAGAGATGGGAGATGTCTCTTTCGTCGTCGGATATGAACGAACGAACGGCTAGGATGTGGTTAAGAGGAGGATCGATCCGTGTGACGTGGGAAACAACCAATCGTTGGTCTCACTTAATTAGATGGATCCATGGACATGGCCATCGACCAATCACAAAGGAGAAGGAGAAGGGGGAGGGGAAGGGGTTGATCCATGGACGAAGCCGCTCCACCTCCTGCCTCTGACTTCCAGCGCTGCTCCACAAAACAATGCTCCCAAGAGAGAAACGACACCGCGGTGCCGCCATCATCCGGTCTGGAACACCAGATCCTAGGGTTTCCCCCGGAGCAATACGAGTGGGTCGACGGTAGTCACATGACGATGCCTTCATCAAGGTAACGACGTGGAACGCCGCCATTGCCCGCCGTCAGCTCGGTTTTCACCGGCAACTACGTCTCCCTGACTCGCAGCTGGTGTGAGATGACGAATCCCGAGATCCGAACACCCAGCCTCAGGCCGACCACCTCTGACGGAAGATATGGCCACCATCGCTGGCTGCATCGGTCAGAACAGATCAGATTGGAGGCGCCACCGACGAGACCACCAGGCCCTCCATGCCGCCGTCGCCGATCTGAAGGCAGCATGCACGCCACCGCAGCCAAGCCGGCCACCGCCGACCGCACCCGCCGCTGCTGCCTGAAGGGCCATCCGCAGTGCCCGCAGCCCTTGCCTCCGCCGCGCCAAGCCGTCGCCGTACGAGAACGGGCCGGCCTCCTGCCGCCTGCAGCCATCCGCCACGCCGCAAATCCCAGATCGGTCACGCCACCAGACGCCTTGGGGTCTGCCCCACCCCGAAGACGCGCGAGAGAGGAGATCCCCCGCCACCGCCGTCGGCCCCCGGGCTTAGCCCGGCGGCGTCCTCCGGCGGCGGCAGAGGGAGAGGAGGAGGGAGTTTGCGGCGGCGGCGGCTAGGTTTCTGGCTCCGCTCGAGTCGCCCTAGGGGGAGGACGACGCGGGGGCTCAGGCACCATATTAAGAACAATATTTAAACATAGCATCTTTTTTGCAAATAAATTCAAAAAAATCTCCAAGCAGCTTGTTTCAAATAGCACCAGTGACCCCTTAATGGGACTTTGATAGAATTCCTAACTGGTGGGACCCGTCTGTTACAGATGGCATGGGCACACAAGGTGACGTGCGAGCCTCTTTTTAGCTTAGTCTAAGTCAACCCACAGGCCCCATGTTCCAGCAACTCTCCCATCTTTCTTTACCCGTCTTGATTTTGGGTAAAATCAAATGCTTAATTTCACTTTGTTTTTTGCAATTTCAGGGAACACAATTAGTTTCAAAACTCCTAATCAGATAGTATTTGGGCTTTTTAAGTTTCAACATTGCCACAACGTACAAACTCGAAGCGCTTGTGACTTTCAGCAGAACCTCACAACATTGCCACAACATACATCCTCTCTATAAACTTATTTAAAGTGGTTCAAAAAATTTAAGATCTTTATCCTAAAACACCAACAAAAAATTATGGCATGGCATCCAATAAACAACATTTGGAAGGAAATACAGTAAATTTAATCTATGCCTAGCTGTCCCTACAAGGATATGTGGACATGTTTCAGTTGTTTCAAACTACAAACCGTAACATGTAATGACCAACTTCTTGGAAATGCAGACATGGTAACCTGTTGCAATTTGCCATCATATAGTAGCAGGCAGTATTGTACCTAGCAGTATTACCACTATGTATAGCTTGGTCTTTGTGTATACATATAAATAACAATATACTTATGGTTCAGTAAAACAATTCATTTCATCATCATCCCGATATTCCCGCTATTTGCAACATTGGGAACTCATGAATGCACAAAGAAACTGAAAGAGAAGGCGTCCCTGTTATTGTGCAAGATTATAAAACAGGATAACTGCAAGTAACTCGTTCATGCATACAAATCTACTGACATAGCATAATATTTTCTAGTACATCATGGACAGCATAACATGATGGGGCACGAGTTCGGGAAAGCAGAACACATAAAGAAGCCGCGTTGTCTAAACAGCTCCGATACTTGGATCGTACAGACTCTCGACCTACACATATCCTGCAGCCAGAATGGTGAAACCCACCAAGGCATATTAACGGCAAGCCCAATCAGATCTTAACTGTATATCATAATCGACCCATTAATGAAACATGGACTACCATTGAAGAGCACGCTTGCATCTTAAAGGTATAACAGTATATCATCATCTTCATGAGAACAATAATCAGGAAACAGGAGATTCCCAGCGGAACTCAGGCCCTTTCCTTGAACACATGATCTGCAGAGTATATCGCCATCGTCATCAGAACGACGAGGAAACAGGGTCATTGGAGCAGAAGTCGGGCCCTTTCCTAGAACACGGGATTTGCTGACACTTGAAGCTTGATGAATGGTAATTCCAACCATGATAAAGTTTTTATCATAAGAAATCTTTCCCTTGGGCGGAATTAAGTCATAGTCCGTCGGTAGCCCATCAGAGAGTGTAGTGCTTTTTATCCGGAAACTTGAACTTAGACAATAGCCTGTCCCAGAGCAGTCACACTTAATACTACATGTGAACTTGGGTTCCGTAGCTTTAGGTTGGACACAGACGACTGAGATAGCATATCCAAGACGCTCTGGCTCCATGTTGAGCATGAAAAAGTAGTTGGTGCTCTTGTCGCGGGGTGCCAGAACATGTATGCCCGGTTCTAAGCGGAGAGACACCGCCCCAGAATCTGGGAGGTCTGTACATGGAGACACGTGATAGATGGTGAGATGGTCCAGGAGCTCAGACGTTGGCCCAGTGAAGCTGCAGTCGGGCGCTAGGCAGAAGCATGGGGCATACGTGCATACCTGCTCATGCCTTTCCTTCTGATAGTATGCGTGACCCTCTCTGCATCCATACTTAGCATTGGAGCAAGGAAATGCAACTGACTGAACGACATGTTCCATCCCAAAGCAGCGGTTGAAGGAAGTTTTGATAGAGCATGTGGGGCACTTCTTGTCCAGTATCTTGTCGCGGCAAGACGAGCATATGAAATGCCCCACAGAACACTGTGGAAACGAAACGATTAACTGGGTCTCCATGGTCAACATAAATAAGAAGGGGAAAACAGAATATACTACACAACAAGAAGATAGGTTAGTGCTACACATTTCATTATTTTATCAGCTACCATAGCTATTACGCCTACACAAGAAACTCTTTATTGGCACGAAGAACTACATTCAGTGATAATTCTTCAAAGCTCTGCACTTGCTCAAGTTTAAGGACAAGTCAATATCAACATGCACATATAATAATTTGACAAAAACAAGAAAGAACATATACTTGGTGCATTTACCTGATAGATCTCAGTCCTGAAGTGTTCGAAGCAGACGGTGCAGTCAAGGGTCTCCTTCAATATTTTGACATCCATCCAAGGGTCTCCGTCTCTTGGAGCTTCGGCACTTTTCTTGTAGGAGTTCTTGCCGTTCATCGCCAACAAAACTCAAGGGTACGAGAACTAAATTGCTTGCTGTGTGCTGCTGATACTACAGATCGAAACCAAGATCCAAACCTGTTGATCAACACAATCTCACCGCTCCTTTCTCCGGCCTGTTCCACAAGACCACAAGATAAACTGACAAAAGTCATGGATTTGGAAGCGACACTGGTGTGGTAGGCATAATAAGCTAGAAAGGTAAGTAATTTTTTGGGGCCAAGATAGCAAAGGAAAAGCAACAGCACAAGCACAAATTAATCGAGTGGTGGAGTACCACGATTTCACATCTGCTATTTTTCTTGTTTCGGGACGGTAAATATTGAGCTGATTTGCCACGTTACTGGGATAATAATAAGAGCAGTGATGAACTAAGGATGCACATGCGAGTAATCTGACAGAGAAGCAGTAAAAAGAAGGGCTTTATTCCGGTTCAAAAATTGGGCATTGGCATTAGCAATGCGACTCTGGCGACGGAGGAAAGTTCCGAATCGGGAGGGATGCAGTGCGGCCGTACCTGAACTAGTACCTGGTGGCCTCGGGGTCTATCCGCTGCAAGACCTAGACGCCGTGGCCGGCCTCGAGGTCGCCGTCGACGACGAGGTCGCTGCTCCCTTGCCGGTGAGATCTCGGATGGGACAGCGCGCTCGTCGATCCGATGCCGGCCGGTGGGAGCGGGAGAAGCGGAGCGGAGGAGGGAGCGAGAGCGCCGGCGACGGCGGCAAGGTTTGGTTTTTTCCCCCTCTTTCTCTGAGAAGCGAGGGTTCGGGTTTGGGAGGAAGGAGAGCGGAGGCTAAATAATGGGCTGGGCTGTGCCTGATATGGGCCCGGTATTTGAGTGTACTTTGATGAATTCAACTTTTCTTTTACCTGCGTAATGTTCGCGCATTGCAATGGAACAGTAAAAAAAAGATTGCAGTTGTGTTAAATTAGAAGTATGTACAAAAAAAAAAACAATGAACTGCAAAGAATTGCAGATAGAACACACTTCAGATGGCGGTGTTAGAGTGCGTTGAGCGGCGGAGAAACCTTTCAAGCGAGCCTCACTGCACTGGCGCAACTGCATCTAGGTCAAATTTTAAATGTTCATGTTAGGACGGTAGAGATTGAGGAGGAGGAGGAGGAGGAGGGACGGATGGAGGATATGGATTGGGGAGGAGCAGCAGCTGGAGGATGGACATTGGGAAGAAGTGGCGAGAGGGGAAAAGGGCAATCATAAATTCTTCTATGAGGAAAAGTAAACAAAGTTCGATTGCTACTATACCAACGGACCACTAGAACTCTGAAAATGCTCACTGGAGCTCGCCCTCTATGGATGCTCAATTTGAAATGACCAAAATTCAAATTCACACGTTTCATTGTTTAAAAAAAAAATACACATATACTAAGAGACATAATGCACAAGTGTGTAAATTTTCAGGACGAAATACATTAAAATGAGTGCTACACACAAAAATTCTGATGCTTTTTGGTAGATGCACTATTCGTCCTCAAAGTGCATGAATTTGTTGTTTTTGCACATATCGCATTTCATGGTATTTTGTCCAGAAATTTTACACACATACACATCATATCCTCGTTTACTTGTACAATTTTTTTTCTAATTTTTTTGAAGCTGAGAAGTTTGAATTTTAAATTTTACAAAAACTTCGGCCTCCATGGAGACCGAGCTCCAAAACGCACCACTCCTAGAACACTGGGTATGTATTACTCCCTCCGTTCCAAAATAGCAAAGTTCTAGGATTTTTCTAAGACAATCCTAATGTTTGATAAAAAAATTATAGAAAAATGTGCTAAATCTACAATATCAAATATATAGATATATAATAAAAATATATACTTATTTCATAATGAATCTAAGGAAGCAATTTTGGTTTTGTAGATGTTGATATATTCTTTTATAAACTTGATTTTTTAAAATAAAGTTTGACTTAGGAAAAACCTGAAACTTAGACTATTTGGAACAGAGGTAGTACTTGTTTTCTCTGTATAGCAATTAAATACATTCTCCATCCGTTAGCTTTTTTTTTATATGTAGTAAAATTAATTCTTTGATCTAGTATTACTTCTCTTTTTCTCTCTTATTCTCTTCTCTCTGTTAGAAGGAAGAGAGGGATGGCGCGCGAACGGCGGCGGTGAAGGGCCGCCGCATGACGCGAGGCCGCCGGGTCCGGGCGACCGGCGGGCAGACGCGCGGACGACGTGCGAGGCCGCCAGGTCGGTGAAGAAGCCGGCCGATCGCGCCGGTGTTGGAGTAGAGGCGCACAGGGTCGATGGCGGCGGTGGGTGACGCAAACCGATCAAGATTAGATCGGAAAACCAAAAAGAAACCGCCGATCAAGATGATCGGCGGGAGAGAGAAAACCTCGGAGCAAGGGCTCGGGAAAAAGACTCTCTAGGGCGGCCGGTCTACACGACCGGCGGGCGAACCCTAGGTACGGGCGGCGCGGCCCCCGGCGGCGGTCATGGAAGCCGACCGCCCCAGGGGCGGCGCGCGGGTGCGGAAGCGGCGACGGCTAGGGTTTAGGATCGATTAGGCTGATACCATGTTAGAAGGAAGAGAGGGATTTGGTGGAATCATTGTTGTATTGCTTGAGCCTCGTGGGCATATATATAGAAGTACAATGATCTACTTAGAGTACAAGACAAGCCAGTGGTCCCACCCGTCCCCCGCGTCGCCCTCCCTGGCAGCGACGGGGGAACCCAGATCCAGCCGCCCTTCACCCTTCCCATCTCCATCCCAACCTCGCCGCCACCGGAGGAACGGCCGGCGAAGCCGGCGCCGGCTCCCGGGATGGTGGCGGCGGGGCGAGACCGCTCCCTTTCGGTGGTGAGAGTTCGGATCTGAGGCGGCGGCCTCGCTGGTGCGGACGGCGCTCCCTCGGTGGCGGGGAGTGATCGTCGGTGAGGTAGGCCTGTTCCCCTCGGCTGCGCGGGCAGCGAGGTCCCGGTGGGCGCAAGTCTTTGCGCGGGGATGCCCCGGGCTCCCCGCGTCAGATCGGAGGCGATCCTGGTCCGCTCGTGATGCATGACCTCCGGCCGGCCTGGATCTCCGGCGTACACGCGCCTGCGGATGTTCTGGCTGGTTCGGAGGTGGCGACAGGGTACTTGGCCGGGGGAAACCCCTGGCCGCCGGTGGCGGTCACGGCGTCGATGGCGTCCCGGCCGCCATTCCCTCCTTGGTGGCGGCGCCTGTTGGAAATATGCCCTAGAGGCAATAATAAAAGCATTATTATTATATTTCCTAGTTCATGATAATTGTCTTTATTCATGCTATAATTGTGTTATCCGGAAATCGTAATACATGTGTGAATAACAGACACCAACATGTCCCTAGTAAGCCTCTAGTTGACTAGCTCGTTGATCAATAGATAGTCATGGTTTCCTGACTATGGACATTGGATGTCATTGATAACGAGATCACATCATTAAGAGAATGATGTGATGGACAAGACCCAATCCTAAACATAGCACAAGATCGTATAGTTCGTTTGCTAGAGTTTTCCAATGTCAAGTATCTTTTCCTTAGACCATGAGAACGTGTAACTCCCGGATACCGTAGGAGTGCTTTGGGTATGCCAAACATCACAACGTAACTGGGTGACTATAAAGGTAGACTACGGGTATCTCCGAAAGTGTCTGTTGGGTGACATGGATCAAGACTGGGATTTGTCACTCCGTATGACGGAGAGGTATCACTGGGCCCACTCGGTAATGCATCATCATAATGAGCTCAAAGTGACCAAGTGTCTGGTCACGGGATCATGCATTACGGTACGAGTAAAGTGACTTGCCGGTAACGAGATTGAACGAGGTATTGGGATACCGACGATTGAATCTCGGGCAAGTAACATATCGATTGACAAAGGGAATTGCGTACGGGATTGATTGAATCCTCGACATCGTGGTTCATCCGATGAGATCATCGTGGAGCATGTGGGAACCAACATGGGTATCTAGATGCCGCTGTTGGTTATTGACCTGAGAGTCGTCTCGGCCATGTCTGCTTGTCTCCCGAACCCGTAGGGTCTACACACTTAAGGTTCGGTGATGCTAGGGTTGTGAAGATATGTATATGCAGTAACCCGAATGTTTTTCGGAGTCCCGGATGAGATCCCGGACGTCACGAGGAGTTCCGGAATGGTCCGGAGGTAAAGAATTATATATAGGAAGTGCAGTTTCGGGCATCGGGACAAGTTTCGGTGTTATCGGTATTGTACCGGGACCACCGGAGGGGTCCCGGGGGCCCACCGGGTGGGGCCACCTGTCCCGGGGGGCCACATGGGCTGTAGGGGGTGCTCCTTGGCCTTCATGGGCCAAGGGCACCAGCCCCTATAGGCCCATGCGCCTAGGGTTTCCACCTAGGAGGAGTCCTAGTGGTGGAAGGCACCCCTAGGTGCCTTGAGGGGGAGGGAAACCTCCCCTTGGCCGCCGGCCGTAGGAGATTGGATCTCCTAGGCTGCGCACCAACCCCCCTTGGCACCCCTATATATAGTGGGGGAGAGGAGGGACCTAACACACAAGCCCCTGGCGCCTCCCTCTCCCCTCGTTACGTCTCTCCCTCGTAGTCTCGGCGAAGCCCTGCTTCTGTGACGCCCTGCATCCACCACCATGCCGTCGTGCTGCTGGATCTTCATCAACCTCTCCTCCCCCCTTGCTGGATCAAGAAGGAGGAGACGTCTCCCGTCCCGTACGTGTGTTGAACGCGGAGGTGCCGTCCGTTCGGCGCTGGTCATCGGTGATTTGGATCACGTCGAGTACGACTACATCATCACCGTTCTTTTAAACGCTTCCGTGCGCGATCTACAAAGGTATGTAGATGCATCCAATGACTCATTGCTAGATGAACTCCTAGATGATCTTGGTGAAACGAGTAGGAATTTTTTGTTTTCTGCAACGTTCCCCAACAGTGGCATCATGAGCTAGGTCTATGCGTAGTTCTTCTTGCGCAAGTAGAACACAATCAGTTGTGGGCGTGGATTTGTCAACCTTCTTGCCGTTACTAGTCTTTTATTGCTTCAGCGGTATTGTGGGATGAAGCGGCCCGGACCAACCTTACACGTACGCTTACGTGAGACCGGTTCCACCGACTAACATGGACAAGTTGCATAAGGTGGCTGGCGGGTGTCTGTCTCTCCTACTTTAGTTGAAGCGGATTCGATGAACAGGGTCCTTATGAAGGGTAAATAGAAGTTGACAAATCACGTTGTGGCTTTAACGTAGGTAAGAAGACGTTCTTGCTAGAACCCTAATTCAGCCACGTAAAACTTGCAACAACAATTAGAGAACGTCTAACTTGTTTTTGCAGCAAGTGGTTTGTGATATGATATGGCCAAAGTTGTGATGAATGATGAATGATCTGTATGTCATGTATGAGATGTTCATGCTATTGTAATAGGAATCACGACTTGCATGTCGATGAGTATGACAACCGGCAGGAGCCATAGGAGTTGTCTTTATTCTTTTATATGACCCGCGTGTCATTGAGAAACGCCATGTAAATTATTTTACTTTATTGCTAAACGCGTTAGCCATAGTAGTAGAAGTAATAGTTGGCGAGCAACTTCATGGAGACACGATGATGGAGATCATGATGATGGAGATCATGGTGTCAAGCCGGTGACAAGATGATCATGGAGCCCCAAGATGGAGATCAAAGGAGCTATGTGATATTGGCCATATCATGTCACGTTTATTATTTGATTGCATGTGATGTTTATCATGTTTTGCATCTTGTTTACTTAGAACGACGGTAGTAAATAAGATGATCCCTCATACTAATTTCAAGAAGTGTTCCCCCTAACTGTGCACCGTTGCGACAGTTCGCTGTTTCAAAACATCACGTGATGATCGGGTGTTTTATTCAGACGTTCACATACAACGGGTGTAAGACAGATTTACACATGCAAACACTTAGGTTGACTTGACGAGCCTAGCACGTACAGACATGGCCTCGGAACACAGAAGACCGAAAGGTCGAGCATGAGTCCTATAGAAGATACGATCAACATGAAGATGTTCACCGACGTTGACTAGTCCGTCTCACGTGATGATCGGACACGGTCTAGTTAACTCGGATCATGTAATACTTAGATGACTAGAGGGATGTCTAATCTAAGTGGGAGTTCATTAATAATTTGATTAAGATGAACTTAATTATCATGAACTTAGTCTAAATATTTTACAATATGTCTTGTAGATCAAATGGCCAACGTAGTCCTCAACTTCAACGCGTTCCTAGAGAAAACCAAGCTGAAAGACGATGGCAGCAACTATACGGACTGGGTCCGGAACCTGAGGATCATCCTCATAGCTGCCAAGAAAGATTATGTCCTACAAGCACCGCTTGGTGACGCACCCGTTCTCCCTGCAGAACAAGATGTTATGAACGCTTGGCAGGCACGTTCCGATGACTACTCCCTCATTCAGTGCGGCATGCTTTACAGTTTAGAGCCGGGGCTCTAAAAGCGTTTTGAGAGGCACGGAGCATATGAGATGTTCGAAGAGCTGAAAATGGTTTTCCAAGCTCATGCCCGGGTCGAGAGATATCAAGTCTCCGACAAGTTCTTCAGCTGTAAGATGGAGGAAAATAGTTCTGTCAGTGAGCACATACTCACTATGTCTGGGTTGCATAACCGCTTGACTCAGCTGGGAGTTAATCTCCCGGATGATGCGGTCATTGACAGAATCCTCCAGTCGCTTCCACCAAGCTACAAGAGCTTTGTGATGAACTTTAATATGCAGGGGATGGAAAAGACCATTCCTGAAGTATTTGCTATGCTGAAATCAGCAGAGATAGAAGTCAAGAAGGAACATCAAGTGTTGATGGTCGATAAAACCACTAAGTTCAAGAAAGGCAAGGGTAAAAAGAACTTCAAGAAAGACGGCAAGGAGGTTGCCGCGCCCGGCAAGCAAGCTGCCGGGAAGAAGCCAAAGAGTGGACCCAAGCCCGAGACTGAGTGCTTTTATTGCAAGGGAAGCGGTCACTGGAAGCGGAACTGCCCTAAGTACTTAGCGGATAAGAAGGCCGGCAAAACAAAAGGTATATGTGATATACATGTAATTGATGTGTACCTTACTAGTGCCCGTAGTAGCTCCTGGGTATTTGATACCGGTGCAGTTGCTCACATTTGTAACTCAAAGCAGGGGCTGCGGAATAAGCGGAAACTGGCAAAGGACGAGGTGACGATGCGCGTCGGGAATGGTTCCAAGGTCAATGTGATCGCCGTCGGCACGCTGCCTCTGCATCTCCCTTCGGGATTAGTTTTAAACCTTAATAATTGTTATTTAGTGCCAGCTTTGAGCATGAACATTGTATCGGGATCTCGTTTAATTCGAGATGGCTACTCTTTTAAATCTGAGAATAATGGTTGTTCCATTTTTATGAGAGATATGTTTTATGGTCATGCTCCTATGGTGAATGGTTTATTCTTTATGAATCTCGAACGTGATGCTACACATGTTCATAATGTGAGTACCAAAAGAAGTAAGGTTCATAATGATAGTCCCACATACTTGTGGCACTGCCGCCTTGGTCACATAGGTGTCAAACGCATGAAGAAGCTCCATGCAGATGGACTTTTAGAGTCTCTTGATTATGAATCATTTGACACGTGCGAACCATGCCTTATGGGTAAAATGACCAAGACTCCGTTCTCAGGAACAATGGAGCGAGCAACCGACTTATTGGAAATCATACATACTGATGTGTGCGGTCCAATGAGTGTTGAGGCTCGCGGTGGCTATCGTTATGTTCTCACCCTCACCGATGACTTGAGTAGATATGGGTATATCTACTTAATGAAACACAAGTCTGAAACCTTTGAAAAGTTCAAGGAATTTCAGAGTGAGGTTGAAAATCAACGTGACAGGAAAATCAAGTTTCTACGATCAGATCGTGGAGGAGAATACTTGAGTCACGAGTTTGGCACACACTTAAGAAAATGTGGAATAGTTTCACAACTCACGCCGCCTGGAACACCTCAGCGTAACGGTGTGTCCGAACGTCGTAATCGCACTCTATTAGATATGGTGCGATCTATGATGTCTCTTACCGATTTACCGCTATCTTTTTGGGGCTATGCTTTAGAGACTGCCGCATTCACTTTAAATAGGGCTCCGTCGAAATCCGTTGAGATGACACCGTATGAATTATGGTTTGGGAAGAAACCTAAGCTGTCGTTTCTAAAAGTTTGGGGATGCGATGCTTATGTCAAGAAACTTCAACCTGAAAAGCTCGAACCCAAGTCGGAAAAGTGCGTCTTCATAGAATACCCAAAAGAAACTATTGGGTACACCTTCTACCTCAGATCCGAAGGCAAGATCTTTGTTGCCAAGAATGGGTCCTTTCTAGAGAAAGAGTTTCTCTCGAAAGAAGTAAGTGGGAGGAAAGTAGAGCTTGATGAAGTATTACCTCTTGAACCGGAAAATGGCGCAACTCAGGAAAATGTTCCTGAGGTGCCTGCACCGACTAGAGAGGAAGTTAATGATAATGATCAAGATACTTCTGATCAAGCTCCTACTGAAATTCGAAGGTCCACAAGGACACATTCCGCACCAGAGTGGTACGGCAACCCTGTCTTGGAAATCATGTTGTTAGACAACAGTGAACCTTCGAACTATGAAGAAGCGATGGCGGGCCCGGATTCCGACAAATGGCTAGAAGCCATGAAATCCGAGATAGGATCCATGTATGAAAACAAAGTATGGACTTTGACTGACTTGCCCGTAGAACGGCGAGCCATAGAAAATAAATGGATCTTTAAGAAGAAGACAGACGCGGATGGTAATGTGACCATCTATAAAGCTCGACTTGTCGCTAAGGGTTATCGACAAGTTCAAGGGGTTGACTACGATGAGACTTTCTCACCGGTAGCGAAGCTAAAGTCCGTCCGAATCATGTTAGCAATTGCCACATTCTACGATTATGAAATATGGCAAATGGACGTCAAAACGGCATTCCTTAATGGTTTTCTTAAGGAAGAGTTGTATATGATGCAGCCGGAAGGTTTTGTCGATCCTAAGAATGCTGACAAGGTGTGCAAGCTCCAACGCTCGATTTATGGGCTGGTGCAAGCATCTCGGAGTTGGAACATTCGCTTTGATGAGATGATCAAAGCGTTTGGGTTTACACAGACTTATGGAGAAGCCTGCGTTTACAAGAAAGTGAGTGGGAGCT
The DNA here is from genome assembly GCA_963921465.1 of Triticum timopheevii. Classification (NCBI taxonomy): domain Eukaryota; kingdom Viridiplantae; phylum Streptophyta; class Magnoliopsida; order Poales; family Poaceae; genus Triticum; species Triticum timopheevii. The sequence continues at coordinate 16,442,779 of OY997266.1, read as the reverse complement.
CTGTAGCATTTCTCATACTATATGTAGATGACATACTTTTGATGGGAAATGATATAGAACTCTTGGACAGCATCAAGGCCTATTTGAATAAGAGTTTTTCAATGAAGGACCTTGGAGAAGCTGCTTATATATTAGGCATCAAGATCTATAGAGATAGATCAAGACGCCTCATAGGTCTTTCACAAAGCACATACCTTGATAAGATATTGAAGAAGTTCAATATGGATCAATCCAAGAAGGGGTTCTTGCCTGTGCTACAAGGTATGAAATTGAGCTCAGCTCAATGTCCGACCACGACAGAAGATATAGAAGAGATGAGCGTCATCCCCTATGCATCAGCCATAGGCTCTATTATGTATGCCATGTTGTGTACCAGACCCGATGTTAACCTTGCCGTCAGTTTGGTAGGAAGGTACCAAAGTAATCCCGGCAAGGAACACTGGACAGCGGTCAAGAATATCCTAAAGTACCTGAAAAGGACTAAGGAAATGTTTCTCGTTTATGGAGGTGACGAAGAGCTCGTCGTAAAGGGTTACGTCGACGCTAGCTTCGACACAGATCTGGATGACTCTAAGTCACAAACCGGATACGTGTATATTTTGAATGGTTGGGCAGTAAGCTGGTGCAGTTGCAAGCAGAGCGTCGTGGCGGGATCTACATGTGAAGCGGAGTACATGGCAGCCTCGGAGGCAGCGCATGAAGCAATATGGGTGAAGGAGTTCATCACCGACCTAGGAGTCATACCCAATGCGTCGGGGCCGATCAAGCTCTTCTGTGACAACACTGGAGCTATTGCACTTGCCAAGGAGCCCAGGTTTCACAAGAAGACAAGGCACATCAAGCGTCGCTTCAACTCCATTCGTGAAAATGTTCAAGATGGAGACATAGAGATTTGTAAAGTACATACGGACCTGAATGTAGCGGATCCGTTGACTAAACCTCTCCCTAGAGCAAAACATGATCAACACCAGAATTCCATGGGTGTTCGATTCATCACAATGTAACTAGATTATTGACTCTAGTGCAAGTGGGAGACTGTTGGAAATATGCCCTAGAGGCAATAATAAAAGCATTATTATTATATTTCCTTGTTCATGATAATTGTCTTTATTCATGCTATAATTGTGTTATCCGGAAATCGTAATACATGTGTGAATAACAGACACCAACATGTCCCTAGTAAGCCTCTAGTTGACTAGCTCGTTGATCAATAGATAGTCATGGTTTCCTGACTATGGACATTGGATGTCATTGATAACGAGATCACATCATTAAGAGAATGATGTGATGGACAAGACCCAATCCTAAACATAGCACAAGATCGTATAGTTCGTTTGCTAGAGTTTTCCAATGTCAAGTATCTTTTCCTTAGACCATGAGATCGTGTAACTCCCGGATACCGTAGGAGTGCTTTGGGTATGCCAAACGTCACAACGTAACTGGGTGACTATAAAGGTAGACTACGGGTATCTCCAAAAGTGTCTGTTGGGTGACATGGATCAAGACTGGGATTTGTCACTCCGTATGACGGAGAGGTATCACTGGGCCCACTCGGTAATGCATCATCATAATGAGCTCAAAGTGACCAAGTGTCTGGTCACGGGATCATGCATTATGGTACGAGTAAAGTGACTTGCCGGTAACGAGATTGAACGAGGTATTGGGATACCGACGATCGAATCTCGGGCAAGTAACATATCGATTGACAAAGGGATTTGCGTACGGGATTGATTGAATCCTCGACATCGTGGTTCATCCGATGAGATCATCGTGGAGCATGTGGGAGCCAACATGGGTATCCAGATCCCGCTGTTGGTTATTGACCTGAGAGTCGTCTCGGCCATGTCTGCTTGTCTCCCGAACCCGTAGGGTCTACACACTTAAGGTTCGGTGATGCTAGGGTTGTGAAGATATGTATATGCAGTAACCCGAATGTTGTTTGGAGTCCCGGATGAGATCCCGGACGTCACGAGGAGTTCCGGAATGGTCCGGAGGTAAAGGATTATATATAGGAAGTGCAGTTTCGGGCATCGGGACAAGTTTCGGTGTTATCGGTATTGTACCGGGACCACCGGAGGGGTCCCGGGGGCCCACCGGGTGGGGCCACCTGTCCCGGGGGGCCACATGGGATGTAGGGGGTGCGCCTTGGCCTTCATGGGCCAAGGGCACCAGCCCCTATAGGCACATGCGCCTAGGGTTTCCACCTAGGAGGAGTCCTAGTGGTGGAAGGCACCCCTAGGTGCCTTGGGGGGGAGGGAAACCTCCCCTTGGCCGCCGGCCATAGGAGATTGGATCTCCTAGGCTGCGCACCAACCCCCCTTGGCACCCCTATATATAGTGGGGGAGAGGAGGGACCTAACACACCAGCCCCTGGCGCCTCCCTCTCCCCTCGTTACGTCTCTCCCTCGTAGTCTCGGCGAAGCCCTGCTTCAGTGACGCCCTACATCCACCACCACGCCGTCGTGCTGCTGGATCTTCATCAACCTCTCCTCCCCCCTTGCTGGATCAAGAAGGAGGAGACGTCTCCCGTCCCGTACGTGTGTTGAACGCGGAGGTGCCGTCCGTTCGGCGCTGGTCATCGGTGATTTGGATCACGTCGAGTACGACTACATCATCACCGTTCTTTTGAACGCTTCCGTGCGCGATCTACAAAGGTATGTAGATGCATCCAATGACTCGTTGCTAGATGAACTCCTAGATGATCTTGGTGAAACGAGTAGGAAATTTTTTGTTTTCTGCAACGTTCCCCCACAGCGCCGAGGCTAAACCTCCCCTGCCTCCCCCCTTCCCCTGCGCCCGGGTGAAAACCCTAGCCCCGGTGGCTAAGCGGTGGCGGCGCCACAGCGTCGTCACCTTCTTGAAGGCGCCGACTTGGGCATGTGGATGTTGGGTGTGCATGGCAAGCTTGTCTGGTTCCTGGTGGCGGCCCGCCTGATCTGCTGCGTCGCAGCTCCGGGCAGTGTCTCGGGGCTGCGATGCTTCTCTTTCGGCCGTGTCTCCGATGGGGACCTCGCCCTTCCTCACCCTGTACATGCCGTGGTGGAGCGGTACTTCATCTCACTCATTGATGGCGGCGAAGATCGGCGGCATGGCGCTGTGGAGGCTCGCCGCCCGATGCGCGGAGATGTACTCGCGTAGGAGGAGGTTGCTGTCTGGCGTCATGGTGACGTCGATGGCAGAGTGGCCAGACAAGGTAGAAGCCTCAATATGATCTGAAGACGGACCTGTGAAAGATGGTGGCGAGGACACACGAGTGCGTCTGACCGGATTATGCCCCAGACCCGGTATGTGGCTCGGCTGGGGCTTCCGAATATGTTTCGGTTTCCAGCTTTTTGATGTTAGCCTTAGGTGAGTGGTTTGGGTAGTGGCCCAGCTAGCACCCCTTCATCATTTTGGATAGGAGTAGCGGCATGTGTTGCCAAGATGGTGGATTCAGGCTCATTGTTGTAATACTTTGTAAGGTCCTCGAGAATAATCAATAAAGTGGCCGTATGCATCTCCCAGATGCAGAGGTCGGGGGTCATCCTCCTTTTCTAAAAAAAAACAAGACAAACCAGAATAAATCCTAGTCTATCTCGTCTTTCCTAATACAATCACGTTACTCAACACTCTCCACCACTAGGCCATATTGTTAAGATGCAAACATTGCCTTTGTACACTACGCTGATACAACAACAAGAATATGGAAGGTTAAGTTTTTTGCATTGTCTGTGTGAAACTAATTGTATGGCACATGAGCAAGCTAGTTTCTATGTACTCTCGTTCGTAATCTTGTTGCGGCCGGCATAAGTACTGAAGGGAGAAACTGCCGACAGAAGTTGAGTCAAGAAGGCAAACATACTGCCAGAACATCATTGGTAATGCAACAAATATAACTGTAGCACTCGACGGAGTTTGAGATGAAAGTTTTTAAAAAACAAAAACAAATTATGCTTATGTTTACAACTTGAGCACCTTCCCTTAGGAATACTCGTTTATCAAACCTCTTATGTTCAGAAAGTTTTGGAAAAATTTAGCGACAATTACATTTGAGCCCTTAGTTGTGTCACACCCGTTTGATTTGCACTCAAAAAACCCTAGTTTCTGTCCAAGTTCGTTCGCTCCTCTTATGCTTTTGCCCTTTGACCGTTGACCGCACTTTGAAAACTTCATAACGAATTCATACTAACTCCAAAAAATACAAATAAGATATCAAAATATTCAGAACAACATCACCTATATGTGCATGCCATTTGCATTCATGAAAGAAGTGCTCAAAAGCCCCCAACTTAATTTGACTTCATATGATCTCAGCATGAATAGTAAAATTTTTAAAAAATGATAAAAAATTCAGAAAAATCTGAATTTTGTTCTGGCAAACATTGACATATGTTTTCGGTACTTGGAAAGTTTCATAAGGGAATGACATAGATGGAAGTCGTGGCAAAAAAATAAACAAATCAGCACTCCACAATGCTTTTGTTTTGGAGCATCAATTTAGTTTTTTTTTGCCACGACTTCCACGAATGTCATTTCATGATGAAACTTTATAATCACTCCAAACATTTGTCAATGTTTGGCAGAAAAAAATCAGAAATTTTTGTCATTTTCTAAAATTTTACTATTCAGGCTGAGATCATATGAGGTCAAACTAAGATGTGGGATTTTGAACATTTTTTTCATGAATGCAAATGGCATGCACATATAGGTGATGTTGTTCTGAACATTTTGATACCTTATTTGTATTTTTTGGAGTTAGTATGAATTCGTTATGAAGTTTTCAAAGTGTCGGTCAAACGTTCAAAGGGCAAAAACATAAGAGGAGCGAACGAGCTTGGACAGAAAGGAGTGTTTTTTGAATTTAGGGGCAAATCGAATGGGTGTGACACAACTAAGGGCTCAAATGTAATTGTCCCAAAAATTTAACATGGATAAATCATATCCATCTAAAACACCCATTGTCGCCCGATCCCTTGATATGAAGAAGGATCCTTTTAGACCTAGGGATGATAACAAGGATGTTTTGGGACATGAGTTCCCCTGCCTCAATGTCATAGGAGTACTAATGTGCCTCACAAATTGTACTAGACTAGACATTGCCTTTTCCGTGAGCTCAAGTTTTTACTACAAACGGGGGTCCTGTATGTGGAGTGTGAAACGTTGTAACTGTGCTTGTAATGGTTCAGCCCATGGGCTGGCCGTGTTGGGTAAAAGTGGGGTATATGGTGACCAGCATGTGTGGCTGATGACGCACCTCCCAAACTCTGTAAACATCGTTGTGACCGGCGATCTGGTCGATGCACCGTAATCTTGGAATGCAAGGTGTTCCAGTTCAAAAAAAAAAGACTAGACATTGCCTTTTGCAGTAAATTTACTGGCTTGACATAGTGCAGCTCCAACAAAACTCCATTAGATAGGGGTAAAGTATATCTTTAGATATTTACATGGTACTAAAGATGTTGGTTTATTCTATTAGAAAAAAAATCAAGACATGACCTTGGCTATGCTAACGCTGGATATATTTTTGACTCCATAATGCGAGTTCACACATAGGGTTTGTATTTTTATATGGTGGAACTGTTATTTCATGAAAATGAACAAAACAGACTTTAGCAGCAATTTCCACTAACCACTCTGAAATAATTGCATTATATGAAGCCCCATGAGAGTGTGCATGGCTTCGTAGGGTGATTAATCATATCCAAACATCATGCGGTATTGGTTACTTAGAATCACCAACTATTATCTATGAAGATAATGTTGCGTGTGTTTCTCAAATGCATATGAGATATATTAAAGGTAATATCACAAAACATATATCTCGAAAAAAGTTTTTCCTCGTGAATTACAGAAGAAGGAGAAATTGGTATTTTGCAAACAAAATCTTGTGACAATCTTGCATATTTGTTCACTAAGTCTTTACCAACAGCTTCAGTTCAAAAATGCATTCATGGCATTGGTATGAGATGATTACGAGTTTGCAAAGTTCAGGGGGAGAAAATTCATAGAACTAAACATATCAAGTTTATTATTTATTTTATGAGTTTTCCAATGGATTTCTCATATACGTATGAATGAGACAGTTAATTATGCTTACAATATATCGAACTACTATTGTTCTCCTTAATACTTTTTCACAGGATTCAAGATTTTTGAAAAACATAAGTTTACAAGATCAAAGATTCTCAAAGTTTCAAGATAAAGGACTATCAAGAAAATCCAATACTTTTCAGCACTCAAGATATATGAAGATTCTGCTAGCATTAGATTTAGGGTAATTAGACAGTTAATAAATTCCTTAGAATATTCTGCATGGCAGTTAAGACACCGTAATGTCCAAACGTTGTTTGCTGCATGGCTTCGAATCGATGTGAACTGCTGTAACCGATATATGTACATCTTTGTTGGGAGATATAAATACACAACTCAATATCAGTACAGATTGCTCCATTCACATCTGCTCTCCCCATATCAAACAATAAGGCGTTTTTTGACTAGCGATGCTACGCACACGGAAAAATTTTTACATTACGGGTTGGCACATGTGGCAGAGGTTGATTGGGGTCGGTGGGAGGAAGGGCCCCACCCCCCTTAAATTCAGGGGGAGGTCAACTAGTGTTAAGGTCCCTAAGAAAATAGTGTTAAGGCACCCCGTAAAACTTTCGTTGTTAGCCCCGTGTGTGTAGAATTATTCTCTTTTGCCACTATGATAGTGTTAAAAATGTCTTATATTTTAGTAATACAGAGAAATTTCTCATATTTCTTAGAAGTAGGATTTTCTACAATAGCTTGCCACAGAACTAGTTAAGGTTTTTGACGGTGTAAAAGTTCTCAAAAATCCTGAAAAAAATACTGAACCAACACACCTATAATATAACATGATCCAACGGAGGGCTTGAAAGCATGTGTCCTGGACAAAAAGAGCAAATGTTTCAATATATATTGATCCTACAGTGGGCCGAAATGCTTGTTTTTTAGCTGAGTACACATAAATGCATATTTTCACAATCACACCGTTGGATCATCTTATTATATTAGAGCGAGGCTCCCCTATTTATTATATATTTTTTACATACTTTTAGACCGTTAAATGTTATGTTTAGCAAGCCTTAACTAGTTCTGTGGCAAGCTATGATAGACACATTTTTACCTATTTTTCTCACTATTTTTTTTGGACACCCGATGGAATGGCACCGGTGAAGCGTCATGCACACGGACATGGAGTATTTAATCTTGAGCTCATATATGCTCCCGCATGAACAATAAAATCCAAAAATAAGTAAAAAAGTTCAAAAAAATCTGAATATTTTTTGTGACGAACATTGATAATTTTTTTTAACTGCGTGCAAAATTTCAGGTTGAAATGATATTCGTGGAGGTCTGGGCAAAAAAAAATTATATAATCGATGGTCCAAAAGAACTATTGTTGGAAGCATTTTGGAGCATCGATTTTGTTATTTTTGCCCAGATCTCCATGAATGTCATTTCGATTTGAAATTTTGCGCGCAGTTAGAACATTCATCAATGTTTATTAAAAAAAATCAGATTTTTTGAATTATTTTACTATTTTTTTAATTTTATACTGTTCATTGTTCATACGGGAGCGTATGAGTTCGAGATTGAAATTTCAAAAAAAAAAAAAAGTTCGCATAACGTGCATTGACCGCTGGCGAACGTTGGACCGACCTTGTAAAATTGCGACAAAGAAAAATACATGTGTAACATTGCGACAAAGAAATACATGTGTAAAATTGCGACAAAGAAAGATGCACTCCTTGTAAATAGCTGCCGCCACGCAAGAGTTGCCGCCATTTTACGTACAAGTGCTACTACTAAATTTGCCTCTATGGAACTAGGGCTATCATTTCCCCAGATGCAGCTCTCCATAACGAACTCTCAAGATGTGCTGCTAAATTTGCTTCTATAGAACAGTAGGAGTAAGCTTTTCTTAGAGCATGGTTAATAATGTAGCTGTCTGCTGGCTATAAGTATATAGCATTGTTAATAATTTATGCTGGTCATCCGCAAAAAAATTATATAATTTAGGCTGGTCAAAACTCATATAATAGACTGGCTTTTAGATTGCTACTCCTTCAAGTAATGTATAGGATTGGAAGAGAGCGCATGCAGATTGTTTTTCCTCGATCCATGTGCTACATCATTAGTAATCTGCGGATCCAAGCAGCTCCCAATTTTAGTTGGGGGTGACTTCAACATCATTAGGAGGAGAGAGGAAAAGAATAATGATAATTTTCATGGCAGATGGTCGTTTATGTTCAATACCATTATTGAAAGCTTGGATCTGAGAGAGATAGAGCTTTCCGGTAGAAAATTTACCTGGGCTAATGCGTTGCCAAATCCAACGTATGAGAAGCTTGATCGAGTTCTCGCTAGTGTCGAGTGGGAACAGAAGTTCCCTCTCGTAACGGTTCTGGCTCTCTCGCGCGGAATATCGGATCACACAAACCACGTGGGAAACAAAAACACCTTTTCTTTCGAGCTGGCATGGTTTGAACGAGAAGGTTTCTTGGATCTGATTGCCAAGGAATGGGCTAAGGATGCAGGAGGTGCGACTTCGGTCGAGCGTTAGCAGAATAAGATTAGACATTTGAGAAGTTTCCTATAGGGATGGGCTAAACACCTTACTGGGGTTTATAAGGTTGAAAAGGAAAGGCTCCTCTTTCTGATTCAGACCCTAGATTTAAAAGCCGAATCCACGATCTTGCAAGCCCCAGAGCTCTAGGATAAGTTGGATGTGGAGATGAGGTTGAAAGAACTTCTCCGCGAAGAAGAATTGAAGTGGGCATTGCGGGCTAAGGTCCGCAAAGTGGTCCAGGGGGACGCAAACACTCAATTCTTCCACTTGATTGCTAATGGCAAGCACAGAAAGAAGGGGATCTTTCAGCTTGAACAAGATGAAGGAACCATTGTAGGACAGGACAACCTGAAACTTTACATCACAGAGTATTATAAGAAGTTATTTGGACCTCCGGAGGATAGTTGTGTGTCCCTCGATGAGTCCAGGATTGAGGATGTGCCTCAACTAACTGCTAATGATAATGATATTCTGGTTGCCCCGTTCTCTGAGAAGGAGGTGTTTGATGCTATAGTGCAGATGAAAAACAATAAGGCTCTCGGGCCCGATGGATTCCCGGTGGAGTTTTACAAAAAGTGCTGGCATATTATTAAGGGGGATTTGCTACCAATGTTCCATGATCTTTTCTCTGGACAGCTTCAGTTATTTTACTTAAATTTTGGAACAATAACACTGCTTCCTAAGAAAACGGATGCTGTGAGAATCGAGCAGTTCAGGCCAATCTGCCTTCTCAATGTTAGTTTCAAAATTTTCAGCAAGGTTGGGACTAATCGGCTCACACAGATTGCGCATTCTGTGGTGCAGCATTCCCAAACTGCTTTCATGCCGGACAGAAACATCCTAGAAGGAGTGATGGTCCTTCATGAAACGCTCCATGAAATTCACTCCAAAAAATTGGATGGAGTCGTTTTTAAGGTGGATTTCGAGAAAGCGTATGATAAAGTAAAATGGCCATTCCTACAATAGGCATTGCGTATGAAAGGTTTTGATGAAGCCTGGCGCCGCAAGGTTGAATCATATACGCAAAAAGGGAGTGTTGGAATTAAAGCGAATGACGAAATAGGTCATTATTTCCAGACACATAAGGGCCTGAGACAAGGAGATCCGATGTCCCCTATACTGTTCAACATTGTAGTTGATATGTGGGCAATTATGACAGGAAGGGCTAAGGAGGCTGGTCAAGTGGGTGGCCTGGTACCTCATCTCGTTGACGGAGGTGTGTCCATCCTTCAGTACGCCGATGATACAATCATCTTTATGGAGCATGACTTGGCCAAAGCTAGAAATATGAAGCTGGTGTTATGCTTATTTGAACAATTGACCGGGTTAAAGATTAACTTTCACAAAAGCGAGTTGTTCTGCTTTGGTAGAGCCAAAGACGAACAAGAGGCATATAGGCAATTGTTTGGGTGCGATTTGGGGGCTTTACCTTTCACTTACTTAGGAATACCAATCCACCATCGTAAGCTGACAAACAGAGAATGGAAGTGCATCGAAGACCAATTTGAAAAGAAACTGAGCTGCTGGAAGGGCAAGCTCGTGTCATATGGAGGCCGATTAATGATAAATTCAGTTCTCACGAGTATGCCTATGTTTCTTTTGTCGTTCTTCGAAGTCCCAGTTGAAGTTAGGAAAAGACTGGACTTTTATCGCTCACGATTCTTTTGGTAGGGTGATGAACTAAAAAGAAAATACCGTTTAGCCAAATGGGATATCATTTGTAGACTGAAAGACCAAGGGGGTGTTGGTATTGAGAATCTTTAAGTTAAGAACAGATGTCTTCTCAGCAAGTGGTTGTGGAAGTTATCTAGTGGGACTGACGCCACTTGGGCGCAAATTTGTCCGTAGCAAGTATCTTCAAACCAAAACTTTGTCTCAGGTGACAGTACGGCCGACTGACTCACCTTTTTGGAAAGGGCATATGAAAGTCAAACTACCCCTGTTTAATAGGACAAAGTTTATTGTTGGTAACGGTGCTAGTACACGATTCTGGGAGGATACTTGGCTCGGAGAGACAACCTTAGCCATTCAATACCCGTCTTTGTATCGTATTATTCAATGACGTGAGGTTTTTGTTGCAACGGTACTTCAATCTACCCCCCTTAATATTAAGTTCAGAAGGACGCTAGTGGGCAATCATTGGGAAGATTGGCTTCGTCTAGTAAGTAGACTGATGGAGGTTCAGCTTTCTCAACAACCCGATGAATTACGCTGGAAGCTAACTAGGTCTAGAGTATTTACATTTAAATCAATGTATGTTGATGTTATCAATTCAAGCTCGATTCCTAGATCCAAACATGTTTGGGCAGTCAAAGTCCCTTTGAAAATCAAAGTGCTTATGTGGTTTGTCCATAAACAAGTTATTTTAACCAAGGACAACTTGACAAAGCGTAATTGGACATGACCAACTAGGTGTAGTTTCTGTGATTGGGATGAGATGATCAAACACCTGTTTCTTGATTGCCCGCTAGCCAAAGTTTTATGGCGAACGGTCCATATTGCTTTCAATATTACTCCACCGAGTTCTGTCAACACGCTATTTGGAACGTGGCTTAACGGGATTGAGCCCGAGTTAGCGAGACATATTCGCGTCGGAGTCTGCACCTTATTGTGGGCGCTCTGGAATTGCAGAAATGATTTGGTTTTTAATAGGACAACACGCATTTATTTTTTGCAGGTTATGTTCAGAGCCACGGCGTTGATCCGTTCGTGGTTGCTACTCACTCCGACGGAGGCCAGGGAGCGTTTGGTTACTGGATCTATCCGCTGGGAGATGGTAGCTCGGGATATGTTCAGCCGGTTTGGATGGCGATCATGTAATTGTTGGGGAACGTAGTAATTTCAAAAAATTTCCTACGCACACGCAAGATCATGGTGATGCATAGCAACGAGAGAGGAGAGTGTTGTCTATGTACCCTCGTAGACCGAAGCGGAAGCGTTGACGCAACGTAGAGGAAGTAGTCGTACGTCCTCCCGGTCCAACCGATCCAAGCACCGTTACTCCGGCACCTCCGGGTTCTTGACACACGTACAGCTCGATGACGCACCCCGATCTCTGATCCAGTAGAGGCGCGGGGAGGAGTTCCGTCAGCACGACGGCGTGGTGACGATCTTGATGTTCTCCTGTCACAGGGCTTCGCCTAAGCACTACTACAATATGACCGAGGTGTAATATCGTGGAGGGGGGCACCGCACACGGCTAAGGAACGATCTCAATGATCAACTTGTGTGTCCATGGGGTGCCCCCTGCCCCCGTATATAAAGGAGTGGAGGAGGGGAGGGCCGACCCTCTCTATGGCGCGCCCTAGGGGAGTCCTACTCCCACCGGGAGTAGGATTCCCCCTTTCCTAGTCCAACTAGGAGACCTTCCAAGTAGTAGGAGTAGGAGACAAGGAAGGGGAAGAGAGAAGGGAAGGAAGGAGGGGGTGCGACCCCTCCCCCTAGTCCAATTCGGACTAGGCCATGGGGGGGCGCGCGGCCTGCCCTAGGCAGCCCCTCTCTCTTTCCCGTATGGCCCAATAAGGCCCAATACTTCTCCCTGGCGAATTCCCGTAACTCTCCGGTACTCCGATAAATACCCGAATCACTCGGAACCTTTCCGAACTCCGAATATAGTCGTCCAATATATCGATCTTTATGTCTCGACCATTTCGAGACTCCCCGTCATGTCCCCGATCTCATCCGGGACTCCGAACTCCTTCGGTACATCAAAACTCATAAACTCATAATAAAACTGTCATCGAAACCTTAAGCGTGCGGACCCTACGGTTCGAGAACAATGTAGACATGACCGAGACATGTCTCCGGTCAATAACCAATAGTGGGACCTGGATGCCCATATTGGTTCCTACATATTGTACGAAGATCGTTATCGGTCAGACCGCATAACAACATACGTTGTTCCCTTTGTCATCGGTATGTTACTTGCCCGAGATTCGATCGTCGGTATCCAATACCTAGTTCAATCTCGTTACCGGCAAGTCTCTTTACTCGTTACGTAATGCATCATCTCGCAACTAACTCATTAGTCACATTGCTTGCAAGGCTTATAGTGATGTCCATTACCGAGAGGGCCCAGAGATACCTCTCCGACATTCCGAGTGACAAATCCTAATCTCGAAATACGCCAACCCAACAAGTACCTTTGGAGACACCTGTAGAGCACCTTTATAATCACCCAGTTACGTTGTGACGTTTGGTAGCACACAAAGTGTTCCTCCGGTAAACGGGAGTTGCATAATCTCATAGTCATAGGAACATGCATAAGTCATGAAGAAAGCAATAGCAACATACTAAATGATCGGGTGCTAAGCTAACGGAATGGGTCATGTCAATCAGATCATTCAACTAATGATGTGATCCCGTTAATCAAATAACAACTCTTTGTCCATGGTCAGGAAACATAACCATCTTTGATTAACAAGCTAGTAAAGTAGAGGCATACTAGTGACACTCTGTTTGTCTATATATTCACACATGTATTATGTTTCCGGTTAATACAATTGTAGCATGAATAATAAACATTTATCATGATATAAGGAAATAAATAATAACTTTATTATTGCCTTTAGGGCATATTTCCTTCAGTCTCCCACTTGCACTAGAGTCAATAATCTAGATCACATCACCATGTGATTAACATCGATAGTTCACATCATCATGTGATTAACACCCATAGTTCACATCGCCATGTGACCAACACCCAAAGGGTTTACTAGATTCAGTAATCTAGTTCACATCGCTATGTGATTAACACCCAAAGAGTACTAAGGTGTGATCATGTTTTGCTTGTGAGAAAATCTTAGTCAACGGGTCTTTCACATTCAGATCCGTTATGTATTTTGCAATTTTCTATGTCTACAATGCTCTGCACGGAGCTACTCTAGCTAATTGCTCCCACTTTCAATATGTATCTAGATTGAGACTTAGAGTCATCCAGATCGGTGCCAAAACTTGCATCGACGTAACCCTTTACGACGAACCTTTTGTCACTTCCATAATCGAGAAACATATCCTTATTCCACTAAGGATAATTTTGACCGCTGTCTAGTGATCTACTCCTAGATCACTATTGTACTCCCTTGCCAAACTCAGTGTAGGGTATACAATAGATCTGGTACACAGCATGGCATACTTTATAGAACCTATGGCCAAGGCATAGGGAATGACTTTCATTCTCTTTCTATCTTCTGCCGTGGTCGGGTTTTGAGTCTTACTCAATTTCACACCTTATAACACAGGCAAGAACTCTTTCTTTGACTGTTCCATTTTGAACTACTTCAAAATCTTGTCAAGGTATGTACTCATTGAAAAACTTATCAAGCGTCTTGATCTATCTCTATAGATCTTGATGCTCAATATGTAAGTAGCTTTACTGAGGTATTTATTTTAAAGAACTCCTTTCAAACACTCCTTTATGCTTTGCAGAATAATTCTACATTATTTCCAATCAACAATATGTCATTCACATATACTTATCAGAAATATTGTAGTGCTCCCACTCACTTTCTTGTAAATACAGGCTTCACCGCAAGTCTGTATAAAACTATATGCTTTGATCAACTTATCAAAGCGTATATTCCAACTCCGAGATGCTTGCACTAGTCCATAGATGGATCGCTGGAGCTTGCACATTTTGTTAACACCTTTAGGATTGACAAAACCTCTTGGTTGCATCACATACAACTCTTCTTTAATAACTCCATTAAGGAATGCAGTTTTATCCATTTGCCAGATTTCATAAAATGCGGCAATTGCTAACATGATTCGGACAGACTTAAGCATAGATACGAGTGAGAAACTCTCATCGTAGTCAACACTTTGAACTTGTCGAAAACCTTTTGCGACAATTCTAGCTTTGTAGATAGTAACAATACTATCAGCGTCCGTCTTCCTCTTAAAAATCCATTTAATTAACATGGCTTGCTGATCATCGAGCAAGTCAATCAAAGTCCATACTTTGTTCTCATACATGGATCATATCTCAGATTTTATGGCCTCAAGCCATTTCGCGGAATCTGGGCTCATCATCGCTTCCTCATAATTCGTAGGTTCATCATGGTCTAGTAACATGACCTCCAGAATAGGATTACCGTACCACTCTGGTGCGGATCTTACTCGGGTTGATCTACGAAGTTTAGTAACAACTTGATCTGAAGTTTCATGATCATTATCATTAACTTCCTCACTAATTGGTGTAGGTGTCACAGGAACCGATTTCTGTGATGAACTACTTTCCAATAAGGGAGCTGGTACTGTTACCTCATCAAGTTCTACTTTCCTCCCACTCACTTCTTTCGAGAGAAACTCCTTCTCTAGAAAGGATCCATTTTTAGCAATGAATGTCTTGCCTTCGGATCTGTGATAGAAGGTGTACCCAACAGTCTCCTTTGGGTATTCTATGAAGACGCACTTCTCCGATTTGGGTTTGAGCTTATCAAGATGAAATTTTTTCACATAAGCATCGCAGCCCCAAACTTTAAGAAACGACAACTTTGGTTTCTTGCTAAACCACAGTTCATATAGTGTCGTCTCAACGGATTTAGATGGTGCCCTATTTAACGTGAATGCAGTTGTCTCTAATGCGTGATCCCAAAACGATATTGGTAAGTCGGTAAGAAACATCATAGATTGTACTATATCCAATAAAGTACGGTTATGACGTTCGGACACACCATTATGACGTGGTGTTCCAGGTGGCATGAATTTGTGAAACTATTCCACATTGTTTTAATTGAAGACCAAACTCGTAACTCAAATATTTGTCTCCGCGATCAGATCGTAGAAACTTTATTTTTCTTGTTACGATGATTTTTTCACTTCACTCTGAAATTCTTTGAACCTTTCAACTATTTCAGACTTATGTTTCATCAAGTAGATATCCCCAATATCTGCTCAAATCATCTGTGAAGGTCAGAAAATAATGATACCCGCCGCGAGCCTTAACACTCATCGGATCGCATACATCAGTATGTATTATTTCCAATAAGTCAGTTGCTCGCTCTACTGTTCCGGAGAACGGAGTCTTAGTCATCTTGCCCATGAGGCATGGTTCGCAAGCATCAAGTGATTCATAATCAAGTGATTCCAAAATCCCATCAGCATGGAGTTTCTTCATGCGCTTTACATCGATATGACCTAAACGGCAGTGCCACAAATAAGTTGCACTATCATTATTAACTTTGCATCTTTTGGTTTCAATATTATGAATATGTGTATCACTACGATCGAGATCCAATGAACCATTTTCATTGGGTGTGTAACCATATAAGGTTTTATTCATGTAAACAGAACAACAGTTTATTCTCTTACTTAAATGAATAACCGTATTGCAATAAACATGATCAAATCATATTCATGCTCAACGCAAACACCAAATAACATTTATTTAGGTTCAACACTAATCCCGAAAGTATAGGGAGTGTGCGATGATGATCATATCAATCTTGAAACTACTTTCAACACACATCGTCACTTCACCCTTAACTAGTTTCTGTTTATTCTGCAACTCCCGTTTCGAGTTACTACTCTTAGCAACTGAACCAGTACCAAATACCGAGGGGTTGCTATAAACACTAGTAAAGTACACATCAATAACATGTATATCAAATATACCTTTGTTCACTTTGCCATCCTTCTTATCCGCCAAATACTTGGGGTAGTTCTGCTTCCAGTGACCAGTCCCTTTGCAGTAGAAGCACTTAGTCTTAGGCTTAGGTCCAGACTTGGGCTTCTTCACTTGAGCAGCAACTTGCTTGCCGTTCTTCTTGAAGTTCCCTTCTATCCCTTTGCCCTTTTCTTGAAACTAGTGGTCTTGTTAACCATCAACACTTGATGTTCTTTCTTGATTTCTACCTTCATCGATTTCATCATCATGAAAAAACTTGGGAATCGTTTTCATCATCCCTTGCATACTATAGTTCATCACGAAGTTCTACTAACTTGGTGATGGTGACTAGAGAATTCTGTCAATCACTATCTTATCTGGAAGATTAACTCCCACTTGATTCAAGCGATTGTAGTACCCAGACCATCTAAGCACATGCTCACTAGTTGAGCGATTCTCCTCCATCTTTTAGCTATAGAACTTGTTGGAGACTTCATATCTCTCAACTCGGGTATTTGCTTGAAATATTAACTTCAACTCCTGGAACATCTCATATGGTCCATGACGTTCAAAACATCTTTGAAGTCCCGATTCTAAGCCGTTAAGCATGGTGCACTAAACTATCAAGTAGTCATCATATTGAGCTAGTCAAACGTTCATAACGTCTGCATCTGCTCCTGCAACAGGTCTGTCACCTAGCGGTGCATTAAGGACATAATTCTTCTGTGCAGCAATGAGGATAAACCTCAGATCACGGATCCAATCCACATCATTGCTACTAACATCTTTCAACACAGTTTTCTCTAGGAACATATAAAAATAAACATATGAAAGCAACAACACGAGCTATTGATCTACAACATAATTTGCAAAATACTACCAGGACTAAGTTCATGATAAATTTAAGTTCAATTAATCATATTACTTAAGAACTCCCACTTAGACAGACATCTCTCTAGTCATCTAAGTGATCACGTGATCCAAATCAACTAAACCATAACCGATCATCACGTGAGATGGAGTAGTTTTCAATGGTGAACATCACTATGTTGATCATATCTACTATATGATTCACGCTCGACCTTTCGGTCTCCGTGTTCCGAGGCCATATCTGCATATGCTAGGCTCGTCAAGTTTAACCTGAGTATTCCGTGTGTGCAAAACTGGCTTGCACCCATTGTTGATGGACGTAGAGCTTATCACACCCGATCATCACGTGGTGTCTGGGCACGACGAACTTTGGCAACGGTGCATACTCAGGGAGAACACTTCTTGATAATTAGTGAGAGATCATCTTAAAATGCTACCGTCAATCAAAGCAAGAATAAGATGTATAATAGATAAACATCACATGCAATCAAAATATGTGACATGATAAGGGCCATGATCATCTTGCGCCTTTGATCTCCATCTCCAAAGTACTGTCATGATCTCTATTGTCACCGGCACGACACCATGATCTTCATCATCTTGATCTATATCAATGTGTCATCACATGGTTGTCTCACCAACTATTGCTCTTGCAACTATTGCTATCATATAGCGATAAAGTAAAGCAATTATTTGGCACTTGCATCTTTATGCAACAAAGAGACAACCATGGGGCTTCTGCCAGTTGCCGATAACTTCAACAAAACATGATCATCTCATACAACAACTTATATCTCATCACGTCTTGACCATATCACATCACAACATGCCCTGCAAAAACAAGTTAGACGTCCTCTACTTTGTTGCAAGTTTTACGTGGCTGCTACGGGCTGAGCAAGAACCGTTCTTACCTACGCATAAAAACCACAACGATAGTTTGTCAAGTTAGTGTTGTTTTAACCTTCTCAAGGACCGGGCGTAGCCACACTCGGTTCAACTAAAGTTGGAGAAACTGACACCCGCTAGTCACCTGTGTGCAAAGCACGGCGGTAAAACCAGTCTCGCGTAAGCGTACGCGTAATGTCGGTCCGGGCCGCTTCATCCAACAATACCGCCAAACCAAAGTATGACATGCTGGTAAGCAGTATGACTTATATCGCCCACAACTCACTTGTGTTCTACTCGTGCATATAACATCAAACCATAAAACCTAGGCTCGGATGCCACTGTTGGGGAACGTAGTAATTTCAAAAAATTTCCTACGCACACGTAAGATCATGGTGATGCATAGCAACGAGAGGGGAGAGTGTTGTCTACGTACCCTCGTAGACCGAAGTGGAAGCGTTGACGCAACATAGAGGAAGTAGTCGTACGTCCTCCCAGTCCAACCGATCCAAGCACCATTACTCCGGCACCTCCGAGTTCTTGACACACATACAGCTCGATGACGCACCCCGATCTCCGATCCAGCAGAGGCGCGGGGAGGAGTTCCGTCAGCACGACGGCGTGGTGACGATCTTGATGTTCTCCTTGTTGGAAATATGCCCTAGAGGCAATAATAAAAGGATTATTATTATATTTCCTTTTTCATGATAATTGTCTTTATTCATGCTATAATTGTGTTATCCGGAAATCGTAATACATGTGTGAATAACAGACACCAACATGTCCCTAGTAAACCTCTAGTTGACTAGCTCGTTAATCAATAGATAGTCATGGTTTCCTGACTATGGACATTGGATGTCGTTGATAACGGGATCACATCATTAAGAGAATGATGTGATGGACAAGACCCAATCCTGAACATAGCACAAGATCGTATAGTTCGTTTGCTAGAGTTTTCCAATGTCAAGTATCTTTTCCTTAGACCATGAGATCGTGTAACTCCCGGATACCGTAGGAGTGCTTTGGGTATGCCAAACGTCACAACGTAACTGGGTGACTATAAAGGTAGACTACGGGTATCTCCGAAACTGTCTGTTGGGTGACATGGATCAAGACTGGGATTTGTCACTCCGTATGACGGAGAGGTATCACTGGGCCCACTCGGTAATGCATCATCATAATGAGCTCAAAGTGACCAAGTGTCTGGTCACGGGATCATGCATTACGGTACGAGTAAAGTGACTTGCCGGTAACGAGATTGAACGAGGTATTGGCATACCGACGATCGAATCTCGGGAAAGTAACATATCGATTGACAAAGGGAATTGCGTATGGGGTTGATTGAATCCTCGACATCGTGGTTCATCCGATGAGATCATCGTGGAGCATGTGGGAGCCAACATGGGTATCCAGATCCCGCTGTTGGTTATTGACCTGAGAGTCGTCTCGGTCATGTCTGCTTGTCTCCCGAACCCGTAGGGTCTACACACTTAAGGTTCGGTGACGCTAGGGTTGTGAAGATATGTATATGCAGTAACCCAAATGTTGTTCGGAGTCCCGGATGAGATCCCGGACGTCACGAGGAGTTCCGGAATGGTCCGGAGGTAAAGAATTATATATAGGAAGTGCAGTTTCGGGCATCGGGACAAGTTTCGGTGTTATCGGTATTGTACCGGGACCACCGGAGGGGTCCCGTGGGCCCACCGGGTGGGGCCACCTGTCCCGGGGGGCCACATGGGCTGTAGGGGGTGCGCCTTGGCCTTCATGGGCCAAGGGCACCAGCCCCTATAGGCCCATGCGCCTAGGGTTTCCACCTAGGAGGAGTCCTAGTGGTGGAAGGCACCCCTAGGTGCCTTGGGGGGGGGGGGGGAGGGAAACCTCCCCTTGGCCCCCGCCCCCCCTAGTAGATCTCATCTACTAGGGCCGGCACCCCCCCATGGCACCCCTATATATAGTGGGGGGGGGAGAGGAGGGAACACACACCAGCCCCTGGCGCCTCCCTCTCCCCCCGTTACGTCTCTCCCTCGTAGTCTCGGCGAAGCCCTGCTTCTGTGACGCCCTGCTTCCACCACCACGCCGTCGTGCTGCTGGATCTTCATCAACCTCTCCTCCCCCCCTTGCTGGATCAAGAAGGAGGAGACGTCTCCCGTCCCGTACGTGTGTTGAACGTGGAGGTGCCGTCCGTTCGGCGCTTGGTCTTCGGTGATTTGGATCACGTCGAGTACGACTACATCATCACTGTTCTTTTGAATGCTTCTGTGCACGATCTACAAAGGTATGTAGATGCATCCAATGACTCGTTGCTAGATGAACTCCTAGATGATCTTGGTGAAACGAGTAGGAAATTTTTTGTTTTCTGCAACGTTCCCCAACAGTGGCATCATGAGCTAGGTCTATGTGTAGTTCTTCTTGCGCGAGTAGAACAAAATCAGTTGTGGGCGTGGATTTGTCAACCTTCTTGCCGTTACTAGTCTTTTCTTGCTTCAGCGGTATCGTGGGATGAAGCGGCCCGGACCAACCTTACACGTACGCTTACGTGAGACCGGTTCCACCGACTAACATGCACAAGTTGCATAAGGTGGCTGGCGGGTGTCTGTCTCTCCTACTTTAGTTGAAGCGGATTCGATGAACAGGGTCCTTATGAAGGGTAAATAGAAGTTGACAAATCACGTTGTGGCTTTAACGTAGGTAAGAAGACGTTCTTGCTAGAACCCTAATTCAGCCACGTAAAACTTGCAACAACAATTAGAGGACGTCTAACTTGTTTTTGCAGCAAGTGGTTTGTGATATGATATGGCCAAAGTTGTGATGAATGATGAATGATCTATATGTGATGTATGAGATGTTCATGCTATTGTAATAGGAATCACGACTTGCATGTCGATGAGTATGACAACCGGCAGGAGCAATAGGAGTTGTCTTTATTCTTTTATATGACCTGCGTGTCATTGAAGAACGCCATGTAAACTACTTTACTTTATTGCTAAACGCGTTAGTCATAGAAGTAGAAGTAGTCGTTGGCGTGACAACTTCATGAAGACACGATGATGGAGATCATGATGATGGAGATCATGGTGTCAAGCCGGTGACAAGATGATCATGGAGCCCCAAGATGGAGATCAAAGGAGCTATGTGATATTGGCCATATCATGTCACGTTTATTATTTGATTGCATGTGATGTTTATCATGTTTTGCATCTTGTTTACTTAGAACGACGGTAGTAAATAAGATGATCCCTCATACTAATTTCAAGAAGTGTTCCCCCTAACTGTGCACCGTTGCGACAGTTCGCTGTTTCAAAACATCACGTGATGATCGGGTGTTTTATTCAGACGTTCACATACAACGGGTGTAAGACAGATTTACACATGCAAACACTTAGGTTGACTTGACGAGCCTAGCATGTACAGACATGGCCTCGGAACACAGAAGACCAAAAGGTCGAGCATGAGTCGTATAGAAGATACGATCAACATGAAGATGTTCACCGACGTTGACTAGTCCGTCTCACGTGATGATCGGACACGGTCTAGTTAACTCGGATCATGTAATACTTAGATGACTAGAGGGATGTCTAATCTAAGTGGGAGTTCATTAATAATTTGATTAGTTGAACTTAATTATCATGAACTTAGTCTAAATATTTTACAATATGTCTTGTAGATCAAATGGCCAACGTAGTCCTCAACTTCAACGCGTTCCTAGAGAAAACCAAGCTGAAAGACGATGGAAGCAACTATACGGACTGGGTCCGGAACCTGAGGATCATCCTCATAGCTGCCAAGAAAGATTATGTCCTACAAGCACCGCTTGGTGACGCACCCGTTCTCCCTGCAGAACAAGATGTTATGAACTCTTGGCAGGCACGTATCGATGACTACTCCCTCGTTCAGTGCGGCATGATTTACAGTTTAGAGCCGGGGCTCCAAAAGCGTTTTGAGAGACACGGAGCATATGAGATGTTCGAAGAGCTAAAAATGCTTTTCCAAGCTCATGCCCGGGTCGAGAGATATCAAGTCTCCGACAAGTTCTTCAGCTGTAAGATGGAGGAAAATAGTTCTGTCAGTGAGCACATACTCACTATGTCTGGGTTGCATAACCGCTTGACTCAGCTGGGAGTTAATCTCCCGGATGATGCGGTCATTGACAGAATCCTCCAGTCGCTTCCACCAAGCTACAAGAGCTTTGTGATGAACTTCAATATGCAGGGGATGGAAAATACCATTCCTGAAGTATTTGCTATGCTAAAATCAGCAGAGGTAGAAGTCAAGAAGGAACATCAAGTGTTGATGGTCAATAAAACCACTAAGTTCAAGAAAGGCAAGGGTAAAAAGAACTTCAAGAAAGACGGCAAGGAGGTTGCCGCGCCCGGCAAGCAAGCTGCCGGGAAGAAGCCAAAGAATGGACCCAAGCCCGAGACTGAGTGCTTTTATTGCAAGGGAAGCGGTCACTGGAAGCGGAACTGCCCTAAGTACTTAGCGGATAAGAAGGCCGGCAAAACAAAAGGTATATGTGATATACATGTAATTGATGTGTACCTTACTAGTGCCCGTAGTAGCTCCTGGGTATTTGATACCGGTCCAGTTGCTCACATTTGTAACTCAAAGCAGGGGCTGCGGAATAAGCGGAAACTGGCAAAGGACGAGGTGACGATGCGCGTCGGGAATGGTTCCAAGGTCAATGTGATCGCCGTCGGCACGCTGCCTCTGCATCTCCCTTCGGGATTAGTTTTAAACCTTAATAATTGTTATTTAGTGCCAGCTTTGAGCATGAACATTGTATCGGGATCTCATTTGATTCGAGATGGCTACTCTTTTAAATCTGAGAATAATGGTTGTTCCATTTTTATGAGAGATATGTTTTATGGTCATGCTCCTATGGTGAATGGTTTATTCCTTATGAATCTCGAACGTGATGCTACACATGTTCACAATGTGAGTACCAAAAGAAGTAAGGTTGATAGTGATAGTCCCACATACTTGTGGCACTGCCGCCTTGGTCATATAGGTGTCAAACGCATGAAGAAGCTCCATGCAGATGGACTTTTAGAGTCTCTTGATTATGAATCATTTGACACGTGCGAACCATGCCTTATGGGAAAAATGACCAAGACTCCGTTCTCAGGAACAATGGAGCGAGCAACCAACTTATTGGAAATCATACATACTGATGTGTGCGGTCCAATGAGCGTTGAGGCTCGGGGTGGCTATCGTTATGTTCTCACCCTCACTGATGATTTAAGTAGGTATGGGTATATCTACGTAATGAAACACAAGTCTGAAACCTTTGAAAAGTTCAAGGAATTTCAGAGTGAGGTTGAAAATCAACGTGACAGGAAAATCAAGTTTCTACGATCAGATCGTGGAGGAGAATACTTGAGTCACGAGTTTGGCACACACTTAAGAAAATGTGGAATAGTTTCGCAACTCACGCCGCCTGGAACACCTCAGCGTAACGGTGTGTCCGAACGTCGTAATCGCACTCTATTAGATATGGTGCGATCTATGATGTCTCTTACCGATTTACCGATATCTTTTTGGGGCTATGCTTTAGAGACTGCCGCATTCAATTTAAATAGGGCTCCGTCGAAATCCGTTGAGACGACACCGTATGAATTATGGTTTGGGAAGAAACCTAAGCTGTCGTTTCTAAAAGTTTGGGGATGCGATGCTTATGTCAAGAAACTTCAACCTGAAAAGCTCGAACCCAAATCGGAAAAATGCGTCTTCATAGGGTACCCAAAGGAAACTATTGGGTACACCTTCTACCTCAGATCCGAAGGCAAGATCTTTGTTGCCAAGAATGGGTCCTTTCTAGAGAAAGAGTTTCTCTCGAAAGAAGTAAGTGGGAGGAAAGTAGAGCTTGATGAAGTATTACCTCTTGAACCGGAAAATGGCGCAACTCAGGAAAATGTTCCTGAGGTGCCTGCACCGACTAGAGAGGAAGTTAATGATAATGATCAAGATACTTCTGATCAAGCTCCTACTGAAATTCGAAGGTCCACAAGGACACGTTCCGCACCAGAGTGGTACGGCAACCCTGTCTTGGAAATCATGTTGTTAGACAACGGTGAACCTTCGAACTATGAAGAAGCAATGGCGGGCCTGGATTCCGACAAATGGCTAGAAGCCATGAAATCCGAGATAGGATCCATGTATGAAAACAAAGTACGGACTTTGACTGACTTGCCAGTAGAACGGCGAGCCATAGAAAATAAATGGATCTTTAAGAGGAAGACAGACGCGGATGGTAATGTGACCCTCTATAAAGCACGACTTGTCGCTAAGGGTTATCGACAAGTTCAAGGGGTTGACTACGATGAGACTTTCTCATCGGTAGCGAAGCTAAAGTCCGTCCGAATCATGTTAGCAATTGCCGCATTCTACGATTATGAAATATGGCAAATGGACGTCAAAACGGCATTCCTTAATGGTTTTATTAAGGAAGAGTTGTATATGATGCAGCCGGAAGGTTTTGTCGATCCTAAGAATGCTGACAAGGTGTGCAAGCTCCAACGCTCGATTTATGGGCTGGTGCAAGCATCTCGGAGTTGGAACATTCGCTTTGATGAGATGATCAAAGCGTTTGGGTTTACACAGACTTATGGAGAAGCCTGCGTTTACAAGAAAGTGAGTGGGAGCTCTGTAGCATTTCTCATACTATATGTAGATGACATACTTTTGATGGGAAATGATATAGAACTCTTGGACAGCATCAAGGCCTATTTGAATAAGAGTTTTTCAATGAAGGACCTTGGAGAAGCTGCTTATATATTAGGCATCAAGATCTATAGAGATAGATCAAGACGCCTCATAGGTCTTTCACAAAGCACATACCTTGATAAGATATTGAAGAAGTTCAATATGGATCAATCCAAGAAGGGGTTCTTGCCTGTGCTACAAGGTATGAAATTGAGCTCAGCTCAATGTCCGACCACGGCAGAAGATATAGAAGAGATGAGCGTCATCCCCTATGCATCAGCCATAGGCTCTATTATGTATGCCATGCTGTGTACCAGACCCGATGTTAACCTTGCCGTCAGTTTGGTAGGAAGGTACCAAAGTAATCCCGGCAAGGAACACTGGACAGCGGTCAAGAATATCCTAAAGTACCTGAAAAGGACTAAGGAAATGTTTCTCGTTTATGGAGGTGACGAAGAGCTCGTCGTAAAGGGTTACGTCGACGCTAGCTTCGACACAGATCTGGATGACTCTAAGTCACAAACCGGATACGTGTATATTTTGAATGGTGGGGCAGTAAGCTGGTGCAGTTGCAAGCAAAGCGTCGTGGCGGGATCTACATGTGAAGCGGAGTACATGGCAGCCTCGGAGGCAGCACATGAAGCAATATGGGTGAAGGAGTTCATCACCGACCTAGGAGTCATACCCAATGCGTCGGGGCCGATCAAGCTCTTCTGTGACAACACTGGAGCTATTGCACTTGCCAAGGAGCCCAGGTTTCACAAGAAGACAAGGCACATCAAGCGTCGCTTCAACTCCATTCGTGAAAATGTTCAAGATGGATACATAGAGATTTGTAAAGTACATACGGACCTGAATGTAGCAGATCCGTTGACTAAACCTCTCCCTAGAGCAAAACATGATCAACACCAAAATTCCATGGGTGTTCGATTCATCACAATGTAACTAGATTATTGACTCTAGTGCAAGTGGGAGACTGTTGGAAATATGCCCTAGAGGCAATAATAAAAGGATTATTATTATATTTCCTTGTTCATGATAATTGTCTTTATTCATGCTATAATTGTGTTATCCGGAAATCGTAATACATGTGTGAATAACAGACACCAACATGTCCCTAGTAAGCCTCTAGTTGACTAGCTCGTTAATCAATAGATAGTCATGGTTTCCTGACTATGGACATTGGATATCGTTGATAACGGGATCACATCATTAAGAGAATGATGTGATGGACAAGACCCAATCCTGAACACAGCACAAGATCGTATAGTTCGTTTGCTAGAGTTTTCCAATGTCAAGTATCTTTTCCTTAGACCATGAGATCGTGTAACTCCCGGATACCGTAGGAGTGCTTTGGGTATGCCAAACGTCACAACGTAACTGGGTGACTATAAAGGTAGACTACGGGTATCTCCAAAACTGTCTGTTGGGTGACATGGATCAAGACTGGGATTTGTCACTCCGTATGACGGAGAGGTATCACTGGGCCCACTCGGTAATGCATCATCATAATGAGCTCAAAGTGACCAAGTGTCTGGTCACGGGATCATGCATTACGGTACGAGTAAAGTGACTTGCCGGTAACGAGATTGAACGAGGTATTGGGATACCGACGATCGAATCTCGGGCAAGTAACATATCGATTGACAAAGGGAATTGCGTATGGGGTTGATTGAATCCTCGACATCGTGGTTCATCCGATGAGATCATTGTGGAGCATGTGGGAGCCAACATGGGTATCCAGATCCCGCTGTTGGTTATTGACCTGAGAGTCGTCTCGGTCATGTCTGCTTGTCTCCCGAACCCGTAGGGTCTACACACTTAAGGTTCGGTGACGCTAGGGTTGTGAAGATATGTATATGCAGTAACCCGATTGTTGTTCGGAGTCCCGGATGAGATCCCGGACGTCACGAGGAGTTCCGGAATGGTCCGGAGGTAAAGAATTATATATAGGAAGTGCAGTTTCGGGCATCGGGACAAGTTTCGGTGTTATCGGTATTGTACCGGGACCACCGGAGGGGTCCCGGGGGCCCACCGGGTGGGGCCACCTGTCCCGAGGGGCCACATGGGCTGTAGGGGGTGCGCCTTGGCCTTCATGGGCCAAGGGCACCAGCCCCTATAGGCCCATGCGCCTAGGGTTTCCACCTAGGAGGAGTCCTAGTGGTGGAAGGCACCCCTAGGTGCCTTGGGGGGGGGGGGGGGGGAGGGAAACCTCCCCTTGGCCCCCGCCCCCCTAGTAGATCTCATCTACTAGGGCCGGCGCCCCCCCCATGGCACCCCTATATATAGTGGGGGGGGGGAGAGGAGGGAACACACACCAGCCCCTGGCGCCTCCCTCTCCCCCCGTTACGTCTCTCCCTCGTAGTCTCGGCGAAGCCCTGCTTCTGTGACGCCCTGCATCCACCACCACGCCGTCGTGCTGCTGGATCTTCATCAACCTCTCCTCCCCCCCTTGCTGGATCAAGAAGGAGGAGACGTCTCCCTTCCCGTACGTGTGTTGAACGCGGAGGTGCCGTCCGTTCGGCGCTTGGTCATCGGTGATTTGGATCACGTCGAGTACGACTACATCATCACTGTTCTTTTGAACGCTTCCGTGCGCGATCTACAAAGGTATGTAGATGCATCCAATGACTCGTTGCTAGATGAACTCCTAGATGATCTTGGTGAAACGAGTAGGAAATTTTTTGTTTTCTGCAATGTTCCCCAACACTCCTGTCGCAGGGCTTCGCCTAAGCACTGCTACAATATGACCGAGGTGTAATATCGTGGAGGGGGGCACCGCACACGGCTAAGGAACGATCTCAATGATCAACTTGTGTGTCCATGGGGTGCCCCCTGCCCCCGTATATAAAGGAGTGGAGGAGGGGAGGGCCGGCCCTCTCTATGGCGCGCCCTAGGGGAGTCCTACTCCCACCGGGAGTAGGATTCCCCCTTTCCTAGTCCAACTAGGAGACCTTCCAAGTAGTAGGAGTAGGAGACAAGGAAGGGGAAGAGAGAAGGGAAGGAAGGAGGGGGTGCGGCCCCTCCCCCTAGTCCAATTCGGACTAGGCCATGGGGGGGCGCGCGGCCTGCCCTAGGCAGCCCCTCTCTCTTTCCCGTATGGCCCAATAAGGCCCAATACTTCTCCCCGGCGAATTCCCGTAACTCTCCGGTACTCCGATAAATACCCGAATCACTCGGAACCTTTCCGAACTCCGAATATAGTCGTCCAATATATCGATCTTTACGTCTCGACCATTTCGAGACTCCTCGTCATGTCCCCGATCTCATCCGGGACTCCGAACTCCTTCGGTACATCAAAACTCATAAACTCATAATAAAACTGTCATCGAAACCTTAAGCGTGCGGACCCTACGGTTCGAGAACAATGTAGACATGACCGAGACACGTCTCCGGTCAATAACCAATAGCGGGACCTGGATGCCCATATTGGTTCCTACATATTGTACGAAGATCTTTATCGGTCAGACCGCATAACAACATACGTTGTTCCCTTTGTCATCGGTATGTTACTTGCCCGAGATTCGATCGTCGGTATTCAATACCTAGTTCAATCTCGTTACCGGCAAGTCTCTTTACTCGTTACGTAATGCATCATCTCGCAACTAACTCATTAGTCACATTGCTTGCAAGGCTTATAGTGATGTGCATTACCGAGAGGGCCGAGAGATACCTCTCCGACATTCGGAGTGACAAATCCTAATCTCGAAATACGCCAACCCAACAAGTACCTTTGGAGACACCTGTAGAGCACCTTTATAATCACCCAGTTACGTTGTGACGTTTGGTAGCACACAAAGTGTTCCTCCGGTAAACGGGAGTTGCATAATCTCATAGTCATAGGAACATGCATAAGTCATGAAGAAAGCAATAGCAACATACTAAACGATCGGGTGCTAAGCTAACGGATGGGTCATGTCAATCAGATCATTCAACTAATGATGTGATCCCGTTAATCAAATAACAACTCTTTGTCCATGGTCAGGAAACATAACCATCTTTGATTAACAAGCTAGTCAAGTAGAGGCATACTAGTGACACTCTGTTTGTCTATATATTCACACATGTATTATGTTTCCGGTTAATACAATTATAGCATGAATAATAAACATTTATCATGATATAAGGAAATAAATAATAACTTTATTATTGCCTCTAGGGCATATTTCCTTCAGTAATAGGATAGGCAATTAGTTACCTATCTCTCTTTTGCCAGCCGGTTGTGGCGTCCTGTATTTGGCTAGTTTGTCGTCTAGCCCTTTTGGCTCTGTGTGAGCTATTTGTTATTTTCTGTTGGAGACTTTAAGACCTTTGTTGGAATATATTTATTTGTTTTAATAAGATGGCCGTATGCATCGTTCTGATGCAGAGGCTGGGGAATCCCCCTTTTCGAAAAAAATGTGCTACAGCTGGATTATACATTAAGGCTGGTCATAGTGGGGAGTAACTTATACTAGTGTCATGCATATGACACTAGTCTAAGTTACTACCTTCATAGTGTAAAGTAACATAGTAGTAGTGTCATGTAAGACTTCATTAATTAGCTTATAGACTCATCTTGTCTTGGGAAGTGTTATGTTACAATAACATATTATGTTACCACTTCTCATTAACTACATGCCACATAAGCAAAAATTTCTTGATGTGCGATACGTTACTAGCTAAGTTACTCCCACTATGACTAGCCTAAGAGCCCGCTCCACTCCCTCTCTTCTCTTCTCACTCTTTCAAGTAGAATTTTGATGACATGGCATACACTATAGCCCGCCAAGTAGGACTTATTGTACACCCCGCAAAAAGAAGTAGGACTTATTGTACTCGCTCTTAGGTTGATCATAGTGGGAGTAACTTACCTAGTAACATAACGCACCCAAGACAAGTTTGCTTATGCGGCAACTAGTTGATGAGGAGAGAGGAGTATGTGGTAACATAATATTTTACCATAACATAACGCAGTCAAGGCAAAATGAGTCTACAACCTAATAAATTCAACCATCTATGATATGTAATACTTTTATGATACTTTGCACTATGAAGATAATACTCCCTTCGATTCATATTACTTATCGCTCAAACATATCTATCTACATGTATTTCAGTGCTAGATAGTAGATACATACACTTAGGCGACAACTAATATGAATTGGAGGGAGTAACATACTAGACTAGTGGCATATGCATGACACCAGACTAAATTACTCCCCACACTATGACTAACCTTAGGACAGTGTAGTGCACTGTATCTTAAGCTATATTTAATGAGAAAATACACAGGAGCTCTCGGGTGCTCCGCACCCCTATACGAAAAGTATTCGTAAAAAATCTCAGAAAAAAAATCCAAAAATTTCGGGATGTCAAACCTGGTTTCCCAATCCACTTCCGTGTGAAATTTCATGAAAAAAATACTAAAAAACGTATCCGTGGCGAAAGAATTACTGCCCGGAAAAAAAATGTACCCAAACAGTGTTTTGCTATACATAGGAAATTTGTGTATTTTTTGCCGCGAATACGCTTCCTAGTATTTTTTTCACCATATTTCAGACGGAAGTACATCGGGAACCCACGTTTGATATCCCCAAATCCCAGATTTCTTTTTCAAAATTTTCAGTATTTTTTTTCCTGGTATTGTACGTATAGGGGTGCGAAGCACCCGAGAGCTCTAAATCCTCGTCCATATTTAGTGGCACTAAATTGATGTTTAAATATAGTAGCCAATCTTGTGCTAAACGGGCCTGTTCCTTATTGGTTTCAGACTGTTGGCTTGAGAGCTGTCCTCCTTTTCTTCTCAGTGGCCTGCGGGCATATTGTAATCATATGCTAGCTATGCAATAAAGCTCCCCAAGTTCGTGGCAAAAAGAAATATATATATATATATATATATATATATATATATATATATATATATATATATATAGTAGCCAATACGTTATATCTTACTGTTGTATCTAAACAATTCTTACTTAAATGTCTTTGGTTAAAGAAAAGTTGCAGTGTTGGTAATTGTTGCTAGGTGATTAATGAACCTGATTGTTATTTTTATTACCTCTAATGTTCTCTGTACTATCATGATTGATATTAATAGATTGAAAATTTCTCTCGAAAAAAACTAGTTGGCTGGTTTTTATCCCGGTTTTACCCACCAAGTCACTGCAGCCACCAACGGCAGGCAGAGGAGCAAATCACGGCACACCGGAAGGAACTTGGGGGTGCTGCTCGTCTCCTCCGAATCACCGGGACCATGACTTGCAACAGGCAGGACGCACACGAGAGAGAATGCCCGATCGGGGATGGATGTGTTCAACTGCTCCATCTGCTCTAAGCCCCTGGGGCCTCCCATTTTCCAGGTACTGTGTTAATTAATACACACTTCCTTTGTTTTTCTACATAACACACTACCTGTCAGATTAGCAAATTGAACACTTCTATGTTGGATACACTTGACAGTGTTCTAAGGGGAATTCCAGCTGCTCGACTTGCTGCGACAAACTCCCAGAAAGCGAGCGTGCTGCCGCCCAACGCTGCTATATCATGGAGCGCGTCGTTGACAATATCTCCGTTCCCTGCAAGCACGGATGCAACAGGACCATGACTTACAACAGGCAGGACGCACACGAGAGAGAATGCCCGATCGGGCCATGCGCCTGCCTGGTCTCTGACTGCAGCTTCGTCGCGCCAACCGCGGTGCTTCTGGACCATCTCACCACCCTCCACAAGTTGCCAACAGCACCAGTCGAATTATTCATGACGTTTCGCCTCCCAGTCCAGGCTGGCTCCCGAGTTGTCTGCAGCAGAAACGGCCGCCTCTTCCTGCTTGAGGTGGCGTCGCTCGGGTCCTTTGGCCATGCAGTCTACCTCGTTTGCGTCCGGCCAGAGACTCCACGAGCCACGGTCCAAGCCTTTGTGGAGTTCTCTTGCTTCGAAGGACAATTTCAAGCCTCAAAGCTTGAAATCAGACCCGATGGGGAACCAAGGCAATGCTTGTGTGTCGTTCCCGCCGGCAGAGAAACCAATGTCCAGGTCAGCATCAGGATTTGCATGTGGTACCCTGACAACGACGAGCTGCAGGAGGAGGAGGAGAAGGAGATGGATGAAAACTTAGAGTACGACTATGACTTTGACTAGGATGAGGTGGATGATGCTGTCCAAGAGCTCCGTCTCTGACCAGGAGGAGGATGAATGATGTATCGCCCCATCAATGTCTATGGGAAGATATGTTAGATAATAACGAGAATAAACGAGACAAAGAGACACAGATTTTTACGTGGAAACCCTTGCGGGAGAAAACCACGGACGCACGAAGGCGCAATCACTATGATGGAGGAGTATTACAAGCACAAGACGACAGACCGTCTGAGGTGCGACTACGTGGGGTATATAAGAGGGCAACACATAGGAGTCCTTGTAGGACAAGTAAACGAGTTGTACTCGTACGCGTCGGTACCAACGCAAAGGCCCATACCGTATATACTACGACTAGTCCAATACGGTACTAGAATTTAGATCATAATTTAACAATCTCCACCTTGATCCAAATTCCCTCCAGTAGTCGAAGAAAGTGAATAACTCCATCCAAATCAGCATAAACACCTTGTGCGTCAAAGTCCATAGGACTAGTGAGAAATACCAACTAAGCCTGAGCAAAGCTCAAACTTATTGGTAGAAACTGGCTTTGTCATCATATCAGCAGGATTATCATGAGTACTTATCTTGCATACCTTCAAATCACCTTCAGCAACAACATCTCGAATATAGTGGTATCTGACATCAATGTGCTTTGTCCTTTCATGATACATTGGATTCTTTGTAAGATATATGGCACTTTGACTGTCACTAAATACGGTAGGGCAAGATGAGTCTCCACAAAGCTCAGTGTACAAACCTCTCAACCAGATAGCTTCTTTGCATGCCTCAGAAATAGCCATATACTCGGCATCAGTAGTGGAACAAGCCACAATAGACTGCAAAGTTGCTCTCCAACTCACAGCACAACCACCAATGGTGAAAACATAACCTGTGAGTGATCTTCTTTTGTCCAAATCACCAGCAAAATCAGAATCAACAAAACCAACAAGTCCATCTCCAGTTTTCCCAAACTGTAAATAAGCATTAGAAGTACCACGCAGATATCTGAAAATCCACTGAACTGCTCTCCAATACTCTTTTCCAGGATTAGCCATGTATCTACTGACAACACTCAATGCATATGATAAGTCAGGACGAGAACAAACCATGGCATACATAAGTGAACCAACTGCACTCGAATAGGGAACTCTAGACATGTACTCAATATCTGCATCTGACTTAGGACATAAAGCTGATGATAATTTGAAGTGTGCAGCTAACGGTGTACTCACTGGCTTGGCATTATGCATATTAAAACGACGAAGAACTTTATCAATATATCCCTTCTGACTTAGATATACTTTTCCATACGGTCTATCTCTGGATATTTCCATGCCAAGAATTTTCTTTGCTGCACCCAAATCCTTCATCTCAAATTCATTACTCAATTGCCTCTTTAGTTCATTAATCTCTGACATACTCTTTGCAGCAATAAGCATATCATCAACATAAAGGAGCAAATAAATAGTTGAATCATTGACAGTTTTCAAATAAACACAACTATCATAATTAGACCTTTTGAAACCTTGAGAGAGCATAAAGGTGTCAAATCTCTTGTACCACTGTCTCGGGGATTGCTTCAATCCATAAAGAGATTTCTTTAACTTACAGACAAGCTTTTCTTTTCCAGGAATAATAAAACCTTCAGGTTGTTCCATATAAATATCCTCTTCTAATTCTCCATGTAAGAATGCAGTTTTAACGTCCAATTGTTCAAGCTCAAGATCATGCATGGCAACAATACTGAGTAAAGTGCGAATAGAGCTATGCTTCACAACAGGAGAAAAGACTTCATTATAGTCAATACCTGGAATCTGGCTATAACCTTTAGCAACTAACATTGCTTTATATCTTGTCTCATCATTAGGAGAAACACCTTCTTTCCTCTTGAAAACCCACTTGCAACGAATAGGTTTCTTCTCTCTAGGCAATTTTACTAAATCCCAAGTGCCATTCTTTTCAAGTGATTCCATCTCATCATGCATAGCGGTCATCCACTTATTACTATCACCAGAAATAATAGCCTCGGAATATGAAGAAGGCTCAGTATTACCTTCAATTTCTTCTGCAACAGATAAAGCAAAAGAAACAATATTGCACTCTTCAATTAACCTGTCAGGTTTATTAATACCCCGTCTAACTCTGTCACGTGCGAGATTCCAACTGGGTGGAACAATATGCTGATTTGGAGTAGGAGTGACATGTTCATCATCAACGACGGGTTCATCATGTGCATCAATAATTTCATTACCAGATGTATCACCTGAATCAATATAATGCTCCACCTGAACAGTAGGCTGCTGAATAGTAGTCTGCTGTTCACTCTCAACAGGAACATTAGTAGATGAAACATCATGTAACATAGCAGTTTCATTAAAGATAACATTTCTGCTAATAACAACCTTCTGGGTTTCAGGATTCCACAATTTAAAACCTTTAACACCAGACTTATAACCAAGAAAGATGCACTTAACAGCCCTAGGCTCCAACTTTCCATTATCAACATGAGCATAAGCAGTGCAACCAAAAACTCTCAACTGTGAATAATCAGCAGGTGAACCAGACCATACCTCAATTGGAGTTTTCTTATTAAGAGCAATAGATGGTGAACGGTTAATGAGATAACAAGCAGTGGAAGCGGCCTCAGCCCAAAAACGCCTATGCAAACCTGCATTGGACAACATGCAACGGGCTCTGGAAATAATGGTCCTGTTCATACGCTCAGCAACACCGTTTTGTTGAGGAGTATAAGGAACGGTGTAGTGTCTGACAATGCCTTCAGACTTGCAATAATTCTTAAATTGCTTAGAACAGAATTCCATACCATTATCAGTGCGAAGTATCTTTACCTTCCTTTCAGTTTGTCTTTCAATCATAATCTTCCACTCCTTAAAAGCTGAGAATGCTTCATATTTATGCTTCAAGAAATAAGGCCAAACTTTTCTCGAATAATCATCAATAATAGTCAGCATGTAACTAGCACCACCTAGTGACTTCTTGCGAGATGGTCCCCACAAATCAGAATGCACATAATCAAGAATACCTTCAATTGTATGGGTCGAAGTATTGAACTTCACCCTCTTGTGCTTGCCGAAGATACAATGCTCACAAAATTTCAATTTACCAGGTTCATATCCATCAAGAAGACCTCTCTTATTTAACTCTGCTAAACCAAGTTCACTCATATGTCCAAGACGCATATGCCAAAGGTTAGCAGCATCACAATCAGAATTCTTTGCAACAACTGGAGTAGCGTTACCTGAAACGGTAGAACCTCGAAGGTAATAAAGACCATTGGTCGAACTTAAGTCACCTTTCATCACAACAAGGGAGCCTTTGGTGACCTTCAAAACACTATCTCCACCTGAATACTTGTATCCCTTTGCATCAAGGGCACTCATAGAAATAAGATTTCTCTTCATCTTCGGAATATACCGAACATCTGTCAAAGTTCTGATTATGCCATCAAACATCTTGATTCGAATAGAACCTATGCCTTCAATCTTGCATGGTGAATTATCAAAACCCAAAACGGAACCAGCAGAAGTAGTGGAATCAAAAGTAGTAAACCAATCTCTATGTGGACACATATGAAAAGTGCATGCAGTGTCAAGTACCCACTCATCATTGGTCTCAGCACATCCAACAATAACAACAAGAGCATCATCGGAACTATCATCACGAGCAACGTTAGCAGAATTTTCACCTTGTTTGTTACCTTTCCTCTTTTCTTTATTCTGCAACTTGAAACACTCTGAGATGTCATGCCCGTCTCTCTTGCAATACCTGCAATACTTCTTGTCTCTGGATTGCGACCGGCCCCTGTAGCCGTTCTTACTTTTGCCTCTGTTTCCATTATGTGAGTTCTTCTCCTTTGTCCTGCCACGAACAGATAATCCCTCGGCTTGGGATGAACTCGAACCATCATGAGGCACCATTAATTTCATCTTCTCCTTAGAGTTCAAAGCTTCATAAACTTCATTAAGTGTGAGAGTATCACGACTGTATAATATGGTGTCTCTAAAATTGGTATAAGAACTTGGCAGTGAACAAAGTAACATTAAAGCAGTATCTTCCTCTTCATACTTAACCTCCATTGCAGCTAGATCAGATATGATCTCTTTAAATTCTGAAATATGATTCAAAACATTACCTCCCTCGGGTAACCTGTGCAGGAATAATTTTTGCTTCAGATGCATCTTGCTGGTGAGATCTTTAGTCATGCAAATCCCTTCCAGCTTTAACCATAGAGCGGCGGCAGTTTTCTCGCTCAAAACTTCCTGCAAAATATTATTATGCAAATGGAGTTGAATTTGTGACAAAGCCTTACAATCAATTCTTTTCTCCTCATCAGTCCATTCCTGAATTCTGTTCTTCCCAAAACTATCCAGTGCTTCATCATAGTCGGACTGTGCCAACAACGCCCGCATCTTGACTTGCCATAGGGTAAACCTTGTGTCACGGTCCAGCAGCGGAAGATCGTACTTCATGGATGCCATGAGTCGATAAAACTGTGTACACAAAATAGTACAAGCCGGTAGAAAAAATTCTTGACAGAATTTAATTTATGCGGAGCAAACAAAAAGGAACAGTAGCACCTGGTAGTAGTACTCCCGTCGTGGAGTAGATGAATTTGGCTTCGATGGTGGACTAGTATAGCAGCAGCAACGCAATCCACTTGAAGCCAAGAAAAGTGCTAGTGGCTGCCTCGGGACTTGGAGTGTGTAGATTTATAGTAGCAGCGACGTGATCCTTCACGCCAAGAAAAGAGCGCCAGCGGCTGGCCTTCTCGGGGCTTGATGCTAGCGAGCAGTGCACGGCGGATCGTACAAGGACGGCTGCAACTTGTAGCGATTTGTACGCGCCCGTACGAACGGAGATTCTGTCGGTCTCGGCTTCGTAGGCGAATCGATCCAGCACCGGATTCGACGGATCGCCAGATACGCGTGCAGCGGTGCACGCGTCGGAACCCTAATATCTCGATCTTAAATCTCGTATCTGCAACCTCAGCTCTGTATACCACTTGTGCAAGACCTAGGTTGCAATATGTCTTGAAATGCTTTATGCCGTTTCTCTCCTACATTCAGAGACGGTGGTCGTTGTTCCATTAAGTACTTTATGCTTTACGCATTATCCGAACTAAGTATCTTTTAGTGCTCCAAACTGTCAATCAGTTTCTATGTCTAGTCCTTTGTGAAGACTGTTTCTATCTCTAGTCCTGGCACTACGTACTGCTATGCGTTGGTACTGTCCGTGTCTCTCTGTGAAGGAGTATGAACATCATGTTTGGGGCGCGCTTGATCGATTTCAGGATCAATGTTTTGTTGAAGGTGGACAAGTTTGCACGGTAGAAGGAAAAAAAGAAAGAACAATTATGGAACCGGTGAAACCCATGTTAAGTGACCCATTTAATTTGTAAATTTTGTACACTGAAAGTGAAATCTGCCCAACTGGTGGCCACCATTCCCAGACTTCAGGATTCGTTAGAACAACCCGAGCCCGAGAGCAAAGCATGCATAATCTATTTCATGAAAACATTGCAAAGGCAACATGGAGTACTAAATAGAAGCCTTGTCCACTGACAGAGACATGCAATGCATCAATCACATACAATTTCTTAATGATGTTTGAATGGTGAGAAAAAACTCAATAAAATGCCCTAACAATGTTCAAGGATTATTTCATTCAAAAAGAATAACTAAAGTCTAAAGTGAAGCAAAAAATGATTTGCACAAAACAATTATATGGAACAATAACTAGTATTTTTTAGTAAAAACACATTGAAGATGTCGCATGCTCATTTGCGCGGGCCATTGTATAAAAAAGAGGAGAGAAGAGAGTCACATATACTTCATGTAGTGGCAGTATCTGCCCCTACCTTCCTTCTGTGTACTGAAGGCCTGTCGAGTGTGCTTTTGCACAAACAAGAGCGGAATGAGCTACATGGCATCAAGAATGGTCGTCTTGGCCCTTCTATATCACATCTGCTCTTAGCGGACGACAGCATTGTATTTGCATGGAGTGACCAGCGGAGTGTCGAATCCCTAAGGATGCTCTAAGTCCCTATTGTGATGGCTCTTCTCAGAAGATGAACCTAGAGAAATCGTCGATTTTATTTCCCTCTAAGTGTGCCAATGTTGTCAAGCAGAATGTTATGAACATCCTTTGGGGTACCAATGAGGCCTTCAATAATGCCTATACCTCGGTATGCCCAAGCATGTTGTCCGATTTCTGACACATATTTTCAAATTTCTTCTTGACTAGATTTGGCAGCGAATCAACAGTTGGTGGGATCGTTCTCTCTCTCGTGCTGGAAAGGAAGCCATGTTGTAATCGGTAATCCAGGCGAACCCTATCTATGTGATGAGTTGTTTCCAAATCCCGGTGTCCACCTACGATAAGACTGGACAGTCAATTGCTGACTACTGGTGGGGTAGGGAGGATGGAAAGAAGAAGCTCCATTGAAGATTCTGGATGTGGTTGTCAACACCAAAGAAATTTGGAGGCTTAGGCTTCCTTGATTTTACTCTCTTCAATCAGGTGATGTTGGGCAGGCAGGGTTGGAGGCTGTTGACCGAGCCGGAGTCGCTCGGTGCTCGGGTTCTCAAAGGACGATATTTTCCGAATTGTGATTTTTGGGATGCTTCTAAACCAAAATCTTCGTCTTATACATGGAGAAGTATTCTTTATAGGAGAGAGTTGTCGAAAAAAGGGGTTCGGTGGTGTATTGCAGATGGTAAGACAGTAGAGATTACAAATGACTTATGGATTCCTGAGGTCGGGCCATATGTTGTTCATACTTTGCTCCCAATTCCAGCAAACGCCACGGTGAAGAGTCTGGTGGTAGACGGATGCCGTGCATGGAACGAGGAGACTGATAGAGCTTTCTTCATAGCACCTCTTGCGGATCGTATTGTTCAGACTCGTATCAATCGTCACAGGGAAATGGATTATGTATCTTGACCACACACTCGGTTTGGAGAATACATTGTCCGCTCGGCCTACAATTTGGTTCGCTCTGCCAATTTCTTTACTGAACACAAAGCTGTACCGGGCGTGGCTTGTCGTATATATAAATGGAAAACCGAAGAGAAACACTGGAAGGCCATTTGGGCCATCAAAGCTCCAAGCAAGATGAATATCGTCCTTTCGCGTTTTGCTCACGACTGTCTTTCGACGGGGCAACAACTTTCTAGTAGCAATGTTCCAGCTAATCCAGCTTGTGTCTTTTGTGGCAGGGTTTGAAAGTGCAGAACATTGGATGATGTTTTTTGTGAGGGAAGTTTGGCAGCAAATGAAACCTCTGTTTGGTTTGCACCTATGCAAGAAAGATTTTCGACCGCCAAAGCAGTGGCTATTTGATTTTCTGGACTGAGCTAGTCCGCGACAGGCTACTGTTATGGCGGTCGAGTCCCCCTTCGTTATAACCCCCTTTACAAAACGTGTAAAGGGCAATAGAGACATTTCACAATTCATACCCAACTCTGTATGTGTATACGCCATACATCATAGAGGACCCGCTACTGGGCTGGCCCACTAACATGAACCGATACAAGGAGGCGCAAAAGTAACAAAAAAATGGGACGCGCTCCGAGTACATTCTAACTCGAAACCATACTGTAGTTAATTGGAGCTGCTAGCCACTCGATCCGTCAGCTCCATGTGCTTCGAAGGCAGAGCAGGCATTTTACGTACACATTCAGAAGCGGTGTTTTTTGTTTTGAAACAACGTTTACAAAATTCCGCATTTCACTGAAATGTTTTGAATACTTTTTAGGTTATGTGAACAATTTTTTGAAAACAGAAGCATTTTCCGAAATTACAAACAAAATTTGAGAAGACGAACATTTTCTGAAATCTACAAACTTTTTCTAATACACGAACATTTTCTGAATCTGTGAACAATATTTAATAAGAGAACATTTTTTTGAAAACACGAATAATATTTGAAGAACTAGAGCGCATTTTAAAATTCTAACTCATTTATAAAAAATACGGAAATAGAAATTATGATTTAAAAAAATGTTCACATCAGAAAATTTTGAAACGCTGAACTTTTATGAAAACACGAACAAATTTTGAAATTCTAAACATTTTTTTAAAAGAGTCAAGAAAATACCGATGGCTCGAACGCTCAAATAGGAAATTCCGACGTTCAGGGAGTAGTGTCAATTAGATGGCGCCACGCACAGGAGGCCGTCAGACTAGGCCGGCCCTTAGGTCGCACGGAAATCAGGGAAAATCACGGGAAGGTAGTGCGATAGATCGAACGTTGTAGCTCTCGCTAGTGACTGCTCGTCGCTAGCGACAAGAGCGGATAGGCTTCCGTATCTAACTAGGAAACACCCCTCAAAAAAATCTAACTGGGAAACTTGGACTACAAGAAATATCCATCAGCGACCGGTTTACTGTAGCGCACAAGTCTTTTTTCCACTATCTATTTGTCTTTTTTTCTTCATTTAGGTATTTGTTTCTTTTACCTTTTTTATTTCTTTTTCTTTTTTCTTTTAAAAATTCATGTGCTTTTATTTAAAAAAAATCAAAAAATGTACAGAAATTTCCATAAAATACAAGTATTTGCATTTTTTAAAAATTGTACGGAAATTTCAAAAAATTATTTGTGTCCTTCAAAATTGCTCAAAATAGACCATATTTCATGAAGGGTGTCCGGGTAGGCCAGAAGACTCCGTCTGAGAGCACGTTGTTTCCACACATCCTTGTAATGGCCCCAATTTTTTTCATGGATTTTTATGACCAATTCAAGGCATCACGCCAAACTGTTTGGGTTTTCGACAAGTTTTACATTTTCTGGAGTTTTCTCGGTGAAAAAAAGGCCGATAAATGACGGGACGTGTCGCAACTTTCATAATGTGTCGGAATTCGTTCAAACCTGGCATGGATGCCTACCATGGGATGACCATCTGGTTATAAAAGTTAGGGTCATTTCAAGGATGTCCAAAAAACACCATGTTCAACGTAGGGTGTTTAGATACATCAGAAGGCTCCGTTCGAGAGCACGTTCTTTTCCAATATCCGTCAAATGGCCTCATTTTTTCCATATCCTTTGAATGGTCCTAATTTCTTCCACCGGGTTCTATGAACAATTCAAGAAATCTTGTCAAGTTGTTTGGATGTTTGACAAGCTTTGTATTTTCTGGAGTTTTCTCGGTGAGAAGGGATTGATAAAATGGTTGGACGTGTCACAACGTGTAAACTATGTCGAAAGTCATTCAAACCTGACCTGGATGCCTGATATTTATGTGCCAGACTGCTGCAAGAAGTTGAGGTCATTTATCCATAGTCTAAAAAAACCACTAGTTGGGGTGCATCCTTGAGCATTTAGTTTTTCCTAACTTGAATACTTCTGTTATTTGTAATTTCTATTATTATCAATCAACATGAACAAATTGTGTATGAAACTTTTACAAAGTGGAACACTTTTTTCAAATTTTTAAAACAAATTCTGAATAATTTATGAAAATTTTAAACACATATGACAAACCACGTACTTTTTTAAAATTAATGATTTTTTTGAAACACAAACATTTCTTAAATTTGGAAACAAATTTTTTTAAAAATGATCATTTTTTAAATTCCAGAACATTTTTAAAGTTGTAAAAAGTATTTGAAAACAAGAACCTTTTTTGGTATTCCAATTTTTCTTTCCAATGTTTGAACTGGTTTTAAAAAGAATAATAATTTTCAAAAAGAAGAATAATAAATGAACCAAATAAAAAATAAAAAATGCTTAATCCTTCGCCCAACTAGGCGACAACATGTCTCCCTTCAGGCTCGGGTTGGGGCAAACCCTATTTGCCTCTTATTGCGTCAGACAGTCGATATTTCTCATAGAACCGATTGATACGAGTGAACATGGGCCAGCCCATTTGAATCTGTTTGTTGCATCCGCAGATGCCGGTTTTGGAAACCTAGGAGTCATACCCAATGCGTCGGGGCCGATCAAGCTCTTCTGTGACAACACTGGAGCTATTGCACTTGCCAAGGAGCCCAGGTTTCACAAGAAGACAAGGCACATCAAGCGTCGCTTCAACTCCATTCGTGAAAATGTTCAAGATGGATACATAGAGATTTGTAAAGTACATACGGACCTGAATGTAGCAGATCCGTTGACTAAACCTCTCCCTAGAGCAAAACATGATCAACACCAAAATTCCATGGGTGTTCGATTCATCACAATGTAACTAGATTATTGACTCTAGTGCAAGTGGGAGACTGTTGGAAATATGCCCTAGAGGCAATAATAAAAGGATTATTATTATATTTCCTTGTTCATGATAATTGTCTTTATTCATGCTATAATTGTGTTATCCGGAAATCGTAATACATGTGTGAATAACAGACACCAACATGTCCCTAGTAAGCCTCTAGTTGACTAGCTCGTTAATCAATAGATAGTCATGGTTTCCTGACTATGGACATTGGATATCGTTGATAACGGGATCACATCATTAAGAGAATGATGTGATGGACAAGACCCAATCCTGAACACAGCACAAGATCGTATAGTTCGTTTGCTAGAGTTTTCCAATGTCAAGTATCTTTTCCTTAGACCATGAGATCGTGTAACTCCCGGATACCGTAGGAGTGCTTTGGGTATGCCAAACGTCACAACGTAACTGGGTGACTATAAAGGTAGACTACGGGTATCTCCAAAACTGTCTGTTGGGTGACATGGATCAAGACTGGGATTTGTCACTCCGTATGACGGAGAGGTATCACTGGGCCCACTCGGTAATGCATCATCATAATGAGCTCAAAGTGACCAAGTGTCTGGTCACGGGATCATGCATTACGGTACGAGTAAAGTGACTTGCCGGTAACGAGATTGAACGAGGTATTGGGATACCGACGATCGAATCTCGGGCAAGTAACATATCGATTGACAAAGGGAATTGCGTATGGGGTTGATTGAATCCTCGACATCGTGGTTCATCCGATGAGATCATTGTGGAGCATGTGGGAGCCAACATGGGTATCCAGATCCCGCTGTTGGTTATTGACCTGAGAGTCGTCTCGGTCATGTCTGCTTGTCTCCCGAACCCGTAGGGTCTACACACTTAAGGTTCGGTGACGCTAGGGTTGTGAAGATATGTATATGCAGTAACCCGATTGTTGTTCGGAGTCCCGGATGAGATCCCGGACGTCACGAGGAGTTCCGGAATGGTCCGGAGGTAAAGAATTATATATAGGAAGTGCAGTTTCGGGCATCGGGACAAGTTTCGGTGTTATCGGTATTGTACCGGGACCACCGGAGGGGTCCCGGGGGCCCACCGGGTGGGGCCACCTGTCCCGAGGGGCCACATGGGCTGTAGGGGGTGCGCCTTGGCCTTCATGGGCCAAGGGCACCAGCCCCTATAGGCCCATGCGCCTAGGGTTTCCACCTAGGAGGAGTCCTAGTGGTGGAAGGCACCCCTAGGTGCCTTGGGGGGGGGGGAGGGAAACCTCCCCTTGGCCCCCGCCCCCCTAGTAGATCTCATCTACTAGGGCCGGCGCCCCCCCCATGGCACCCCTATATATAGTGGGGGGGGGGGAGAGGAGGGAACACACACCAGCCCCTGGCGCCTCCCTCTCCCCCCGTTACGTCTCTCCCTCGTAGTCTCGGCGAAGCCCTGCTTCTGTGACGCCCTGCATCCACCACCACGCCGTCGTGCTGCTGGATCTTCATCAACCTCTCCTCCCCCCCTTGCTGGATCAAGAAGGAGGAGACGTCTCCCTTCCCGTACGTGTGTTGAACGCGGAGGTGCCGTCCGTTCGGCGCTTGGTCATCGGTGATTTGGATCACGTCGAGTACGACTACATCATCACTGTTCTTTTGAACGCTTCCGTGCGCGATCTACAAAGGTATGTAGATGCATCCAATGACTCGTTGCTAGATGAACTCCTAGATGATCTTGGTGAAACGAGTAGGAAATTTTTTGTTTTCTGCAATGTTCCCCAACACTCCTGTCGCAGGGCTTCGCCTAAGCACTGCTACAATATGACCGAGGTGTAATATCGTGGAGGGGGGCACCGCACACGGCTAAGGAACGATCTCAATGATCAACTTGTGTGTCCATGGGGTGCCCCCTGCCCCCGTATATAAAGGAGTGGAGGAGGGGAGGGCCGGCCCTCTCTATGGCGCGCCCTAGGGGAGTCCTACTCCCACCGGGAGTAGGATTCCCCCTTTCCTAGTCCAACTAGGAGACCTTCCAAGTAGTAGGAGTAGGAGACAAGGAAGGGGAAGAGAGAAGGGAAGGAAGGAGGGGGTGCG
Organism: Triticum timopheevii; assembly: GCA_963921465.1. Classification (NCBI taxonomy): domain Eukaryota; kingdom Viridiplantae; phylum Streptophyta; class Magnoliopsida; order Poales; family Poaceae; genus Triticum; species Triticum timopheevii. Next base: position 16,398,748 of record OY997266.1, on the reverse strand, counting down.
GCCCCTCCCCCTAGTCCAATTCGGACTAGGCCATGGGGGGGCGCGCGGCCTGCCCTAGGCAGCCCCTCTCTCTTTCCCGTATGGCCCAATAAGGCCCAATACTTCTCCCCGGCGAATTCCCGTAACTCTCCGGTACTCCGATAAATACCCGAATCACTCGGAACCTTTCCGAACTCCGAATATAGTCGTCCAATATATCGATCTTTACGTCTCGACCATTTCGAGACTCCTCGTCATGTCCCCGATCTCATCCGGGACTCCGAACTTCTTCGGTACATCAAAACTCATAAACTCATAATAAAACTGTCATCGAAACCTTAAGCGTGCGGACCCTACGGTTCGAGAACAATGTAGACATGACCGAGACACGTCTCCGGTCAATAACCAATAGCGGGACCTGGATGCCCATATTGGTTCCTACATATTGTACGAAGATCTTTATCGGTCAGACCGCATAACAACATACGTTGTTCCCTTTGTCATCGGTATGTTACTTGCCCGAGATTCGATCGTCGGTATTCAATACCTAGTTCAATCTCGTTACCGGCAAGTCTCTTTACTCGTTACGTAATGCATCATCTCGCAACTAACTCATTAGTCACATTGCTTGCAAGGCTTATAGTGATGTGCATTACCGAGAGGGCCGAGAGATACCTCTCCGACATTCGGAGTGACAAATCCTAATCTCGAAATACGCCAACCCAACAAGTACCTTTGGAGACACCTGTAGAGCACCTTTATAACCACCCAGTTACGTTGTGACGTTTGGTAGCACACAAAGTGTTCCTCCGGTAAACGGGAGTTGCATAATCTCATAGTCATAGGAACATGCATAAGTCATGAAGAAAGCAATAGCAACATACTAAACGATCGGGTGCTAAGCTAACGGATGGGTCATGTCAATCAGATCATTCAACTAATGATGTGATCCCGTTAATCAAATAACAACTCTTTGTCCATGGTCAGGAAACATAACCATCTTTGATTAACAAGCTAGTCAAGTAGAGGCATACTAGTGACACTCTGTTTGTCTATATATTCACACATGTATTATGTTTCCGGTTAATACAATTATAGCATGAATAATAAACATTTATCATGATATAAGGAAATAAATAATAACTTTATTATTGCCTCTAGGGCATATTTCCTTCAGTAATAGGATAGGTAATTAGTTACCTATCTCTCTTTTGCCAGCCGGTTGTGGCGTCCTGTATTTGGCTAGTTTGTCGTCTAGCCCTTTTGGCTCTGTGTGAGCTATTTGTTATTTTCTGTTGGAGACTTTAAGACCTTTGTTGGAATATATTTATTTGTTTTAATAAGATGGCCGTATGCATCGTTCTGATGCAGAGGCTGGGGAATCCCCCTTTTCGAAAAAAATGTGCTACAGCTGGATTATACATTAAGGCTGGTCATAGTGGGGAGTAACTTATACTAGTGTCATGCATATGACACTAGTCTAAGTTACTACCTTCATAGTGTAAAGTAACATAGTAGTAGTGTCATGTAAGACTTCATTAATTAGCTTATAGACTCATCTTGTCTTGGGAAGTGTTATGTTACAATAACATATTATGTTACCACTTCTCATTAACTACATGCCACATAAGCAAAAATTTCTTGATGTGCGATACGTTACTAGCTAAGTTACTCCCACTATGACTAGCCTAAGAGCCCGCTCCACTCCCTCTCTTCTCTTCTCACTCTTTCAAGTAGAATTTTGATGACATGGCATACACTATAGCCCGCCAAGTAGGACTTATTGTACACCCCGCAAAAAGAAGTAGGACTTATTGTACTCGCTCTTAGGTTGATCATAGTGGGAGTAACTTACCTAGTAACATAACGCACCCAAGACAAGTTTGCTTATGCGGCAACTAGTTGATGAGGAGAGAGGAGTATGTGGTAACATAATATTTTACCATAACATAACGCAGTCAAGGCAAAATGAGTCTACAACCTAATAAATTCAACCATCTATGATATGTAATACTTTTATGATACTTTGCACTATGAAGATAATACTCCCTTCGATTCATATTACTTATCGCTCAAACATATCTATCTACATGTATTTTAGTGCTAGATAGTAGATACATACACTTAGGCGACAACTAATATGAATTGGAGGGAGTAACATACTAGACTAGTGGCATATGCATGACACCAGACTAAATTACTCCCCACACTATGACTAACCTTAGGACAGTGTAGTGCACTGTATCTTAAGCTATATTTAATGAGAAAATACACAGGAGCTCTCGGGTGCTCCGCACCCCTATACGAAAAGTATTCGTAAAAAATCTCAGAAAAAAAATCCAAAAATTTCGGGATGTCAAACCTGGTTTCCCAATCCACTTCCGTGTGAAATTTCATGAAAAAAATACTAAAAAACGTATCCGTGGCGAAAGAATTACTGCCCGGAAAAAAAATGTACCCAAACAGTGTTTTGCTATACATAGGAAATTTGTGTATTTTTTGCCGCGAATACGCTTCCTAGTATTTTTTTTCACCATATTTCAGACGGAAGTACATCGGGAACCCACGTTTGATATCCCCAAATCCCAGATTTCTTTTTCAAAATTTTCAGTATTTTTTTTCCTGGTATTGTACGTATAGGGGTGCGAAGCACCCGAGAGCTCTAAATCCTCGTCCATATTTAGTGGCACTAAATTGATGTTTAAATATAGTAGCCAATCTTGTGCTAAACGGGCCTGTTCCTTATTGGTTTCAGACTGTTGGCTTGAGAGCTGTCCTCCTTTTCTTCTCAGTGGCCTGCGGGCATATTGTAATCATATGCTAGCTATGCAATAAAGCTCCCCAAGTTCGTGGCAAAAAGAAATATATATATATATATATATATATATATATATATATATATATATATATATATAGTAGCCAATACGTTATATCTTACTGTTGTATCTAAACAATTCTTACTTAAATGTCTTTGGTTAAAGAAAAGTTGCAGTGTTGGTAATTGTTGCTAGGTGATTAATGAACCTGATTGTTATTTTTATTACCTCTAATGTTCTCTGTACTATCATGATTGATATTAATAGATTGAAAATTTCTCTCGAAAAAAACTAGTTGGCTGGTTTTTATCCCGGTTTTACCCACCAAGTCACTGCAGCCACCAACGGCAGGCAGAGGAGCAAATCACGGCACACCGGAAGGAACTTGGGGGTGCTGCTCGTCTCCTCCGAATCACCGGGACCATGACTTGCAACAGGCAGGACGCACACGAGAGAGAATGCCCGATCGGGGATGGATGTGTTCAACTGCTCCATCTGCTCTAAGCCCCTGGGGCCTCCCATTTTCCAGGTACTGTGTTAATTAATACACACTTCCTTTGTTTTTCTACATAACACACTACCTGTCAGATTAGCAAATTGAACACTTCTATGTTGGATACACTTGACAGTGTTCTAAGGGGAATTCCAGCTGCTCGACTTGCTGCGACAAACTCCCAGAAAGCGAGCGTGCTGCCGCCCAACGCTGCTATATCATGGAGCGCGTCGTTGACAATATCTCCGTTCCCTGCAAGCACGGATGCAACAGGACCATGACTTACAACAGGCAGGACGCACACGAGAGAGAATGCCCGATCGGGCCATGCGCCTGCCTGGTCTCTGACTGCAGCTTCGTCGCGCCAACCGCGGTGCTTCTGGACCATCTCACCACCCTCCACAAGTTGCCAACAGCACCAGTCGAATTATTCATGACGTTTCGCCTCCCAGTCCAGGCTGGCTCCCGAGTTGTCTGCAGCAGAAACGGCCGCCTCTTCCTGCTTGAGGTGGCGTCGCTCGGGTCCTTTGGCCATGCAGTCTACCTCGTTTGCGTCCGGCCAGAGACTCCACGAGCCACGGTCCAAGCCTTTGTGGAGTTCTCTTGCTTCGAAGGACAATTTCAAGCCTCAAAGCTTGAAATCAGACCCGATGGGGAACCAAGGCAATGCTTGTGTGTCGTTCCCGCCGGCAGAGAAACCAATGTCCAGGTCAGCATCAGGATTTGCATGTGGTACCCTGACAACGACGAGCTGCAGGAGGAGGAGGAGAAGGAGATGGATGAAAACTTAGAGTACGACTATGACTTTGACTAGGATGAGGTGGATGATGCTGTCCAAGAGCTCCGTCTCTGACCAGGAGGAGGATGAATGATGTATCGCCCCATCAATGTCTATGGGAAGATATGTTAGATAATAACGAGAATAAACGAGACAAAGAGACACAGATTTTTACGTGGAAACCCTTGCGGGAGAAAACCACGGACGCACGAAGGCGCAATCACTATGATGGAGGAGTATTACAAGCACAAGACGACAGACCGTCTGAGGTGCGACTACGTGGGGTATATAAGAGGGCAACACATAGGAGTCCTTGTAGGACAAGTAAACGAGTTGTACTCGTACGCGTCGGTACCAACGCAAAGGCCCATACCGTATATACTACGACTAGTCCAATACGGTACTAGAATTTAGATCATAATTTAACAATCTCCACCTTGATCCAAATTCCCTCCAGTAGTCGAAGAAAGTGAATAACTCCATCCAAATCAGCATAAACACCTTGTGCGTCAAAGTCCATAGGACTAGTGAGAAATACCAACTAAGCCTGAGCAAAGCTCAAACTTATTGGTAGAAACTGGCTTTGTCATCATATCAGCAGGATTATCATGAGTACTTATCTTGCATACCTTCAAATCACCTTCAGCAACAACATCTCGAATATAGTGGTATCTGACATCAATGTGCTTTGTCCTTTCATGATACATTGGATTCTTTGTAAGATATATGGCACTTTGACTGTCACTAAATACGGTAGGGCAAGATGAGTCTCCACAAAGCTCAGTGTACAAACCTCTCAACCAGATAGCTTCTTTGCATGCCTCAGAAATAGCCATATACTCGGCATCAGTAGTGGAACAAGCCACAATAGACTGCAAAGTTGCTCTCCAACTCACAGCACAACCACCAATGGTGAAAACATAACCTGTGAGTGATCTTCTTTTGTCCAAATCACCAGCAAAATCAGAATCAACAAAACCAACAAGTCCATCTCCAGTTTTCCCAAACTGTAAATAAGCATTAGAAGTACCACGCAGATATCTGAAAATCCACTGAACTGCTCTCCAATACTCTTTTCCAGGATTAGCCATGTATCTACTGACAACACTCAATGCATATGATAAGTCAGGACGAGAACAAACCATGGCATACATAAGTGAACCAACTGCACTCGAATAGGGAACTCTAGACATGTACTCAATATCTGCATCTGACTTAGGACATAAAGCTGATGATAATTTGAAGTGTGCAGCTAACGGTGTACTCACTGGCTTGGCATTATGCATATTAAAACGACGAAGAACTTTATCAATATATCCCTTCTGACTTAGATATACTTTTCCATACGGTCTATCTCTGGATATTTCCATGCCAAGAATTTTCTTTGCTGCACCCAAATCCTTCATCTCAAATTCATTACTCAATTGCCTCTTTAGTTCATTAATCTCTGACATACTCTTTGCAGCAATAAGCATATCATCAACATAAAGGAGCAAATAAATAGTTGAATCATTGACAGTTTTCAAATAAACACAACTATCATAATTAGACCTTTTGAAACCTTGAGAGAGCATAAAGGTGTCAAATCTCTTGTACCACTGTCTCGGGGATTGCTTCAGTCCATAAAGAGATTTCTTTAACTTACAGACAAGCTTTTCTTTTCCAGGAATAATAAAACCTTCAGGTTGTTCCATATAAATATCCTCTTCTAATTCTCCATGTAAGAATGCAGTTTTAACGTCCAATTGTTCAAGCTCAAGATCATGCATGGCAACAATACTGAGTAAAGTGCGAATAGAGCTATGCTTCACAACAGGAGAAAAGACTTCATTATAGTCAATACCTGGAATCTGGCTATAACCTTTAGCAACTAACATTGCTTTATATCTTGTCTCATCATTAGGAGAAACACCTTCTTTCCTCTTGAAAACCCACTTGCAACGAATAGGTTTCTTCTCTCTAGGCAATTTTACTAAATCCCAAGTGCCATTCTTTTCAAGTGATTCCATCTCATCATGCATAGCGGTCATCCACTTATTACTATCACCAGAAATAATAGCCTCGGAATATGAAGAAGGCTCAGTATTACCTTCAATTTCTTCTGCAACAGATAAAGCAAAAGAAACAATATTGCACTCTTCAATTAACCTGTCAGGTTTATTAATACCCCGTCTAACTCTGTCACGTGCGAGATTCCAACTGGGTGGAACAATATGCTGATTTGGAGTAGGAGTGACATGTTCATCATCAACGACGGGTTCATCATGTGCATCAATAATTTCATTACCAGATGTATCACCTGAATCAATATAATGCTCCACCTGAACAGTAGGCTGCTGAATAGTAGTCTGCTGTTCACTCTCAACAGGAACATTAGTAGATGAAACATCATGTAACATAGCAGTTTCATTAAAGATAACATTTCTGCTAATAACAACCTTCTGGGTTTCAGGATTCCACAATTTAAAACCTTTAACACCAGACTTATAACCAAGAAAGATGCACTTAACAGCCCTAGGCTCCAACTTTCCATTATCAACATGAGCATAAGCAGTGCAACCAAAAACTCTCAACTGTGAATAATCAGCAGGTGAACCAGACCATACCTCAATTGGAGTTTTCTTATTAAGAGCAATAGATGGTGAACGGTTAATGAGATAACAAGCAGTGGAAGCGGCCTCAGCCCAAAAACGCCTATGCAAACCTGCATTGGACAACATGCAACGGGCTCTGGAAATAATGGTCCTGTTCATACGCTCAGCAACACCGTTTTGTTGAGGAGTATAAGGAACGGTGTAGTGTCTGACAATGCCTTCAGACTTGCAATAATTCTTAAATTGCTTAGAACAGAATTCCATACCATTATCAGTGCGAAGTATCTTTACCTTCCTTTCAGTTTGTCTTTCAATCATAATCTTCCACTCCTTAAAAGCTGAGAATGCTTCATATTTATGCTTCAAGAAATAAGGCCAAACTTTTCTCGAATAATCATCAATAATAGTCAGCATGTAACTAGCACCACCTAGTGACTTCTTGCGAGATGGTCCCCACAAATCAGAATGCACATAATCAAGAATACCTTCAATTGTATGGGTCGAAGTATTGAACTTCACCCTCTTGTGCTTGCCGAAGATACAATGCTCACAAAATTTCAATTTACCAGGTTCATATCCATCAAGAAGACCTCTCTTATTTAACTCTGCTAAACCAAGTTCACTCATATGTCCAAGACGCATATGCCAAAGGTTAGCAGCATCACAATCAGAATTCTTTGCAACAACTGGAGTAGCGTTACCTGAAACGGTAGAACCTCGAAGGTAATAAAGACCATTGGTCGAACTTAAGTCACCTTTCATCACAACAAGGGAGCCTTTGGTGACCTTCAAAACACTATCTCCACCTGAATACTTGTATCCCTTTGCATCAAGGGCACTCATAGAAATAAGATTTCTCTTCATCTTCGGAATATACCGAACATCTGTCAAAGTTCTGATTATGCCATCAAACATCTTGATTCGAATAGAACCTATGCCTTCAATCTTGCATGGTGAATTATCAAAACCCAAAACGGAACCAGCAGAAGTAGTGGAATCAAAAGTAGTAAACCAATCTCTATGTGGACACATATGAAAAGTGCATGCAGTGTCAAGTACCCACTCATCATTGGTCTCAGCACATCCAACAATAACAACAAGAGCATCATCGGAACTATCATCACGAGCAACGTTAGCAGAATTTTCACCTTGTTTGTTACCTTTCCTCTTTTCTTTATTCTGCAACTTGAAACACTCTGAGATGTCATGCCCGTCTCTCTTGCAATACCTGCAATACTTCTTGTCTCTGGATTGCGACCGGCCCCTGTAGCCGTTCTTACTTTTGCCTCTGTTTCCATTATGTGAGTTCTTCTCCTTTGTCCTGCCACGAACAGATAATCCCTCGGCTTGGGATGAACTCGAACCATCATGAGGCACCATTAATTTCATCTTCTCCTTAGAGTTCAAAGCTTCATAAACTTCATTAAGTGTGAGAGTATCACGACTGTATAATATGGTGTCTCTAAAATTGGTATAAGAACTTGGCAGTGAACAAAGTAACATTAAAGCAGTATCTTCCTCTTCATACTTAACCTCCATTGCAGCTAGATCAGATATGATCTCTTTAAATTCTGAAATATGATTCAAAACATTACCTCCCTCGGGTAACCTGTGCAGGAATAATTTTTGCTTCAGATGCATCTTGCTGGTGAGATCTTTAGTCATGCAAATCCCTTCCAGCTTTAACCATAGAGCGGCGGCAGTTTTCTCGCTCAAAACTTCCTGCAAAATATTATTATGCAAATGGAGTTGAATTTGTGACAAAGCCTTACAATCAATTCTTTTCTCCTCATCAGTCCATTCCTGAATTCTGTTCTTCCCAAAACTATCCAGTGCTTCATCATAGTCGGACTGTGCCAACAACGCCCGCATCTTGACTTGCCATAGGGTAAACCTTGTGTCACGGTCCAGCAGCGGAAGATCGTACTTCATGGATGCCATGAGTCGATAAAACTGTGTACACAAAATAGTACAAGCCGGTAGAAAAAATTCTTGACAGAATTTAATTTATGCGGAGCAAACAAAAAGGAACAGTAGCACCTGGTAGTAGTACTCCCGTCGTGGAGTAGATGAATTTGGCTTCGATGGTGGACTAGTATAGCAGCAGCAACGCAATCCACTTGAAGCCAAGAAAAGTGCTAGTGGCTGCCTCGGGACTTGGAGTGTGTAGATTTATAGTAGCAGCGACGTGATCCTTCACGCCAAGAAAAGAGCGCCAGCGGCTGGCCTTCTCGGGGCTTGATGCTAGCGAGCAGTGCACGGCGGATCGTACAAGGACGGCTGCAACTTGTAGCGATTTGTACGCGCCCGTACGAACGGAGATTCTGTCGGTCTCGGCTTCGTAGGCGAATCGATCCAGCACCGGATTCGACGGATCGCCAGATACGCGTGCAGCGGTGCACGCGTCGGAACCCTAATATCTCGATCTTAAATCTCGTATCTGCAACCTCAGCTCTGTATACCACTTGTGCAAGACCTAGGTTGCAATATGTCTTGAAATGCTTTATGCCGTTTCTCTCCTACATTCAGAGACGGTGGTCGTTGTTCCATTAAGTACTTTATGCTTTACGCATTATCCGAACTAAGTATCTTTTAGTGCTCCAAACTGTCAATCAGTTTCTATGTCTAGTCCTTTGTGAAGACTGTTTCTATCTCTAGTCCTGGCACTACGTACTGCTATGCGTTGGTACTGTCCGTGTCTCTCTGTGAAGGAGTATGAACATCATGTTTGGGGCGCGCTTGATCGATTTCAGGATCAATGTTTTGTTGAAGGTGGACAAGTTTGCACGGTAGAAGGAAAAAAAGAAAGAACAATTATGGAACCGGTGAAACCCATGTTAAGTGACCCATTTAATTTGTAAATTTTGTACACTGAAAGTGAAATCTGCCCAACTGGTGGCCACCATTCCCAGACTTCAGGATTCGTTAGAACAACCCGAGCCCGAGAGCAAAGCATGCATAATCTATTTCATGAAAACATTGCAAAGGCAACATGGAGTACTAAATAGAAGCCTTGTCCACTGACAGAGACATGCAATGCATCAATCACATACAATTTCTTAATGATGTTTGAATGGTGAGAAAAAACTCAATAAAATGCCCTAACAATGTTCAAGGATTATTTCATTCAAAAAGAATAACTAAAGTCTAAAGTGAAGCAAAAAATGATTTGCACAAAACAATTATATGGAACAATAACTAGTATTTTTTAGTAAAAACACATTGAAGATGTCGCATGCTCATTTGCGCGGGCCATTGTATAAAAAAGAGGAGAGAAGAGAGTCACATATACTTCATGTAGTGGCAGTATCTGCCCCTACCTTCCTTCTGTGTACTGAAGGCCTGTCGAGTGTGCTTTTGCACAAACAAGAGCGGAATGAGCTACATGGCATCAAGAATGGTCGTCTTGGCCCTTCTATATCACATCTGCTCTTAGCGGACGACAGCATTGTATTTGCATGGAGTGACCAGCGGAGTGTCGAATCCCTAAGGATGCTCTAAGTCCCTATTGTGATGGCTCTTCTCAGAAGATGAACCTAGAGAAATCGTCGATTTTATTTCCCTCTAAGTGTGCCAATGTTGTCAAGCAGAATGTTATGAACATCCTTTGGGGTACCAATGAGGCCTTCAATAATGCCTATACCTCGGTATGCCCAAGCATGTTGTCCGATTTCTGACACATATTTTCAAATTTCTTCTTGACTAGATTTGGCAGCGAATCAACAGTTGGTGGGATCGTTCTCTCTCTCGTGCTGGAAAGGAAGCCATGTTGTAATCGGTAATCCAGGCGAACCCTATCTATGTGATGAGTTGTTTCCAAATCCCGGTGTCCACCTACGATAAGACTGGACAGTCAATTGCTGACTACTGGTGGGGTAGGGAGGATGGAAAGAAGAAGCTCCATTGAAGATTCTGGATGTGGTTGTCAACACCAAAGAAATTTGGAGGCTTAGGCTTCCTTGATTTTACTCTCTTCAATCAGGTGATGTTGGGCAGGCAGGGTTGGAGGCTGTTGACCGAGCCGGAGTCGCTCGGTGCTCGGGTTCTCAAAGGACGATATTTTCCGAATTGTGATTTTTGGGATGCTTCTAAACCAAAATCTTCGTCTTATACATGGAGAAGTATTCTTTATAGGAGAGAGTTGTCGAAAAAAGGGGTTCGGTGGTGTATTGCAGATGGTAAGACAGTAGAGATTACAAATGACTTATGGATTCCTGAGGTCGGGCCATATGTTGTTCATACTTTGCTCCCAATTCCAGCAAACGCCACGGTGAAGAGTCTGGTGGTAGACGGATGCCGTGCATGGAACGAGGAGACTGATAGAGCTTTCTTCATAGCACCTCTTGCGGATCGTATTGTTCAGACTCGTATCAATCGTCACAGGGAAATGGATTATGTATCTTGACCACACACTCGGTTTGGAGAATACATTGTCCGCTCGGCCTACAATTTGGTTCGCTCTGCCAATTTCTTTACTGAACACAAAGCTGTACCGGGCGTGGCTTGTCGTATATATAAATGGAAAACCGAAGAGAAACACTGGAAGGCCATTTGGGCCATCAAAGCTCCAAGCAAGATGAATATCGTCCTTTCGCGTTTTGCTCACGACTGTCTTTCGACGGGGCAACAACTTTCTAGTAGCAATGTTCCAGCTAATCCAGCTTGTGTCTTTTGTGGCAGGGTTTGAAAGTGCAGAACATTGGATGATGTTTTTTGTGAGGGAAGTTTGGCAGCAAATGAAACCTCTGTTTGGTTTGCACCTATGCAAGAAAGATTTTCGACCGCCAAAGCAGTGGCTATTTGATTTTCTGGACTGAGCTAGTCCGCGACAGGCTACTGTTATGGCGGTCGAGTCCCCCTTCGTTATAACCCCCTTTACAAAACGTGTAAAGGGCAATAGAGACATTTCACAATTCATACCCAACTCTGTATGTGTATACGCCATACATCATAGAGGACCCGCTACTGGGCTGGCCCACTAACATGAACCGATACAAGGAGGCGCAAAAGTAACAAAAAAATGGGACGCGCTCCGAGTACATTCTAACTCGAAACCATACTGTAGTTAATTGGAGCTGCTAGCCACTCGATCCGTCAGCTCCATGTGCTTCGAAGGCAGAGCAGGCATTTTACGTACACATTCAGAAGCGGTGTTTTTTGTTTTGAAACAACGTTTACAAAATTCCGCATTTCACTGAAATGTTTTGAATACTTTTTAGGTTATGTGAACAATTTTTTGAAAACAGAAGCATTTTCCGAAATTACAAACAAAATTTGAGAAGACGAACATTTTCTGAAATCTACAAACTTTTTCTAATACACGAACATTTTCTGAATCTGTGAACAATATTTAATAAGAGAACATTTTTTTGAAAACACGAATAATATTTGAAGAACTAGAGCGCATTTTAAAATTCTAACTCATTTATAAAAAATACGGAAATAGAAATTATGATTTAAAAAAATGTTCACATCAGAAAATTTTGAAACGCTGAACTTTTATGAAAACACGAACAAATTTTGAAATTCTAAACATTTTTTTAAAAGAGTCAAGAAAATACCGATGGCTCGAACGCTCAAATAGGAAATTCCGACGTTCAGGGAGTAGTGTCAATTAGATGGCGCCACGCACAGGAGGCCGTCAGACTAGGCCGGCCCTTAGGTCGCACGGAAATCAGGGAAAATCACGGGAAGGTAGTGCGATAGATCGAACGTTGTAGCTCTCGCTAGTGACTGCTCGTCGCTAGCGACAAGAGCGGATAGGCTTCCGTATCTAACTAGGAAACACCCCTCAAAAAAATCTAACTGGGAAACTTGGACTACAAGAAATATCCATCAGCGACCGGTTTACTGTAGCGCACAAGTCTTTTTTCCACTATCTATTTGTCTTTTTTTCTTCATTTAGGTATTTGTTTCTTTTACCTTTTTTATTTCTTTTTCTTTTTTCTTTTAAAAATTCATGTGCTTTTATTTAAAAAAAATCAAAAAATGTACAGAAATTTCCATAAAATACAAGTATTTGCATTTTTTAAAAATTGTACGGAAATTTCAAAAAATTATTTGTGTCCTTCAAAATTGCTCAAAATAGACCATATTTCATGAAGGGTGTCCGGGTAGGCCAGAAGACTCCGTCTGAGAGCACGTTGTTTCCACACATCCTTGTAATGGCCCCAATTTTTTTCATGGATTTTTATGACCAATTCAAGGCATCACGCCAAACTGTTTGGGTTTTCGACAAGTTTTACATTTTCTGGAGTTTTCTCGGTGAAAAAAAGGCCGATAAATGACGGGACGTGTCGCAACTTTCATAATGTGTCGGAATTCGTTCAAACCTGGCATGGATGCCTACCATGGGATGACCATCTGGTTATAAAAGTTAGGGTCATTTCAAGGATGTCCAAAAAACACCATGTTCAACGTAGGGTGTTTAGATACATCAGAAGGCTCCGTTCGAGAGCACGTTCTTTTCCAATATCCGTCAAATGGCCTCATTTTTTCCATATCCTTTGAATGGTCCTAATTTCTTCCACCGGGTTCTATGAACAATTCAAGAAATCTTGTCAAGTTGTTTGGATGTTTGACAAGCTTTGTATTTTCTGGAGTTTTCTCGGTGAGAAGGGATTGATAAAATGGTTGGACGTGTCACAACGTGTAAACTATGTCGAAAGTCATTCAAACCTGACCTGGATGCCTGATATTTATGTGCCAGACTGCTGCAAGAAGTTGAGGTCATTTATCCATAGTCTAAAAAAACCACTAGTTGGGGTGCATCCTTGAGCATTTAGTTTTTCCTAACTTGAATACTTCTGTTATTTGTAATTTCTATTATTATCAATCAACATGAACAAATTGTGTATGAAACTTTTACAAAGTGGAACACTTTTTTCAAATTTTTAAAACAAATTCTGAATAATTTATGAAAATTTTAAACACATATGACAAACCACGTACTTTTTTAAAATTAATGATTTTTTTGAAACACAAACATTTCTTAAATTTGGAAACAAATTTTTTTAAAAATGATCATTTTTTAAATTCCAGAACATTTTTAAAGTTGTAAAAAGTATTTGAAAACAAGAACCTTTTTTGGTATTCCAATTTTTCTTTCCAATGTTTGAACTGGTTTTAAAAAGAATAATAATTTTCAAAAAGAAGAATAATAAATGAACCAAATAAAAAATAAAAAATGCTTAATCCTTCGCCCAACTAGGCGACAACATGTCTCCCTTCAGGCTCGGGTTGGGGCAAACCCTATTTGCCTCTTATTGCGTCAGACAGTCGATATTTCTCATAGAACCGATTGATACGAGTGAACATGGGCCAGCCCATTTGAATCTGTTTGTTGCATCCGCAGATGCCGGTTTTGGAAACCTTCTAGATGGTTCTAGGCCGGTTTTTACCGGTTTCTATACATATTTAGTTATTTATTTATTAACATTTTAAAAAACTTCAAATATTACAAATAATGGTCGCATTATTTAAAAAAAGTTGAGAGTTTCAAATTGTTTGTGTTTTGAAAAATTGTTTGGGATTTCAAAAAAAAATTAATCGATTTTCAAAATTTGTTACGAGTTTCAAAATGTGTTCCACTTTTTGAAAAGTTTCTTTGCATCTCTTTCATGTTCAACAAGTCACATTCGAAATTCCAAAAACATTCTCTCAAAAATAAAATAAATTCCAAAAACATTTAAATTTGTTTCGCGTTTATAAAAAGTCATGTTCACATTCCTAAAAACATATGTAACATATGGTCGCCATCCATATCAAAAAAGTTTAGCGTGCATTGAAAAAATGTTCAATGTGTAATTAAAAAAATATAAATGTGTGTCTAAATAATTCGTATGTTTAAAAAGCATATTCAGAAAATATTTAATTTCTTCATGCAGTTTTGAAAGAATGTTTTTTGCGATACAATTTTGAAAGAATATTCATTCATGTTTTCACAAAGAAATGAGAAAAAAAAGAAGAAAAACAATGGAAAAACGAACAGCAAAAAACCATGAACATTTTTTTTGCTTTGCAATGTCATTTTGGGCCTTTGGATGAGCACAAACTGTAAAGCTGGGCGTCCAGAAATATGTACGCTTTTGATTTTCCGTAGAAGGAAGGAAACGGCCGCCGAATAGGAGATCTTAATAAATTACCGCACTGCCAATTGGCCAATAAAGCATGCTTGTTCTACTGGACAAGAGCATGTCGTGTGTTCGAGTCCGGCTGCATCTAATATTTTTGGATTTTTCACTGTTTCACTGCTACAGAGACTGTCTGTTGCTGGGCATAGCAGCCACATTGATGACAGCCGCTGCAACCGAGCAAAAGAAGGAGCCCGGGCCACCCAACTTGCAACTGGAGGAGCCGTTGAGTCTGACGGGATTGAGAGGCGTACAAGCAGTGCCAGTCGGGAGCCAAATCCACGCGGGGTAGCTGCGCCGAGGGATGAGGAGGCGCGAGATGGCCCGCAGCTGCAAGGGGCCTTGCTCCAGCGACGTCAACCGATGGCGGCAGGACAAAGAGGGATGGGGAGGAGAGCTAGGCGCCGGCGACAGAAGCGCCTCCCGCGTCTCCCGAACGGACAACCAGGTGGTGTTGCTTGTACTCTAGTAATATCTACTAGAGTACAAATCAGTTGTATGTAATTTTCTAATGTGAATATCTGCTTAACTGACTTCATCACCACCAAATGAGAATACCGTATTCAATTTTTCTTTTCACGTGAATTTTGTATTCAATGGAAATTATTAATGGGCTCTAGATAATTTACATCACACGACTTTCATACAGTCGTCATGGGCTCTTTATGAGAGTATGAACAAAGATTGGCTTAGATTAGGTGAGGCGTGATTTGCAGCGTGCACAAGACAAGCGAGTCACCCTACTGGTACTCATCAAGCCATTAGCAAAATTTTGTGTCACGTGCCTTGGGTGCACATGCGCAACAAGACTCTTGTTTCTTTCTTAATATAGTTGATTATTTAAATTCTTATTTTCCTAATAGTATGTTCTTTGACGTATACAATCTGAGACCCATGCATATCGCTTGTTTCTTTCTTTAATCACATACATTTCACTCCTGATCAATTACTTACCATTCTCATCGCTGTGAGCCGGCCAGGCCCGAATTCTCAATCGTACAGATTTCACACTGTCATTGCTTTTGATTGTTGTTGGCCACACATATATAAACCCAGGCTAGATATGTGCATGCCAAAACCCTTCTCGCAGGAGATGTCCTCCAATGGTGGCGCACCAAACCCATGGCAACAACAGCCGCCGCGGCCATCGCATGAGGGCTACACATGTCCTTTTTGCCGTAGGAGGTGGGTCACACATCAAGCCCTTGGTGGCCACATGTCCTCGCAAAGCTGCCGCAACAATCGCCACCTGAACACGCCGGTAAGCCTGCTGGAATTTTATCTATTTATGGGCCAGCCCAATAACAATTTCAGAAATTCCTAATAAATCCTAGAGATCCACTTAGCCCATTCATGCAAGGCAAGGGACACTACTAAAGTTTAGTCCCACATTGCTAGTTTAGAGGGAGTTGGACCTCTTTATAAGGAAGGTTCTTTCCCCACATGTATGGGCATAAGAACAAGAGGGACATCCATGCGCGCTCCTCCTCCGCCGCCCGCCATGGCGCGGCGCGGGTTGCGGGAATGAGCCGATGTCTAAATTTTTGCCACACACGACGGGTATACGAAAGGTCACGCGGGAGCTGAGACGTTTTCTATAGTGGACACTGAATTCGAACGGCGCGCCTCTTCGGCCGCTGCCTGTTCGCTTCATCTCCCTCCGTTGCTTCACCTCCCGCCGCAGCCTGTTCGCGTCCTTCTCCTGTGCCTATATAAGAGAGGTCGCTCCTGTGCAGAGAGACACACCAGAAGCTCCTCTTCCTCTCACCACAAAGTTTCGAGCACTGCGCTGCTGCTACGTTCTTCCCCATCCCGTCTTGCGGCGTGCACCGCAGGTCGGGACAGTAGGCCTCCGGAACCGCACCTTTTGGGTCCTGTACGGGAGAAGGGTGATAAGGTTTTTGGGGAGCGCTCCGCGCGACTACTGGCTTCTTCAACACAGACTCCGACGACTACTTCCCCGATGACGACTTCTTCCCCGACGTCGACTACCTCAGCGACGACATGGCTGGAGAGGATGCCGACCCCAAGTCCAGTGCTTCTGCTGCTGCTGTCCCGTACGTGTTCTCGCTCTTTCTGTTAGATGTCATGACACAGTTCTTTGCTCTAGTTTCTGCCCTACATATGTTAAGTTCTACTTCATGAATGCAACTTCATCTAGTGTCTGTTCTAGATGTGTTTAGTTCAAGTTCATATATGCATATGCTTTTTACCTTCTCTCTGTCAGAACGCATGACTTGTTTTATCTCTACTATATTAGTCATGCTTTATCTAGTATTTCTGTTAATAAAATCATTTGGTAAATTGCTCATATTTCCAACAATCCAAAAACCTTATTATAGGCAATTTACACCAAGTGGTTTTGCTGCTTCCATGAGACCTCCTATGTTTGAGGGTATCCACTATAAGAGGTGGCGCGTGAGAGCAGTCTTATGGTTTCAAACCATGAGTTGCTATGACGCCACTCTTGGCAAACCTGAAGGGGAGCTTGATGCTCAACGGGCACAAGCCTTTCAGAAAATGGATACTCTGTTTAAGGCTGCTCTCTTGAGTGTTCTTAGTGAGAACATAGTTGATGCTTATGCGTCAATTGATAATGGAAAAGATATGTGGGATGCACTCGAGGCCAAGTTTGGGGTCTCGGATGCTGGCACTGAGATGTACATCATGGAGCAATTCTATGATTACAGGATCACTGAAGAGCGCTCCGTGGTTGAGCAAGCCCATGAGATACAGTCATTTGCTAGAGAACTTGAGCACTTCAGTTGTATGCTACCGGACAAGTTTGTTGCCGGAGGTATCATCACTAAGCTTCCTCCTTCGGGGAGGAACTTTGCTACCTTACTGAAGCATAAGAGGCAGGAGTTTTCCGTTCCGGATCTCATTGGCACTCTTGATGTGGAAGAAAAGGCGAGAGCAAAGGACACACGTGCTCGAGGTATTGAGGGAGGATGTAGTGCCAATCTGGTACAGAAGAAGAACTTCCAGCCCCACAAGTTCAAGAACAAGGGCAAGTTTGATGGTAAAGCAAAGTTTGATGGGAAGTACAAGGCTGTGCAACGCACGAACTTCAAGAAGAAGAATGACAAGAAGGAAGGTGCTTGTCATGTGTGTGGGGATCCTGATCATTGGGCTCCTAGTTGCCCTAATCGCTATGACAAGCGTCATCCAGGGAAAGGCGGCAAGACCGCTAATGTTGTCATTGGAGACACTGACATGAAGGATGTTGGGTATAGTATATTTCCCACTATTCTTTCAGTATGTCATTCTCCTGATTGGTTGATTGACACGGGTGCTAATGTGCATGTATGCGGTGATATTTCCATGTTTTCGTCTTATCAGACCGTAGGGACTTCAACCGTGTAGATGGGCAATGGTTCAAGTGCTTCTGTTCGTGGTGTTGGCACGGTCGATCTGAAGTTTACTTCGGGGAAGATCGTGCGGCTGAAGAACGTGCATTATGTCCCCTCTGTCAATAAAAATCTTGTTAGCGGATCTCTTCTGTGTAGAGATGGCTACAAGCTTGTCTTTGAGTCAAATAAATTTGTAATATCCAAGTATGGAACTTTTGTTGGTAAAGGCTATGAGTCAGGAGGCCTGTTTCGCTTATCTTTGTCAGACGTTTGCAATAAAGTTGTTAATCATATTTGCAACAATATTGAATCAAATGTGTGGCATTCACGTCTTTGTCATGTTAACTTTGGTTGCATGTCGCGACTAGCGAAGTTGAACTTAATCCCCAGTTTCACAACTGTCAAGGGATCTAAGTGTCAAGTGTGTGTGCAAGCTAAGCAACCTCGTAAGTCTCACACAACTGTGGAAACGAGAAATCTTGCACCACTAGAGCTCATACATTCAGATCTATGTGAAATAAATGGTGTTTTGACAAAAGGTGGAAAGAAATATTTCATGACGTTAATTGATGACTCCACTAGATACTGCCGTGTGTATCTTCTGAAATCTAAGGATGAGGCTTTGAACTTTTTCAAGATCTATAAAGTTGAAGTGGAAAACAAACTTGATCGGAAAATCAAGAGGCTTAGGTCCGACCGTGGTGGAGAGTATTTTTTTCAATGAATTTGATGCTTTTTGTGCGGAACATGGTATAATCCATGAGAGGACGCCTCCCTATTCACCTCGGTCAAATGGGGTGGCTGAAAGAAAGAACCATACTCTAACTGATTTGGTTAACGCCATGTTAGACACATCGGGTCTCTCCAAGGCATGGTGGGGGGAGGCGACATTGACGGCATGTCATGTCCTAAACTGAGTTCCCACAAAGAACAAAGAGATAACTCCACACCGCATACTTACTAAGAGCATCAACAATTATTTTTGAAAAAAAGAATATTTTTGTGAGCGGGTCTGTGGAAGGGCCAAGGGGAACGAGGGTTTCACCGAATTTGGGGGCTCCCACAATGACCAGAGAGCGAATATTTGCGGGGCAAGAATACATGAACCACAACAACTAGGAGACTAGAGACTTCCCCTGCTCCGGGCCGACCAAGCACCGAAAGCCCAGCCCAGGCCAAACGGCTGCCCATGACACTACTGAGATTGTTCCATGTTTTAAAAGCAAGCAGAAGAAAACATTTTGCGTCAGAAAAAAGCAAGACAAAAAAAGCAGAAAAAAGATGCCGAAGACAAGGCACACCTAGTTAACAAACAGAAAGACTATCACCACGAAAGACACAAGTATATGTGGGGTGTCGTCGAGAGATCATAATACCGGGACTTTGCAAGAAGCCTAACGCACCACACTGGACTGCGTGCCGAGCCCCACGACACAACTCGGGAGCATCCACAACCAACGAGTGCAGTAAACACGAACCCTGACAGGGAGCTCCACCATGGAAAATCAGAACGATTAGCAAGCTGGGGAGACATCTTGCGCCATCAACGGGCAAAGATGAACTGAGACATCACCAAGAGCACGAAGCTTGCCGCAACACCTCGGCTACCGCGGGAAGGGTCTTGAGCACAACACCAGGGCATTACTCTTCTCGAGGGGAAATAGATGGCTGTCGTGCGGTGCAAAAAGCACCGCCGCCGAACCCCAAAGAACACCACCGTCAACCCCAAGCAGCCACACCACCACCACCACCATCACCACTGCAGTGAGCAACAAACACTCATCGATCATGCAGCCCTAAAGATGAAGCCTTCAAGAAGGGCCACGACGCCGGTTACACTGGCATCATCCGTACCAAGAAGACATGGACTAGGGGTTCCCCCGGGGTGCCAACGAGGAGGATTAAACAACATGACAACGACGCCTCCAAGAAGGTCAGCGACGCCCACGAGCGCCGCCGTCGCCGGCTCCGGATGAAGCAAGGCTTTCTCCCTAGTTGATCGGACACCTCTCGAAGAAGCGGTTGAGTGACTTGGTCGCCCCCTTATATTCTTGTCTCTCCTTAGGTTCAAGTAAGCTTTTCTGCTACCTATTCTACACTATGTTATTTCTAGGATATTAGGTGAAGCTTAGCCCCTATTGTAATCTTGGATATATTTTCTACTCTCTATGTTCCATCACCTGGTGGTTAGCGCAGGTTGGTTGGGAGCCGATACTTGATTTTCCACATCATCCTTAGTGTTAGATTTTTCGTGCTCTGGCAACGTTGTTCAAGCCTTTCTCACACACTGATGCGAGGATGATCTTGGTTGGTGTCATCTCTTGTTATCCCCCTGTGTCTCTATAACCTCCAGCTACGGATGCCTGCTGAGAAATTTCCGGACTAGGTGGTTGCGTGGTGTGGTGACAAATGGATTGCTCATTGCTTCTTGATGGCATCTGCAGATTCAAGGGGTTATTTCTCCTACTTCATGCAAGCAGCTAATCAAGATTTTTGGCGTCGAGGGTCTCCAAAATCTAGTACCTATTCCATGGATCTTTTGGAGGCTTGTGGTCATGTTGTTGTTATTTGCTGGTGGCAGCCAGCACATCAGCGATGGCGTATGTGTCTATCGATAACAGTGAGAAAGGCGGAATGTGTCATGATATAGGTGAAAAGTTGTGATGCGTTTGTGTGCTCCTTTGTACTATTTGGTCACACGTATCCCTTGTGCTTACACATGTATCCTTTTGTTTTTATGGGCTCCCACGTGTTTGATGGTGCTCTGGCGATGGAGTCAAAAGTACTCCGCCGTGTATCAATTAAGCAGGAAGCTACGGAAAAAAACAATGTGCTTACATTTATATTCCTCGATTTTTCTAAAAATAACATGGATCTGCAATGGTCAACCTTTTTATCGCACACTTGTAGGTACTTAAAAGAAAGACAACATTAATGTATGGATAAACTAGAAATAATGAAATTGATTAAGAGCACGGCTTATATCTATACCATATAAGTTTGGGAATGGAAACTACAATGAGGAAGCATTTATAGTGTAGTGTGGCTGCCTAGGCAACTTTTCTTCTCAGATCTCTGCTCTACTCCTCACCCACCTCCTGAAAAAGTTTGGCGTGAGACACACACACAAGAGTTTTCTTTCCCCAAAGGCCAGCCAAGATGCAGGGCGCCGCCGCGGCCGCTGAGAGGAGGAGTAGGGCTCCGCCTGACAAGGCCGATGAGAGCTCCAAGAAGGCGCGGCTGGACCTCCTCGACGGCCACTGAAGCAAGAGGCGGCCGGTGGAGGAGATGGAGGCACCATCGTTGGGGCGGCGTACATCCAGCGAGTGGAACTCGCCGTGAGGATCGACAAGCAAGTGCTCCACTGCCCCCTTTGCACCCTCCCCTTCAAGCCCCCGGTCTTCCAGGTTCCTCTCTCTGTTTCCTTCTTTCTTCCTTGATTGGCGCCGGTGATAGATCTATTCTTTCATGCTAATTTATGGGCCATCTCCGATTTGTGTGCCTGCCTGCAGTGCAAAGCGGGGCACCCGGCCTGCGGCAGCTGTGTGGCCCTACTGCCCTTCGGGCAGTGCAAGGCATGCGTGGACGGTGGCGGCTTCTTCGACCCCTGCCCTGTGCTGGACGCCGTGGTGTCCTCCACCAGGATCGGGTGCCCCAACGCCGGCTGCCAGTGGTACGTGACCTACCACGAGGTCGCCAAGCACCAGAAAGCGTGCCCGCACGCGCCTTGCCGGTGCACTGAGCCCGGCTGCGGCTACATCGGCACGCCGCAAGCGCTCGCCGGTCACCTCCACACTGTCCACTTGGTGCCGGTGCGCGCCGTGCAGTACGGCAAGGCCAACAAGCTTCAGCTACCGGTGTCAACCACGCGGCTGGTGCTCCTCGGCGACAACAACTGCGTGTTCCTCATGACCATGGGCGCTCTCGGCGCCGGCGTGACCGGCGTGTCTGTGGTGTGCGCCAGGGCGAGAGCGGCGACGCGGCCGCGGTTCACGTGCAAGATGTGGGTCAACCTGGAGACACCCCTGGCAGCAGTGGCGAACTGCGGCAAGGAGGACATGGTGCTCGTGGACATGCACATGAGGAGCAGCTCATCGCCCGGCGCCGTGGTCGCTGTGGGCGAGCCCACGTTCCTGACGGTGCCGCCAATGTACCTGGTGCCAGCAGCAGGAGACGGGGCATCCATGGAAGTTCCCCTGCACATCCGCATCGATAAGCTCTCCCCTTGGTCCGACGCATTGATGTGATTAGGTCCACTGCTGCTGATGGGAAACAAACGATGCGTTCAAGGTAGTTCGTGCTTATTTTGGAGTTGTAGCTGAAACTATTTGGGCGATGTTAATTAGTAGATGCAGTTCATCTTTAATGTCATTGTTGGGTACTGTATTCAAATCGGAGGATATTATGCTTCGTGTTAATCATGTTGTGAAATGCATCTTCTTCCATTGTTATGTCATTCCAACTTGCAAGCATTTCATTTGCATCTGTTGCTATTTATATATCTCAAGTCAGGAGTAGAGCTTAGTCTCATCTCAAGAAATGTTATCCCTGCTACCAAAGTGATGCTTAATGCGGGTTTACTGGAGAATAGTGAGGAAGAAATGAGGCCTTCTGTCAAACAAATCTACCAAGCAGGATGCCTAGCCAATGTTGATGCAGCATAGAGAGTATAACCATGCAGCAATTCCTGATGAAGCTTCTCTCAAAGTGTTCCTAAGGAATGAATCAAATCCATCTCCTTCCAATGGGGTAAACTTATCTCGGTACATTGCTTAAACTGCTAATAATAAAGTGTTAAGCCATATTTGAGGGCTGCAGTCTGCCCAAAAAAAAAGCTAGTAACTTCTACTACACTAGCCATAATTCTTTTCTAGATGAATGAGCTTTCTGAGCAAAATAATTTAAAAATCTGTTTTCTAACAAAATAATCTTTTGATATTAAAATGAAACAAGTCATCGAACACTATAAGTGTAAACCTCTATTTACAAATGGAATGCAGCCGAGAGTTACCCTAGCAACCCATTGGTGTTGACTGATGGGCATGACATGCATTTGGAAAACTCCCAACTTTTAGATCTGACTCACTGACATTTGATTTATTTTTTGGTTTTATTGATAGTAGAAGACTACGCTAGCTAATGGAGCATGAAAAAACTTTCTTTTTTAGTTGCCCCTCTTGATTTTGTGCACGACGCATGTCGGTGTATTTAAAACCGGGGTACCCTGAGCGTAACTACAACAGATGGACCTGCCCAAAAAGCCACGTTGGTAAGGTTTTTAATTTCGGTCATGGAATTTTTTTGGACGTCACCAGAATATGCAAAATTTTGGAGAATCGGAACTTATTTAGGATTTTGAGTTTCAGAAATCAATATTTTTAATGATTTTTAAGATAATTTTAATATTAGTTTGAATTTGGCTCAAAATTTTAGGGTTGCAAGTATTTCGAACCCCACCTAAATATGCAAAATTTTGCTGAAATTTCGAACCCTCGGTAGAATAAGAAACTACACTAAAATCCTCTTCACGATTAGTACTACAACATCCAGAAGTAGCCAATGGCGTGACGGCATGCATACCTTTGTGTAGGTTTACTGCCAAGTAAATCTACCCTCGTTAAATCAGATCTACAAAAAACGTTAGCAATGACGTTTTGGGACGGTGCTAGGTGTCCCCAACAAATGCCTCGCATGCAGACAGCTTTAACAGAGGCCGTGTGAGGTCACGTTTCGGCCAGGCATTTAATGTGAGTGCAGGCTATGGTGCATAGCCTACCGCTGTCAGGGGTGACAAGTGTCGAGAAGTCCACCTCGATCATCAAGTACGACTGCCCCACACCGCCCACTCTCTCAGTCAAGGCTATGAACGCCACATGCTCCCGCATGGACTTCGTGAGTTGCTCTTTCATGAGGACATCAGGCAACATATATTTTATATATTACAGAGTGCGATACTAAATTTTTCTATTTGTCTCACGCAAGCATTTGATTGCTAATATATGCATCTGTTTTTCTCATGCATTTTCAGCAATATTATTGATGGGTAATGGTATTATGCATCAAGCATGCCATGTTCTATGTATTAGTGATTTATCTTTTTCTTGAACCAACGTAGGATTTATTTCGGCAGCAAATCGATTTTTTGTAATCCCCGATTAAGCCTTTCACTTACTATCTTTGTTGTAGGTTATGATACATTATACTCAGTGAGGTGCAATTCCTTTCCTCTCACTTTGGAGTTGTGATGTTTCTGACAACATTATATAAAAGTTTGCAGTTTGCTCCATCCAACAGGCTATGTAAAGGTGCCCTTCCTAATAGGTCATTATATATCAGTTGAAATTTGAAGCCATCGACAGATATGTATTTCAAGAGTCTATGATATATATATATATATATATATATATATATATATATATATATATATATATATATATATATATATATATATATATATATATATATATGAGTAGGATTTTCTACAATAGCTTGCCACAGAACTAGTTAAGGTTTTCGACGGTGTATAAGTTCTCAAAAATTCTGAATATATGTATGTATGTATTATATATATAAGGATCTTTTCAACACGAGGTGCTTGCCAAAGGATAAAATGAAAATGGGAAAGGTGAATATCACCTTGACTCTTGCATAAAAGTAAAAGACATAAAGTAAAAGATAGGCCCTTCGCAGAGGGAAGCAGAAGTTGTCATGCACTTTTAGGGTTGGATGCACAAAATCTTAATGCGAATGAACGTCACTTTAAATTGCCACTTGTATATGGACCTTTATTATGCAGTCCGTCGCTTTTATTGCTTCCATAACAAGATCGTATAAAGCTATTTTCTTCACACCAAAATATCATACATATTTAGAGAGCAATTTTTATTGCTTGCACCGATGACAACTTACTTGAAGAATCTTACTCAATCCATAGGTAGGTATGGTGGACTCTCATGGCAAAACTGGGTTTAAGGTTATTTGGAAGCACAAGTAGTACCTCTACTTGGTGCAAAGAATTTGGCTAGCATGAGGGGGAAAGGCAAGCTCAACATGTCTGAATGATCCATGACAATATACTTTAACTGAGATGTCGGAAAACATAACCCATTACGTTGTCTTCCTTGTCCAACATCAACTCTTTAGCATGTCATACTTAATGAGTGCTCCCAATTATAAAAGATGTCTAGGATAGTGTATTTATATGTCAAATCTCTCTTCCTTCAATATTCTTTCATGAATTGTTCAAATGACCAATACAATGCTTGCTAACCTTCAATAAATTTACAACCTCTACTTCTTAGATGTAAAGTCATTACTCCCCATGGGAAAAGCAAGTGAAACATATATAATTTCAGATTTATGACATTCAACTCATTCGACCATTTACTCATAGGTTATAAGTGAAGCACACGAGTAAATGAAAAACTACTCCAAAAAGATATAAGTGAAGATCAATGAGTAGCTAAATAATTATGTAACTATGCGAAGACTCTCTCTCATTTAAGAATTTTAGATCTTGGTATCTTATTCAAACAGCAAGCAAAACAAAATAAAATGACATTGCAAGGATAGCACAACTCATGTGAAGAAGCAAAAACTTAGGCTCAACCGATACTAACCGATAGTTGTTGAAGAAGAAAGGTGGGATGCCTACCGGGGCATCCCCAAGCTTAGATGCTTGAGACTTCTTGAAATATTATATTGGGGTGCCTTGGGCATCCCTAAGCTTGAACTTTTGTGTCTCCTTAATCCCTCTCATATCAAGGTTTCTCTATTTCTCAAAAGCTTCATCCACATCAAACTCAACAAGAACTCGTGAGATAGGTTAGTATAAACCAATGCAAAACGTCATCATTTCCTACTGTAACAAATCACTAAAATTATTATTCAACATTGCATACTAAATGCCTCTGCATATTTAATACTCCTATCATCAAATAGAATAATTAAACAAGCAAACATATGCAAACAATGCAAACGTAACAGCAATCTGCCAAAACAGTACAGTCTGTAAAGAATGCAAGAGTATCAATACTTCCCTAACTCCAAAAATTATGAGAGAAAATTCCCACTGTAGTAAATTTATCAGAGCTAAATATGCAGAAAGTTTCAACATTATACCATTCTCTGACTTTTCTAGGAATTTTTTGCAACAGCGGTAAACTTTCTGTTTTCAAACAGCAACATGTAAACTAGCAAAATAAGCATGGTAAAGGCTATCCTTGACTTCTTTATTGAAACTAAAGATGCAAAACATTATTCTAAATAACATCAAGCAAATACTAACAAAATAAAATGACGCTCCAAACAAAATACATATCATGTGGTGAATAAAAATATAGCTCCAAGTAAAGTTACCGATGAACGAAGACGAAAAGGGGATGCCATCCGGGGCATCCCCAAGCTTAGGCTCTTGGTTGTCCTTGAATATTACCTTGGGGTACCATGGGAATCCCCAATCTTAGGCCCTTGTCACTCCTTATTCCATAGTCCATCGAATCCTTACCCAAAACTTGAAAACTTCACAACACAAAACTCAACAGAAAACTCATAAGCTCCGTTAGTATAAGAAAATAAAACCACAACTTAGGTACTGTAATGAACTCATTATAAATTCATATTTGTGTAATATATAATTTATTCAAACTTCTCTATGGTTCATACCACTTAATACTAGTCATAGATGCATCAAAATAAGCAAACAACACATAGAAAACAGAATATGTCAAAAACGGAACAGTCTGTAGTAATCTGTATCAAACGTATACTTCTGGAACTTCAAAAATCCTACAAAATTAGGAAGTCCTAAGAAATTAGTGTACCAATCTATAGCAAAATGAATCAGATCAATATGACGTTTCTGTGAATTAACAAAACTAATTTACTGGATGCAAAAGTTTCTGATTCTCAGCAGGATCAACACAACTATCACCGTAAGCCATCATAAAGGTCTTACTTGGCACTTTATTGAAACAAAAGCTATAAAACATGATTACTACAGTAGCATAATCATGTGAACACACAAAAACAGTAAGGATAAATATTGGGTTCCCTCCCAACAAGCGCGTTTCTTTAATGCCTTTCTAGCTAGGCATGTTGATGACAATGATGCTCACATAAAAGATAAGAATTGAGACATAACGGGAGCATCATGAAGCATGTGACTAGCACATTTAAGTCTAACCCACTTCCTATGCATAGGGATTTTGTGAGCAAACAACTTGTGGGAACAATAATCAACTATCATAGGAAGGTAAACCAAGCATAACTTCAAGATTTTAAGCACATAGAGAGGAAACTTGGCATTATTGCAATTCCTACAAGCATATATTCCTCCCTCATAATAATTTTCAGTAGCATCATGAATGAATTCAACAATATAACCAGCACCTAAAGCATTCTTTTCATGATCTACAAGCATAGAATTTTTACTACTCTCCACATAAGCAAAGTTCTTCTCATTCGGAATAGTGGGAGTATCATAAGAGACTTGAACACTAAAAATTGTTTCCACATTAAAAGAGTAATGTTCTGAAAAAGGGTAATCATAATCATGACAAGTTTTATAAATATAATCATCACTACTTCTTATAGCATAAGTTTCATCACAATAATCATCATAAGTAGCAACTTAGTTCTCATCATAATCGATTCAAACCTCTCCCAAGATAGTGGAATCACTAAATAAAGTTGACACTCTTCCAAATCCACTTTCGTATTTATCACAATAAAATTCAACATCCTCCAAAATAGTGGGATCACTACTTCCTAAAGTTGACACTCTTCCAAACCCACTTTCATCAATATAATCATGATAGGTAAGAGGCGTGCTATCATCATAACAACTTCGCATATCAAAACTTGGGATGCTAAAAATATCATCTTCATTAAACATAGAATCCCCAAGCTTGGGACAAACATTAATTTCAGCAAATATATTCTCAAATATTTCATCCTCATCAAACATAGCTTCCCCAAGCTTGGGCCCTTCCATATCATAAGCATAATCACTCTCATCATTAAAAATATTGATAGCACCAATAGTATAGCAATTATCATCATCAAAATGAGTAGTAGGAGCAACATCATTTGGGAGGGATACCTTTCTACCTTTGTTGCTTCTTCTTTTCTTTTTCTTCTTCATATTATGTGTGGGTTCAACCTTCCTCTTTGAGCTCCTTATTGACGAGATTGGTTGAATAGAAAGCTCCTCCTCGTTACCTGATTCATCATAAGAAATAATAGGAGGATATTGGGAAGTCTCTTCCCTTTCATTAGTATTCTCATCATCTTTTATTTGCTTTCTTTTCTTTAGTTAATTGGCAATATAAGGATTTTCAATGCAATTCTCCACACAAAACATATATATATCCTCTAGATCAAAATCAAGAAATCTATCAAGATTAAATTTTGGAATACCCTTAGTTATACGTTTCATTTCTTCATACCCCAAAAGAAGACTAAGCTCTTTATGATGCCCAAGGGTAATCAAGTTATCACAATTTTTGGACACGATTCGATCATGAAACAATTTGCATTGAAGATTTAAATGACCACGTTCATTGCAAAGTTCACAAAGTGCGCGAAAAATATTGAATCTTTTAGCACACTCATCAAGACTTTCTTGCAAACCTTTAGTTTTTAAATACTTATGCCTCTTGCAATATATATATATATATATCTTCTCTATTTGGTGTGTTCATGCAAACATGCACTCCACAAAAGTTGACATGCTCATATGAGATATTTTCATCATGACTAGAGCAATCATCATTAGTACTATGGATATTCAAGGAGTTTATACTAACAACATTGCAATCAAGCTCATCATTCAAAGATTCAGTACCAAGCATTTTAATGCACTTTTCTTCTAGCACTTGAGCACAATTTTCCTTTCCATCAAACTCACGAAAGATATTAAAAAGACGAAGCGTATGAGACAAGCTTAACTCCATTTTTTGTAGTTTTCTTTTATAAACTAAACTAGTGATAAAACAAGAAACAAAAAGATTCGATTGCAAGATCTAAAGATATACCTTCAAGCACACACCTCCCCAGCAACGGCGCCAGAAAAGATCTTGATGTCTACTACACAACCTTCTTCTTGTAGACGTTGTTGGGCCTGCATGTGCACAGGTTTGTAGGACAGTAGCAAATTTCCCTCAAGTGGATGACCTAAGGTTTATCAATCCGTGGGAGGCGTACGATGAAGATGGTCTCTCTCAAGCAACCTTGCAACCAAATAACAAAGGGTCTCTTGTGTCCCCAACACACCCAATACAATGGTAAATTGTATAGATGGTGATACAAGTGCAATATGGATGGTAGATATATGTTTTTGTAATCTGAAATTATAATAACAGCAAGGTAACTAATGATAAAAGTGAGCGTAAACGGTATTGCAATTCTAGGAAACAAGGCATAGGGTTCATACTTTCACTAGTGCAAGTTCTCTCAACAATAATAACATAGATAGATCATATAACAATCCCTCAACATGCAACAAAGAGTCACTCCAAAGCCACTAATAGCGGAGAACAAACGAAGAGATTATGGTAGGGCACCTCAAAGTTATCCTTTTTGATCGATCTATTCAAGAGTTCGTAGTAAAATAACATAGGGCTATTCTTTCCGCTCGATCCATCATAGAGTTCATACCAGAATAACACCTTAAGACACAAATCAACCAAAAACCTAATGCCACCTAGATACTCCATTGTCACCTCAAGTATCCGTGGGCATGATTATACGCTATGTGTCACACAATCTCAAATTCATCCAACCAACACAAAATACTTCAAAGAGTGCCCCAGAGTTTCTACCGGAGTGTCAAGAAAACGTGTGCCAACCCCTATGCATAGGTTCATGGGCGGAACCTGCAAGTTGGTCACCAAAACATACATCAAG
This sequence comes from Triticum timopheevii, assembly GCA_963921465.1. Lineage (NCBI taxonomy): Eukaryota > Viridiplantae > Streptophyta > Magnoliopsida > Poales > Poaceae > Triticum > Triticum timopheevii. The sequence goes on along the minus strand of OY997266.1, from coordinate 16,368,696 downwards.
TGGTACGTGATATCCCATTGTCACCACAGATAAACACGGCAAGACATACATCAAGTGTTCTCATCATAAAGACTCAATTCGATAAGATAACTTCAAGAGGGAAACTCAATTCATCACAAGAGAGTAGAGGGGGAGAAACATCATAAGATCCAACTATAATAGCAAAGCTTGCGATACATCAAGATCGTGCCATAGAGAGAACACGAGAGAGAGAGAGAGATCAAACACATATCTACTGGTACATACCCTCAGCCCCGAGGGTGAACCTCTCCCTCCTCGTCATGGAGAGCGCCGAGATGATGAAGATGGCCATCGGTGATGGATTCCTCCTCCGGCAGGGTGCCGGAATGGGCTCCCGAGAGGTTTTTGGTGGCCACAGAGGTTTGCGGCAACGGAACTCCCGATCTATCTTCTCCGTGGATGTTTTTAGGGTACGTGGGACTATATAGGCGAAAGAAGTCGGTCGGAAGGTGCTCGAGGGGCCCACGAGACAAGGGGCATGCCCAGCAGGGGGGCCTATCTCCTGGCCTCCTCGAGGATCTTCTGACGTGAACTCCAAGTCTCCGGGATCATATTCTTCCAAAAAAATCACGTTGCCGAAGGTTTCATTCCGTTTGGACTCCGTTTGATATTCCTTTTCTTCGAAATACTGAAACAGGCAATAAAACAACAATATGGGCTGGGCCTCCGGTTAATAGGTTAGTCCCAAAAGTAATAGAAAAGTGTATAATAAAGCCCGTAATCATTCAAAATAGATGATAAAATAGCATGAATGCTTCATAAATTATAGATACGTTGGAGACGTATTAGCTTGCCGTTGTTATCTCTGGCGTCTGAAGTGCCAGGATTTCTTGATGTGTTGTTGCTACGAGCCAACCAGTTGTCCTCGCCCGCACAAAAGCGGGTCATAAGTGTCGTAAGGCCTGCCATGGATTTCAGCTTCTCTTGGCCGAGGTGTCGGGCAAGCCACTCGTCACGGATGTTATGCTTAAAGGACGCTAGGGCTTCAGCGTCCGTATAGTCGACAATTTGGTTCTTTTTAGTTAGGAACCGAGTCCAGAATTTCCTGGCTGACTCTCCGGGCTGTTGGGTGATGTGACTTAAGTCATCAGCGTCCGGTGGTTGCACATAAGTGCCCTAGAAGTTGTCAAGGAATGCGTCTTCCAGGTTCTCCCAACTGCCTATAGAGTTCGCCGGCAGGCTATTCATCCAATGTTGAGCCGGTCCCTTGAGCTTTAGTGGGAGGTATTTGATGGCATGTAGATCGTCGCCGCGGGCCATGTGAATGTGGAGAAGGAAATCTTCTATCCATACCGCGGGGTCTGTTGTCCCATCGTATGGTTCAATGTTCACGGGCTTGAACCCTTCTGGGAATTCATGCTCCATTACTTCATCAGTGAAGCACAGGGGGTGTGCGGCGCCTCTATGATGGGCTACATCACAACGCAGTTCAAATGAATCTGGTCTGTCGTATTCGGCCCAGCCAGATTTGTATTTAGTATATTCGGCGTGGCGGTCATCGTCACGCGTTGGGGCGTGCCCCCGTGATCCGTAGATCGATCTTGATTGTCCTGCTTTATTTTCCAATTCGTCTCGCAGGTCATGCGTGTAGCCCCGGGACTTCATGTTTTATTTGTTTGGCGACGGGGTGCGGGCTGGTGTTTCGTTTGATACGCCGCTTTGTCTCGGCCACGAGGTGGCCGGTCAGCAGCATCCTACGCTGGTAGTGTAGGCTCTAGTGCCTCCTCCTCGAATTGAGGTAGCAACCTGCGCTTCGGGTAACTTTTGGTTGGGCGCTCGAGTCCGTATTCTTCGGCTGCCAGGACCTTAGTCCGTCTATCAGTTAGCAAATCTTGATCAGCTTGAAGCTGCTGCTGTTTTTTCTTCAAGCTTTTTGTAGTGGCTATAAGCTGGCGCTTGAAGCGCTCCTGCTCGACGGGATCCTCAACCACGATAAATTCTTCGTCACCGAGGCTCACCTCATCTTCAGAGAGGGGCATGTAATTTTCATCCTCCGAGTCTCCATCCATTGCCTGTTCATCAGGGCTAGCTTGCCCATCCTCCCGTCCGGCTTGCTCGATGCTTGGCTGGGCGGGATTGTTTTCGTCTGCGGCATCATCCGGAGTGCTATTGTCTCTTGTGCCGGTATTGCTATTTTTGCTATGGCGGGGCTTAGAGCGGCGCCGCTGACGCCGACGCTTAGATTGCTTCTCAAGGGGATTATCCTCCGTTGCCTCATCGCCATTACTTTCTTTGGGTGTGTCCACCATGTATATATCATATGATGAGGTGGCTGTCCAGTGCCATGTGGGCGGTGGTTCCTGTTCTTCTCCGGCATCGTTGTCCATACCGTCGATGTCTTCGGAGTCAAAATCAAGCATGTCGGTTAAGTCGTCGACAGTGGCTATTAAGTGGGTGGTGGGTGGGTAACGAATTTCTTCATCGTCCGCTTCCCACTCAAGCCGGACATAGTTCGGCCAAGAGTCTCCTGACAGGGAGAGAGATTTTAGTGAGTTTAGCACGTCGCCCAAGGGTGAGTGCTGAAAATGTCCGCGGAGCTAAACTTCATGATTGGTGCCCAGTCAGGTTCGATGCGCACGGATGCGCGCGGTCCGGAGCCCATGGCCGGAGATGAGTCCGAGGGTCCGATGACATAGACCTCATTGAAGGCGAAGACTGTGTTCGGCTCTATCCCCGCTAAGTGTGCGGCCTCCATGGTGGGGTCCATCCACCCGTCCTCGAATGGCACGATCTGCTCTGGATTTAGAGCCAGGGCAGCTGCAGGTGCAATCTCCATAACACGGTCCGATGGCAGGTCTAGGTCATGCTCATCGCGACTGTGGGGTGCACCCGTTACGGGCTCGAATCCGTCGAAGATCAAGTCTCCGCAGATGTCGGCAGTGTAATTTAGGCTTCCGAACCTGACCTGATGGCCAGGGGCATAGCTATTGATCTGCTCCAAATGGCCAAGCGAGTTGGCCCGCAGTGCGAAGCTGCCAAATATGAAGATCTGTCCGGGGAGGAAAACCTGACCCTGGATCGCGTCGCTATAGACGATTGAAGGAGCCATTAAGCCTTACCGTGACGGCAAAGTGGAACTCTCAATGAAAGCACCAATGTGGGTGTCAAAACCGGCGGATCTCAGGTAGGGGGTCCCGAACTATGTGTCTAAGGCTAATGGTAATAGGAGGCGGGGGACACAATGTTTAACCAGGTTCGGGCCCTCTCGATGGAGGTAATACCCTACTTCCTGCTTGATTGATCTTGATGATATGAGTATTACAAGATTTGATCTAACACGAGATCGTAGAGGCTAAACCCTAGAAGCTAGCCTCTGATTATGATTGTTGTCATCCTACGGACTAAACCCTCTGGTTTATATAGAGACCAGAGGGTGCTAGGGTTACATAGAGTCCGTTACAGAGAAGGAAATCTACATATCCAAATTGCCAAGCTTGCCTTCCACGCAAAGGAGAGTCCCACCCGGACACGGGACAAAGTCTTCAATCTTGTATCTTCATAGTCTAACAGTCCGGCATAAGTAGATAGTCCGGCTGTCCGAGGACCCCCTAATGCAGGACTCCCTCAGACGCCGCCACGCGAAAATGCTCTGCCGCTGCTTCCCCCTCCAGCTGTCAAAGTGTGATGGGGTCTTCTTCTCGGAGAAGCAGCACCGCGTGGTGGTCTTTGACCGTGGACAATTGCCGACAATAGAGGGGTTGTCAGTGGTGCTGTGGCGTAACTGCTGCATGGTGGCGACTCATATGGCCAACATGCGTCATTGGTGATTTGAGAATTTATCATCTTCCTCGATTGTGTGTGCACGCGCCCTACCAAAACGTGGGCACACGAATTTGTTGATGAAGGATTTCGCAATCTCCTCGCCGCGTGCAAAATTGGGAGGGCAACTAAAAATTGGCTCGGATCCAAATTTTTGAGGACTTATCCAAATGCATGCCCTGCCCATTGGGAAAACCAATAATTTGGTAAGGTTAGTTCCGGCTGCCATTAGTTTCATTTCCTTGTTTCTATTTTAATAAATTTATGATTGCGTGCATTTGAGAAAAGCAAAGGCCAAGGGTTTCTTCCCCGGACCCAGCCCTTCGTGTGCCCCATCATGCTCCCAATACGGCTACAAGGGACTGTCGAAGTGTGGCATGCTCTCCTTCTCAGAGGAGCGGCACCAGGAAGAGGCCGTCGTCAGGCAGTGAGCGATGGCGACGGTGTCACGGAACTACGTCATGGTGGTGATCCCTATGGTCAGATGGTGCGTCATACGTGATTTGGGCATTTAGGGGCCCTTCTGGATTGTGCGTGCACCCTCCCTTCCATAACATGTGCAAATTCACAGAAGAAGGATGTTTCAGCCACATGAATACCAATATTTCGGTAGGATAAGTTTCGTCTGCCATCCACTTTCTAAGTAGATTGGTTTGGTGTCGATGACTTCTTTCTATTTTAATATGTAAAGATTATTTTGTTAGAGAATGGATTTTTTTCATCTCATAAAGGTCAGCCATAACACAAAGAATTATGGCCACGTGTAGTAGAAGTTACTAGTTTAACACAGCATTTTTTTTATGCAGGGAATTTGTTTTCCATCAGATAGCAATGGAGTACACAAAATGCATGCATTTTTTACATGGGACTGAGCTCTACTCTTGACTTGAGATAGAACCCGTCGGAACAAGCCGCTGTACATGTCCGCGGACATTTAGTGAGGTCCGTTTCCATGGACTTGGCCTAATAGAGTGCAATTTTCACTTGAGCAATAAAACACAATCATATTTGAAAGGACGGTGCATTTAGACTATACTAGAATGTAAGAATATGGTTTATACCGGGGCTCCTCCTTTATCAAATAGAACATATTCAATCAGCTTCCCCTGTCCCGCACATCCTTCACACAGCACTACACAGGCCAAAGCTGCATGCCTACTGAGGGCATGAACAGTGGTGGCATATGGATACATATGTCTCATGAGAAAAAGTAATTTGAGGCAGCTACATTGATTTTTCTCCCCAACGCAAGCTATCACTACTGTGCCCCGTCACGGAATAGAAAGTAGAAACTAGTACATATGCATCACTACTCTCCACTCCAATTTTGTTAGCTTTTTACACTGGACCACACTTTTTCTCTTCAAGCACCAGCCTCCCGCAGAGAATCCCGCTTCCCCATCGGAACCTTTTCTCCTGACATCCAATTATACATGGCATGTGAGGCATCACCCTAGGGCTACGCATTGGCCATGTCCCGAGGCGATGGATCACATGCCACAGTAGTAGAGGACAACGTCAGTACAGGAGTGCAGAGGCATCAGCAAGAACCCGACAAAGTAAGTAAGTAGTACTCCTTCCCGAACTAGCAAACAAAGCAAAACATATGGTAGTGCTAGTACAGTAGACTACAGACATGACCTACAAAGTATTTTCTACTCAACTCTCCTTTTGAAACTTGACCCTGCAAAGAAATGAATTCAATGTTGTGATCTGCTCGTGCTTGTCTCGTTGCCATGACGAAATCATGGTCTGTCCGGCGATACTTGCTACTCTACTTGTTGGTGTCGTTCCCGCCCCTAGAGAAAAATCCCCAAGCCAAAGGATGTTCAATGGATTCACTCTTTAAGTAACTTTAGATGATACCAAGAGAATATGGGTAACACACACGAATATGCATACAACCATTTGATACAAACATCATGGATTGGTGAGGATCCAAAATGAATCCCATTCATAACAAGATTCAAAGACAGGGGAAATGACACTAGGCAGCCAAATAAAAAAACATGGTTCAAATACTTGTAAGCTGTAGCCCACTCTTACAATTTGTCATGATCCGTAACACTCCATATGAAGAATAATCCTCATCAATATGGAAGTTTCTTTTACCTATACAAGAATGAGAAGAGAAACTTAGAATCAATAAAACAAACAACCAGAGCTAATTTGGAACAACATTAACTGAAAAGCAAGTATATTTAAGTTTGTGATTACATATTTAGAAATAATAATGTAGCATGGATTGAAGTAGTATATCTTAAATACTAAGTGATGCAATATTTTACAGTAAAACTAATTGAAGCGTATTTCAGGTGTAAAGAACGACGTATCCTAAAGCATCAAGCCGCTCCATTGAACACTAAATCCACAGACATCATCTCCAACAGATAAAGTGGTAAAAGGACTCACCTCCTATTATTGAGTCTCACAAACAAATAATGCATGTATCACCTTTCCCACATTAGACATGATCGCTATCTCTGGCCGTCAATGTTAACTGGATGTGAACTGTTTTCAAGATATTACTCCTACTGCATGGATGCAAACTAATACATCATTTAGTTCTGCAACCAATGGAGCATCAAAATATTGTACTAATAGGAAACAATTATTTAAGATTCAAAGCAGCGACCTCAGCTTCTTGTGCCGGTTCTTCTTGGAAAAGAGAGAAAACAAATATATCTATTCATATATGTTGCTCCATTCCGGTAGGAATAAATAAGCGATACAAAAGCACCTAACAAAGAAACAAGGTCTAGCAATAATTTACCATGCCTTCCTTAAATGGGCAAGATCCAACACGCAAGAAACATGCTCCCACAAATGAAAAAATTAAGGCCAATTAGTACAACTAACATCAATGTCTCCAGTTGTTAATAGTTAAAATTGAAGCACATATATGCATTGTACATAAGTAATGTATTTGGCCTCCTCAGGGAATCATTTCATGAATCAGTTAATAGGAAAAGAAAAATAGTAGGGAACATATTTAAAGATGGGTATATATATATATCATAGACTCTTGAAATACATATCAGTAGATGGCTTCAAATTTCAACTGATATGTAATGACCTATTGGGAAGGGCACCTTTACATAGCATGTTGGATGGAGCAAACTGCAAACGTTTATATAATGTTGTCAGAAACATCACAACTCCAAAGTCAGAGGAAAGGAATTGCACCTCACTGAGTATAATGTATCATAACCTACAACAAAGATAGTAAGTGAAAGGCTTGATCGGGGATTAAAAAAATTGATTTGCTGCCGAGAAAAATCCTACCGAGGTTCAAGAAAAAGATAAATCACTAATACATAGAACATGGCATGCTTGATGCATCATACCATTACCCATCAATTATATTGCTCAAAAGGCATGAGAAAAACAGATGCATATATTAGCAATCAAATGCTTGCGTGAGAGAAATAGAAAAATTTAGTATCGCACTCTGTAATATAAAAAGATATATGTTTCCTGATGTCCCCATGAAAGAGCAACTCCACGAAGTCCATGCAGGAGCATGTGGCGTTCATAGCCTTGACCAAGAGATTGGGCGGTGTGGGGAAGTCGTAATTGATGATAGAGGTGGACTTCTCGACACTTGTCACCCCTAACAGCGATAGGCTATGCACCATAGCCTACAATTACATTAAATGCCTGGCCGGAATGTGACCTCACACGGCCTCTGTGAAAGCTGTCTGCATGCAAGGCATGTGTGCTGAGGAGGCCCATGATCGGGACACCTAGCACCGTCCCAAAACGTCATTGCTGACGTTTTTTGTAGATCTGGTTTAACGAGGGTAGATTTACTTGGCAGTAAACCTACACAAAGGTATGCATGCCGTCACGCCATTGGCTCGTTCTGGATGTTGTAGTACTAATTGTGAAGAGGATTTTAGTGTAGTTTCTTATTGTACCGAGGGTTCAAAATTTCAGCAAAATTTTGCATATCTCGGTGGGGTTCGAAATACTTGCAACCCTGAAATTTTGAGCCAAATTCAAACTAAAATTTAAATTATCTTCAGAATCATTAAAGAAATTGATTTTTGAAACTCAAAATCCGAAATAAGTTCCAAATTTCCTAAATTTTGCATATTCCGGTGACGTCCAAAAAATTTCCATGACCGAAATTAAAAACCTTACCAACCTTGCTTTTTCGGCAGGTCCATCTGTTGTAGTTACGCTCGGGGTACCCTAGTTTTAAATACACCGACATGCATCGTGCATAAAATCAAGAGGGGCAACTAAAAAAGAAAGTTTTGCATGCTCCATTAGCTAGTGTAGTCTTCTACTATCAATAAAACCAGAAAATAAATCAAATGTCAGTGAGTCAGATCTAAAAGTTGGGAGATGTCCAAATGCATATTATACCCATCAGTCAACAACACTGGGTTGCTAGGGTAACTCTCGGCCGCCATTCCATTTGTAAATAGAGGTTTACACTTATAGTGTTCGATGATTTGTTTTCATTTTAATATCAAAATATTATTTTGTTAGAAAACAGATTTTTAAATTTTTTGCTCAGAAAGCTCATTCATCTAGAAAAGAATTATGGCCAGTGTAGTAGAAGTTACTAGATTTTTTTTTGGCAGACTGCAGCCCTCAAAGATGGCTTAGCACTTTATTATTAGCAGTTTAAGCAATGTACAGAGATAAATTTACTCCTTCAGAAGGAGATGGATTTGATTCATTCCTTAGGAAGACTTTCAGAGAAGCTTCATCAGGAATTGCTGCATGGTTATACTCTCTATGCTGCATCAACATTGGCTAGGCATCGTGCTTGGCAGATTTGTTTGACAGAAGGCCTCATTTCTTCCTCACTATTCTCCAGTAAACTCACATTAAGCATCGCTTTGGTAGTAGGGATAACATTTCTTGAGATGAGACTGAGCTCTACTCCTGACTTAAGATATATAGATTGCAACAGACGCAAATGAAATGCTTGCAAGTTGGAATGACATAACAACAGAAGAAGATGCATTTCACAACATGATTAACACGAAGCATAATATCTTCCGATTTGAATACAGTACCCAACAATGACATTAAAGATGAACTGCATCTACTAATTAACATCACCCAAATAGTTTCAGCTGCAACTCCAAAATAAGCACGAACTGCCTTGAATGCATCGTTTGTTTCCCATCAGCAGCAGCGGACCTAATCACACTAATCGATGCGGATGTGCAGGGGAACTTCCATGGATTCCCCATCTCCTGATGCTGGCACCAGGTACATTTGCGGCACCGTCAGGAACGTGGGCTCGCTCGCAGCGACCACGGTGCCGGGCGACGAGCTGCTCCTCATGTGCATGTCCACGAGCACCATGCCCTCCTTGCCGTAGTTCGCCACTGCTGCCAGGGGTGTCTCCAGGTTGACCCACATCTTGCATGTGAACCGCGGCCGCGTCGCCGCTCTCGCCCTGGCGCACACCACAGACACGGTGGTCACGCCGGCGCCGAGCGCGCCCACGGTCATGAGGAACACGCAGTTGTCGTCGCCGAGGAGCACCAGCCGTGTGGTCGACACCGGTAGCTGAAGCTTGGTGACCTTGCCGTACTGCACAGGGCGCACTGGCACCAAGTGGACAGTGTGGAGGTGACCGGCGAGCGCCTGCGGCACGCCGACGTAGCCGCAACCGGGCTCAGTGCACCGGCAAGGCGCGTGCGGGCACGCTTTCTGGTGCTCGGCGACCTCGTGGTAGGTCACGTACCACTGGCAGCCAGCATTGGGGCACCCGATCCTGGTGGAGGACACCACGGCGTCCAGCGCAGGGCAGGGGTCGAAGAAGCCGCCGCCGTCCACGCAAGCCTTGCACTGCCCGAAGGGCAGCAGGGCCACGCAGCCGCCACAGGCCGGGTGCCCCGCTTTGCACTGCAGACAGGCACACAAATCGGAGATGGCCCGCAAATTAGCACGAAAGAATAGATCTATCACCGGCACCAATCAAGGAAGAAAGAAAGAAACAGAGAGAGGAACCTGGAAGACCGGGGGCTTGAAGGGGAGGGTGCAGACGGGGCAGTGGAGCACTTGCTTGTCGATCCTCACGGCAAGTTCCACATGCTGGATGTATGCCGCCCCAACGATGGCGCCTCCATCTCCTCCACCGGTCGCCTCTTGCTTCATGTGGCCGTCGGGCAGGTGCAGCCGCGCCTTCTTAGAGCTCTCATCGGCCTTGTCCGGCGAAGCCCTGTTCCTCCTCTCGGCGGCCGCGGCGGCGCCCTGCATCTTGGCTGGCCTTCGGGGAAAGAAAACTCTTGTGTGTGTGTCTCACGCCAAACTTTTTCAGGAGGTGGGTGAGGACTAGAGCAGAGATCTGAGAAGAAAAGTTGCCTAGGCAGCCACACTACACTATAAATGCTTCCTCATTATGCTTTCCATTCCCAAACTTATATGGTATAGATATAACCCGTGCTCTTAATCATTTCATTACTGCTAGTTTATCCATACATTAATGTTGTCTTTCTTTTAAGTACCTACAAGTGTGCGATAAAAAGGTTGACAATTGCAGATCCATGTTATTTTTAGAAAAATCGAGGAACATAAATGTAAGCACATTGTTTTTTTCGTAGCTTCCTGCTTAATTGATACACGGAGGAGTACTTTTGACTCCATCGCCAGAGTATAACACCATCAAACACGTGGGAGCCACAAAAAGAAAAGGATACACGTGTAAGCACAAGGGACTCGCGTGACCAAATAGTACAAAGGAGCACACAAATGCATCACAACTTTTCACCTAGATCACGACACATTCCGCCTTTCTCACTATTATCGATAGACACATACGCCATCGCTGATGTGCTGGCTGCCACCAGCAAATAACAACAACATGGCCACAAGCCTCCGAAAGATCCATGGAATAAGTACTAGATTTTGGAGACCCCCGACGCCAAAAAGCTTGATTAGCTGCTTGCATGAAGTAGGAGAAATAACCCCTTGATTCGGCAGATGCCATCAAGAAGCAATGAGCAATCCATTTGTCACCACACCACGCAACCACCTAGTCCAGAGACTTCTAAGAAGGCATCCGTAGCTGGAGGTTATAGAGACACAGAGGGATAACCAAAGATGACACCAACCAAGATCACCCTCGCATCAGTGCGTGAGAAAGGCTTGAACAATGTTGCCAAAGCATGAAGAAGCTAACACTAAGGATGATGTGGAAAATCAATTATCGGCTCCCAACCATTGTGCGCTAACCACCATGTGATGGAACATAGATAGTAGAAAATATATCCAAGATTACAATAGGGGCTAAGCTTCACCTAATATCCTAGAAATAACATAGTGGATAATACGTAGCAGGAAAGCTTACTTGAACCTGAGGACAGACAAGAATATAAGGGGTGACCAAGTCACTCAACCGCTTCTTCGAGAGGTGTCCGATCAACTAGGGAGAAAGCCTTCACTAGTAGAAAAGGGGGCATTTGTCCCGGTTCGTAAGGGCCTTTAGTCCCGGTTCATGAACCGGGACTAATGGGTCGTTACTAATACCTCCCCCCTTTAGTCCCGGTTCAAACACGAACCGGGACAGATGGTCCTCCACGTGACCGGTGCGCCAAGCCCAGGCAGGGGGGCCTTTGGTCACGGTTGGTGGCACCAACCGGGACCAAAAGGCATCCACGCGTCAGCATTCCAGTGGCTGGGGTTTTTGTTTTTTTTAAAGGGGGGGGGGGGTTGGGGGTTTTGGGGGGTTAATTTAGGTGTTTCATATATTTTGTTAGCTAGCTAATTAATAGAGAGAAGTGTCCTCTCTTATGTCCGTGCTTGGTCGACGCTACGTACTATATACATAGAGAGGCCCTCGACATGCTAGCTAGTAAGAAAATGAAGGGAACCATTGAGTACAGAAGTTCGTCATGCATACCGAGAGAAGTGATCGATCGACCTCTCCTTCTTCGAGAGATTGGTCGAACAACAAGTTTTTGTATCATGTATCCGACGCTACTGGCTACATACATGTACAATATGTAAGATCTCTTAATTACAATCCCCTAGCAATTGAAATCAACTTCCACATGGTATTCTCCGGCTTTATTGATGACGTGGTCAAGAAAGAATCCCGCCAATTCCTCTTGAATTGCTTTCATGCGATCTGGTTCTAGGAGTTCATTCCGCATCTGCCACGTCTAATTTGAAGAAGGGGGTTAATTAATACAGATATATGAATGAAACTCAACAGAAATTATGGTGTAGTTAAATGAAACTGTGAATATTATTGCTTACGCACTTCAAATTGTCTTTTAGAGTAGCCCCGCTTATTTTTCAAAGTCGCGTTGTGGATGAACTCGCACACCTAGTATCCACAGAAATCATTCCCTTGTTCCTGCCACAAGCACTTTACGAGAAATAGAGGTCAATCAAACTGATAATGAAGCATTATAAATGGCATTGATGAAAGTATAGCTATAGAATCAATGGGAGATGCGCGCAACTAGCTAGCCAGTAGTACTTACTTTCGGGTATGTATATCGCAACTCCTTCGGCAGTCCCGGAACTTTTGCGGTGAACTGTTTCCAAACCCTGCAAGACTAAGAAAATAATTATTATTACTTGAGATATCAGGAAATGAACAAAAATTTGCCGATATGGTGCGATAATGATCGATTGAACTTACTTGTTGAGCAATTCAGTCATGTCCGCATAGGTTTCGAGATCTTTCCGTCTCGAGTCTAAGAAGGTTACTAGTCCCCGCTCAAGCTTAATCTCCAGAAGAACATAGTGGTACCTACGCATGCATGCATAACTCATCAGTTACATTACTATAACCTCGCTCGAGTAATAAGGGAAACCGAATATGCACACGACAGTAACACTCACTTGTCGTTGTAAGGAAAGAGTATGGTATCTTTGTTTTGATTTTTGATCAACGATTGTAGCAAGTTGTCCTCGGCCTCTTTGACGTGCTTTTTAACCAGAAATTCATCTATGATATTTGTGTTAATGAACCCAATATCATAAATTTCTTTTTTTTGCACTCGACGATCTTCAATCTGCATAATATATTGAGGATAATTAATTATAAATACATGCAATGAAAGAGCCGAGCTATATATAGAGACTTAATGACAGAAATAGTACTTACAGGAAGTAGCAAAAGACCGTTAATTTATCGAGGGCCTTTTGATTGAAGAATGCGAAGAACTCCTAAAATGGAACACACAACAGATCAGTTCCAACGAGCTCGTGCTCCTCTTTAATGTGCAGATACAAACTATTCGTCCCCCCAGACTCTCTGCAGGTTTTCATGTACCAAGTATGGAATCTTCACATCATCGTTGTTAGAGATTTTTCATCTTTGACGAGAGGCTTCCCGTACTCGTATCTGTGTTCGTCCACCTCCATGAAATCAGGAAGTGCATCGTCAGGCAGGTAATCTTGTAGATTGCCATAACTGGCCACCATCCCCGGAGCATTAGCGATTATCTTGCCGCTAGACACATTGAGTGGGGGGCACGATTGGTTTGCTTGTTCGCTGAGCTGGTCAATTTTTTTCGCAGCTGCTCGTTCTCTTGACCTTTGATGTCTGATAGTACTTCCTGACCGCTCCGCTTGGATATATGTCTGTTCAGTAATGCGCTCATAGTTAGTTCTCGATGGAGACTTTGCCGGTTTCCTCAGGGCATCGAGAGTGCGCTTTGCTTTCACCGGATCTACCTTCTCCTCCGGAGGTGGATGTCTCTTTGCTTTCACCCCTTCAAAGAATTCCTTCACGTGGTTCCGCATGATCGTATCGTTTTCCTCCTCGGTGCTCTCGTACGGTAACTTCTCTAGAGGCTTGAGAGGTGGACCGTATCTGTATTGCCTCCCGCCTCTAGTTGTGCTGCTAGACGCCGGAGCAGATGGAGCGGCTACGGCGTCTGTCTTCTTTCGTGCTTGCTTATGAGGCGGAGGAGAAGGACTACGACGCGCCGGAGCAGCCGGGGCGGCGGCGGGTCTCTTCTGCCCTTGCTGGCGAGGCGGAGAACGAGGAGGCTGCTAGCTGCTCGGGAGCGCCGGTGCAGGCGGAGAAGGAGGCGGAGTGCCGCCACGCGACGGAGAAGGAGGCGGAGTGCCGCCACGCGTGCCCTGATCGTCACTCGCTGGAGGAGGAGGCGGTGGAGGAGGCGGTGGAGGAGGCGGAGGCGTCCAGTTCGAAAGGTTGATGGGCTCCTTCCGCCATCGGCATGGAGTCTTCAGAGCAGAACCTAGCATAGTCTCCCTTCACCGGTAGGGTGGTCAAGCAGGAGGTCCTCAAATCCCTCCGTTATTTCATCCACCATCACCTTAGCATATCCTTCTGAAATCGGCCGGTAGTGATAAGTTGCGCCGGGTCCAGTAGGATAAACAGAGCCAACAGCCGCCTTGACCTTAAAATTCATCCATCACGCCATAATGTGGCAATTTTGAGACTCCGTGGTATGATCCATGGGATAGCTGGCAGGAGCCATCAAGACATGCTCCGGTTGAAGTAGCTCGGTGGAAGCCACGCTGCTTCTCCGCTGAGATGGTGGGGTAGCTTCGGGGGAAGCTTCGGCAGGTCGTTTGCTGTGATCTGCTGCTTCTCGTTCCCCTTCTCGTTCCTCTAGCCCCATTACCCTTTCGTGCAGCGCCTGCAGTTGGCCCTGCTCCAGTTTCTTCCTCCTCTCATGGGTTTTGTAATCCCCTGCATCCTGAAAACCAACCTTCCACGGAATGGAGCCTGGCGTGCCTCGTGTCCGTCCAGGGTGCTCAGGATTCCCGAGGGCCATTGTGAGCTCGTCCTTCTCCCTGTCTGGAACGAACATGCCTCGCTGCGCTGCATCGATATAGTGCCGAAGGTTCTTGACTGGTATTTGTAGTTGCTCGTCCGTCCAATGGCACTTCCCTGATACAGGGTCCAATGTTCTGCCAGCCCCGAAGAACCAAGTCCGGGAACGGTCTGGCCAGTACATTGTCTCTGGTTCGATCCCTTTTTCAAGCAGATCATTCTCAGCCTTGGACCACTTAGGCGGGGCTTTGAGGTAGCCACCTGACCCTGTGCGATGGTGAAGCATCTTCTTTGCAGCATTTTGCTTGTTTGTCTCCGACATCTTGTTACTCTTTTCCGATGTCTTGTGGGCCACAAATGCGGGCCAGTGATCTTTGATCTTCTCATATTTGCCGATGAATTCCGGTGTCTTTTTTTGTCGACAAACTTGTTCAGCTCTTTCCTCCACCTCCTGAATAGGGTTGCCATCTTCTTAAGAGCACAAGACTTGATTAATTGCTCTTTAACTGGCTTCTCCAGATCCTCCTCTGGCGGTAGGGTGAAATTTGCCTTCACCTGAGTCCAAAGATCTTCTTTCTGCATATCATTGACATAAGACACCTCAGGGTCTTCCTCCTTAGGCTTATACCATTGCTGGATGCTGATCGGGATCTTGTCCCTAACAAGAACCCCGCACTGAGCAGAAAATGCGCGCTTTGTCCGGATGGGTTCAAACGGTTCGCCGTCGGGCGCGATTTCTATGATCTCAAACTTTTCATCCGAGCTCAACTTTTTCTTCGGGCCTCGTCTCCTTACCGAAGTTGTGCTTGATCCGGAAGGCTAGAAAAAGGAAGAAAGACGAGAGTTAATTAATATGTGTACATATACCAAAACAATGAATGCATCAATTAACTAGCTAGTCAGCACGGGCTTAGCTAATATATATATACCTGGCCGGACTCGGTTCGGTCACCGGAGCAGTCAGCACGGTCTCCTTCTTGTACCTCCATTGGGTCACCGGAGCCATCATGAACATAGCCCTCTTCTTGTACAGACATTAAATGGGTCGGAGCCATCATGAACATAGCCCTCTTCTTCACCCAGTCCTTCCTGACCATCGCTGTCCTTGAGAAATGATGCAACGACATCACTTCCTTGTGCGATTATGTCCCCCAACATCGCTTCTGTTTCTTCATCTCGGGAGTGCTCCATAGTTTCTGCAAATATTTACAACATGTCAATTATTATTCAAACATGGTACAGATGGATATATATATATATATATATATATATATATATATATATATATATATATATATTAGTGGCAAACCTAGAACTAGCTAGCTAATCACAATAAGGAATCATGTTAGTGGCCTCGACGCTGCTTCTCTAGGGTTTGGGGTCGCCTCGACACAACGCTTCAAGGGTTTGGGGTGGCCTCGACGACAATGCTCTTTTAACTTGGTAAATTTAGGTGGCCTCGAGAGAGTTAATTTGTCGGGTAGGGGCGCGGCGGGAGGGGGTAGGAGACCAACATCGTTTTCTCTCTAGGGTTTGGGTGTCCTCGATAGTTTTGGTCGAGCGAGAGGGCCGGGGGGTGCCGTTGTATAAGTTATCACGGTCGAGAGGGGGTATATATATCGACCGCCCCTCATGTCGAAGTTATCTAGAGGGGGTTATATCGACAACGACGCGACATACATATACATGGGAAAATAATGTTATCGGGGAGGGGGTATCGGTACCCCCCCCCTCGTGTTGAAGTTTCTTCTTTCTCCTCTAATCCTTTCTTTCTTCTTATCCTCTTCTTTTTCTTCTTCTCCCTCGAGAAAGGAAAATAATTAGGGAAAAGGAAGAAAAGAGGAAGAAGGAAGAACGAAGAAGAAGAAAAAAAGAAGAAGAAAAAAGAGGAGAAGAAGAAAGGAATAGAGGAGAAGAAGAAAAAATAGAATTTTTTTTTCTATTTTTTCTTCTTCTCCTCTATTCCTTTCTTCTTCTCCTCTTCTTTTTCTTCTTTTTTCTTCTTCTTATTTATTTCTCCTCTTCTTTTCCTCTCCTCTTCTTCTTTCTATCCTCTTCTTATTTTCTTCTTTCCTATCCTTCTTTTTCTAAAATTGTAACTTTTGCATATATAAAACTTTTCTAAAATTGTAACTTTCTATATATGAACAAAAAACTTTGTATGAACAAAAAGACATTTTTAACATATATATTTAGCAAATTCTAGCCACATACTTCACATACACATATACATTATAGCCACATACACATATGCATCACATATGAACAAAAAAATAAACTAATAAAAATAAAAAAACATATAGCAACATATGAACAAAAACATATAGCCACGTACATACACATACATTATATATATATATATATGAAAAAAATTAAACTAATAAAAAAAGAGACGGGCAGAGGGGCATGGCGTCAGCGGTGGCGCCGGCGGGGCAGGGCAGGGGTGCAGGTGCGAGAGGCAGGGCAGGGGTGCGGGAGAGAGGCAAGGCAGGGGCGCGAGGCAGGTGCTTACAGGGGGGTGGCGGGGCGCGGGGGGCGGCGCCGGCGGCGGGACAGATGGCGTCGAGGGCGGCGGCGACGGCAAAGTTGAGCAGCCTGACGGTGTCGGAGGCGGCGACGACGATGAGGTGGACCAGCCTGACGGCGTCGGAGGCGGCGGCAACGACGAGGTGGAGCAGCCTGACGGCTCGGCGGCGATGGCGACGAGGCAGAGCAGCGGGCGTCGGGCAGAGAAGAAAGGGATGGATTTTGGAGAAACTGCTAAGTGCTAGTTATATATGAAGAGAATTGGTCCCGGTTCGTGAATCCAACCAGGACTAATGCCCCCTTTAGTCCCGGTTGGTGCCACCAACTGGGACCAAAGGCCTCTTTTCAGCAGCCCAAAGTGCGGGAAGCGGCGGCCTTTGGTCCCGGTTGGTGCCACCAACCGGGACCAAAGGCCCCTGTGCTACCCGCGTCGGGGCCAAAGTTTAGTCCCACCTCGCTAGTTGAGAGGGGCGCGCAGTGGTTTATAAGCCCCACTGCCGCACCCCTCTCGAGCTCCTCTCCACCGCAGGCTTGCGGGCCTACTTGCTACTGCTTTGCCTGACGGGCCTTCTGGGCCTACTACGGGCCTGAATCCTGGCCCATGGTAGGGTTTCTAGTCGTATTCAGGCCGTGGGGGCCCAGTAGGAGGCATTTTTTTTGTTTTTTTTGTTTTCTTTACTTAATGTTGCTATTTTTATTTTTTCCAGTTTTTTTTGTTTTGTTTTCTTCATTATTTATTTTCTTTTGTTTTTTGCTTTATTTTTTAATTCTTTTTGCTTTTAGTTTTAGGAAAATTATAAACTTTCTGTTAGTGCCATTAGTTTTCAAATTTGGAAACACTTTTTTTGTTTTTTGTTTTCTTTCTTGCTTTATTTATTTTATTTTGTTTCTACTTACAACAAAATACTTATTGTTGCTATTTTTAATTATTACGAGGGCCGAACCATAAGACATTAAAGCATTTCAAATGAACTCTGAAAAAGTTGAAACTTGGCATGGTATCATAAATTCACCCACATAGCATGTGCATGTACAAAACGGACAATGGTATTATACTCGTCTGTTACAAAGTTGGCATGGTATCATCATAATAGTTGCGGGAGAAAGTCTTCACTTTTTCTTCGCTTGTGTCATTTGCTTATTGCGCTGTAACCATGGATAATCTTCATCGTTTATCAGGATGCTGGGGTCAGCCTTGACTTTGAAGGGAGGAAATTCATGAAACTTTTCATAATCTTCAGACATGTCTGTCTTGCCCTCTACTCCCACGATGTCCCTTTTTCTTGAAAGAACTATGTGGCGCTTTGGCTCATCGTATGATGTATTCGCTTCCTTATCTTTTCTCTTTCTCGGTCTGGTAGACATGTCCTTCACATAGATAACCTGTGCCACATCATTGGCTAGGACGAACGGTTCATCAGTGTACCCAAGATTTTTTAGATCCACTGTTGTCATTCCGTATTGTGGGTCTACCTGTACCCTGCCTCCTGACAGATTGACCCATTTGCACTTAAACAAAGGGACCTTAAAATCATGTCCGTAGTCAAGTTCCCATATGTCCACTATGTAACCATAATATGTGTCCTTTCCCCTCTCGGTTGTTGCATCAAAGCGGACACCACTGTTTTGGTTGGTGCTCTTTTGATCTTGGTCAATCGTGTAAAATGTATTCACATTTATCTCGTATCCTTTCCAAATCAATACAGTCAAAGATGGTCCCCTGGACAACAAGTACAACTCATCACAAACATTGTTATCACCTCTGAGACGTGCTTCCAACCAACTGCTGAAAGTCCTGATGTGTTCACATGTAATCCAGTCGTCGCACTGCTCCAGGTGTTTGGAGCGCAGACTGTTCTTGTGTTCATCGACATACGGGGTCACCAAGGTAGAGTTCTGTAGAACTATGTAGTGTGCTTGAGACCAAGAATATCCGTCCCTGCATATTATTGAGTCCCTTCCAAGCGTGTCTTTTCCAGTCAGTCTCCCCTCATACCGGGATTTAGGGAGACCTATCTTTTTAAGGCCAGGAATGAAGTCAACACAAAACCCGATGACATCCTCTGTTTGATGGCCCATGGAGATGCTTCCTTCTAGCCTAGCACGGTTATGGACATATTTCTTTAGGACTCCCATGAACCTCTCAAAGGGGTACATATTGTGTAGAAATACGGGGCCCAGAATGCCAATCTCGTCAACTAGATGAACTAGGACGTGCGTCATGATATTGAAGAAGGATGGTGGGACCACCAGCTCGAAACTGACAAGACACTGCACCACATCACTCCTTAGCCTTGGTATGATTTCTGGATCGATCACCTTCTGAGAGATTGCATTGAGGAATGCACATAGCTTCACAATGGCTAATCGGACGTTTTCCGGTAGAAGCCCCCTCAATGCAACCGGAAGTAGTTGCGTCATAATCACGTGGCAGTCATGAGACTTTAGGTTCTGAAACTTTTTCTCTGCCATATTTATTATTCCTTTTATATTCGACGAGAAGCCAGTCGGGACCTTCATACTAAGCAGGCATTCAAAGAAGATTTCCTTATCTTCTTTGGTAAGAGCATAGCTGGCAGGACCTTCATACTGCTTTGGAGGAATGCCGTCTTTTTCGTGCAAACATTGCAGGTCCTCCCGTGCCTCAGCTGTATCTTTTGTCTTCCCATACACGCCCAAGAAGCCTAGCAGGTTCACGCAAAGGTTCTTCGTCATGTGCATCACGTCGATCGAAGAGCGGACCTCTAGGTCTTTCCAGTAGGGTAGGTCCCAAAATATAGATTTCTTCTTCCACATGGGCGCGTGTCCCCCAGCGTCACTCAGAACAGCTAGTCCGCCGGGACCCTTTCCAAAGATTACGTGTAAATCATTGACCATAGCAAGTACGTGATCACCGGTACGCATGGCGGGCTTCTTCCGGTGATCTGCCTCGCCTTTGAAATGCTTTCCTCTCTTTCTAAATTGATGGTTGGTCGGAAGAAATCGACGATGTCCCAGGTACACATTTTTCCTGCAGCTTCCCAGGTATATATACTATCGGTGTCAAGTAAACAGTGCGTGTGATACGTCTCCAACGTATCTATAATTTTTGATTGCTCCATGCTACTTTATCTACTATTTTAGGCAATATTGGGATTTATTATCCACTTTTATATTATTTTTGGGACTAACCTATTAACCGGAGGCCCAGCCCAGATTTGCTGTTTTATGCCTATTTCAGTGTTTCGAGGAAAAGTAATATCAGACGAAGTCAAAACGGAACGAAATCAACTAGAGAAGTTATTTTTGGAAGGAAAGCCACCCGATGGACTTGGAGTGCACGTCAGGAGATACGGGAGGTGCTCAAAGGGTGGGGGGCGCGCCCACCCCCACCGGGCGCGCCCACCCCCCCCCCCCGGGCGCGCCCCCTGCCTCGTGGGGCCCCCGTAGCACCACCGACGTACCCCATGCACCCATATATACTCTTGTACCCTAAAACTTCCAGAACATAAAATAGATCGGGAGTTCCGCCGCCGCAAGCCTCTGTAGCCACCAAAAACCAATCGGGAGCCTATTCCGGCACCCTATCGGAGGGGGATCCCATCACCGGTGGCCATCTTCATCATCCCGGCGCTATCCATGACGAGGAGGGAGTAGTTCACCCTCGGGGCCGAGGGTATGTACTAGTAGCTATGTGTTTGATCTCTCTCTCTCTCGTGTTCTCTCTCGTGTTCCATCTATGGCATGATCTTGATGTATCCCGAGCTTTGCTATTGTAGTTGGATCTTATGATGTTTCTCCCCCTCTACTCTCTTGTGATGAATTGAGTTTCCCCTTTTGAAGTTATCTTATTGGATTGAGTCTTTTATGAACACTTGATGTATGTCTTGCGTGGGATAACCATGGTGACAATGGGTTATTCTATTGATCCACTTGATGTATGTTTTGGTGATCAACTTGCGGGTTTCGTGACACTTGGGAACCTACGCAGGGGTTGGCACATGTTCTTGACTCTCCGGTAGAAACTTTGGGGCACTCTTTGAAGTACTTTTATGTTGGTTGGATGAATCTGAGATTGTGTGATGCATATCATATAATCATGCCCACGGATACTTGAGGTGACAATGGAGTATCTAGGAGACATTAGGGTTTTGGTTGATTTGTATCTTAAGGTGTTATTCTAGTATGAACTCTATGATGGATCAAGCGGAAAGAATAGCTTTATGTTATTTTACTACGAACTCTTGAATAGATAGGACAGAAAGAATAACTTTGAGGTGGTTTCGTACCCTACCATAATCTCTACGTTTGTTCTCCGCTATTAGTGGCTTTGGAGTGACTCTTTGTTGCATGTTGAGGGCTTGTTATATGATCTATCTATGTTATTATTGTTGAGAGAACTTGCACTAGTGAAAGTATGAACCCTAGGCCTTGTTTCCTATCATTGCAATACCGTTTACGCTCACTTTTATCATTAGTTACCTTGCTGTTTTTATTATTTCAGATTACAAAAACCTTTATCTACTATCTATTTTGCACTTGTATCACCATCTCTTCGCCGAACTAGTGCACCTATACAATTTACCGATGTATTGGGTGTGTTGGGGACACAAGAGACTCTTTGTTATTTGGTTGCAGGGTTGTTTGAGAGAGACCATCTTCCTCCTATGCCTCCTACGGATTGATAAACCTTAGGTCATCCACTTGAGGGAAATTTCCTACTGTCCTACAAACCTGTGCACTTGCAGGCCCAACAACGTCTACAAGAAGAAGGTTGTGTAGTAGACATCAAGCAGTTTCTGGCGCCGTTGCCGTGGAGACTAGGTAAGTGAAGGTATATCTTTAGATCTTGCAATTGAATCTTTTTGTTTCTTGTTTTAGCAGTCTGGTTTATAAAAGAAAACTACAAAAAAATGGAGTTGAGTTTGTCTCATACGCTTCACCTTTTTAATATCTTTCGTGAGTAGGATGGAAAGGATAATTGTGCTCATGTACTAGAAGAAGAATTACATAGAATTCTTGGCATAAAATATGTGAATGATGAGCATGATTGCAATGTTGTTAGTATGAATTCCTTGAATATCCATGATGCTAATGATATGCAAAGCCACAAGCTTGGGGAAGCTATGTTTGATGAAGATGATATTTTTTGTCCCCCAAGCTTTGATGAGCAAATTTACTATGATGAAAGCATGCCTCCTATCTATGATGATTATTGTGATGACACGTATGCTTTAAAGAATAATGATAACCATGAAACTTGTCATCTTGATCTTAATTTTCAATCATATGATAGTTATTTTGTTGAGTTTGCTTCCACTACTATTCATAAGAAATTTGCTTATGTTGAGAGTAATAAATTTTCTATGCTTGTAGATCATGAAAAGAATGCTTTAGGTGCTGGTTATATTGTTGAATTCATTCATGATGCTACTGAAAATTATTATGAGAGAGGAACATATGCTTGTAGGAATTGCGATAATATCAAGTTTCCTCTCTATGTGCTTAAATTCTTAAATCTATGCTTCTGCTACCTTCCTATGCTAGTTGATTATTGTTATCATAAGTTGTTTGCTCACAAAATCCCTATGCATAGGAAGAGGATTAGACTTAAATGTGCTAGTCATATGCTTCATGATGCTCCCATTATGTTTCAATTCTTATCTTTTATGTGAGCATCATTGTCATCATCATGCCTAGCTAGAAACGCATTAAAGAAAAGCGCTTGTTGGGAGACAACCCAATATTTATCCTTACTGTTTTTGTGTGTCCACATGATTATTCTACTGTAGTAATCATGTTTTATAGCTTTTGTTTCAATAAAGTGCCAAGTAGAACCTTTGGGAAGACTTGGGTGAAGTTTATGTGATCTTGCTGCGAAAAATAGAAACTTTAGCGCTCACGAGATTAGCTGCCATTTTTTAATGGAGAGTGATTTTAGGTTTATTATTTTTTCGTATGATTAACAGACAAATTTCTAAGGTCCAGCAATTTATTTCATAATTTTTGGGGTTCCAGAAGTATACGTTTTATATAGATTACTACAGACTGTTCTGTTTTTGACAGATTCTGTTTTCATTGTGTTGTTTTCTTATTTTGATGAATCTATGAGTAGTATCGGAGGGTATGAACCATAGATAAGTTGGAATACAGTAGATATTACACCAATATGAATTTAGAATGAGTTCATTACAGTACCTAAGTGGTGGTTTTATTTTCTTATACTAACGGAGCTTACGAGTTTTCTGTTAAGTTTTGTGTTGTGAAGTTTTCAAGTTTTGGGTAAAGATTCGATGGACTATGTAATAAGGAGTGGCAAGAGCCTAAGATTGGGGATGCCCAAGGCACACCAAGGTAATATTCAAGGACACCCAAGAGCCTAAGCTTGGGGATGCCCCGGAAGGCATCCCCTCTTTCGTCTTCGTTCATCGGTAACTTCACTTGGAGCTATATTTTTATTCACCACATGATATGTGTTTTGCTTGGAGCGTCAATTTATTTTGTTAGTTTTTGCTTGCTGTTAGTTAGAAATGTGTTTTGCCTCTTTAGTTTCAATAAAAAAAGTCAAGGATAGCCTTTGCCATGCTTATTTTGCTAGTTTGCATGTTGCTGTTTGAAAACAGAAAGTTTACTGCTGTTGCAAAAATTCCCTAGAAAAGTCAGAGAATGGTCTAACGTTGAATCTTTTTGCATATTGAGCTCTGATAAATTTATTACAGTGGGAATTTTAGTTCATAATTTTTGGAGTTAGGGAAGTATGATGACTCTTGCATTCTTTACAGACTGTACTGTTTTGACAGATGCTGTTATGGTTGCATTGTTTGCGTATGTTTGCTTGTTTAATGATTCTATTTGAAGATAGGAGTATTAAATATACAGAGGCATTTAGTATGCAATGTTTAATAATAATTTAAGTGATTTTCTACGGTATAATATGATAAGGTTTTGCATTGGTTTATACTAACCTATCTCACGAGTTCTTGTTGAGTTTGTTGTGAATGAAGCTTTTGATAAAAAGAGAAACCATGATATGAGAGGAATTAAGGAGACACAAAAGTTAAAGATTGGGGATGCCCAAGGCACCCCAAGATAATATTTCAAGAAGTCTCAAGCATCTAAGCTTGGGGATGCCCCGGTAGGCATCCCACCTTTCTTCTTCAACAACTATCGGTTAGTATCGGTTGAGCCTAAGTGTTTGCTTCTTCACATGAGTTGTGCTATCTTTGCAATGTAGTTTTCTTTAGCTTTGCTTGCTGTTTGAATAAAGTATCAAGATATGAAATTCCTTATTGAGAGAGAGCCATACATGAATTGGAAATTGTTAGTTTTGCTCTAGTGCTTCACTTAGATCTTTTAGAGCATGGTGGTAGTTTTATTTTGGAGAAATAGTTGAACTCTCATGCTTCACTTAGATTATTTTGAGAGTCATTAATAGCATGGTAATTTGCTTAATGTTAATATACTTGGTGTTCAATATTTGTGAAACTTTCTTTTGAGTGAATTGAATACTAAGATAAGTTTGATGCTTGATAATGTTTTTGAGATATGGAGATGATAATATCAAAGTCGTGCTAGTTGGGTGATTATGAATTTAAGAAATACTTGTGTTGAAGTGTGCAAATCCCATAGCATGCACGTATGGTTAAAGTTTTGTAACAAATTTGAAACATGAAGTGTACCTGGCTTGTGCATCCTTATGAGTGGCGGTCGGGGACGAGCGATGGTCTTTTCCTACCAATCTATCCCCCTAGGAGAATGCGCGTAGTACTTGATTTTTGATGACTTCTAAATTTTTGAAATAAGTATATGAGTTATTTTGACTAATGTTGAGTCCATGGATTATACGCACTCTCACCTTTCCGCCTTTGCTAGCCTCTTCGGTACCGTGCATTGCCCTTTCTCACCTTGAGAGTTGGTGCAAACTTCGCTGGTGCATCCAAACCCTGTGATACGATACGCTCTATCACATATAAACCTCCTTATATCTTCCTCAAAACAGCTACCATACCTACCTATATATCATGGCATTTCCATAGCCATTCCGAGATATATTGCCATGCAACTTCCATCATCATCATCATGACATACATTACTTTTTTCATATTGCCATTGCATGATCATGTAGTTGACATCGTATTTGTGGCAAAGCTACCATGCATTATTTTCCATACATGTCACTCTTGATTCATTGCACCATCCCGGTACACCGCCGGAGGCATTCATATAGAGTCATATCTTGTTCTAAGTTTTGAGTTGTAATCCATATGTTGTAATGAAAGTGTGATGATCATCATTATTAGAGCATTGCCCAAAAAGAGAGGCCAAAAAAGGCCCAAAAAAAGGAAAGGCCAAAAAAAGGGCCAAAAAAATATAAAAAAATAAAAAAAGGGCAATGCTACTATCTCTTTTCCACACTTGTGCTCCAAAGTAGCACCTTGTTCTTCATGTAGTGAGTCTCATATATTGTGCTTCAAAGTAGCACCTTGTTCCTCATGTAGTGAGTCTCATAAGTTTTCTTTTTATACTAGTGGGAATTTCTGATTATAGAACTTGGCTTGTATATTCCTATGATGGGATTCCTCAAATGCCATAGGTCTTCGTGAGCAAGCGAGTTGGATGCACACCCACTAGTTTCCTTTTGTTGAGCATTCATAGCTCTAGTGCATCCGTTGCATGGCAATCCCTACTCCTCATGTTGACATCAATTGATGGGCATCTCCATAGCCCGTTGATTATCCTCGTCAATGTGAGACTTTCTCCTTTTTTGTCTTCTCCACACAATCCCCATCATCATATTCTATTCCACCCATAGTGCTATATCCATGCCTCACGCTCATGTATTGCGTGAAGGTTGAAAAGGTTTGAGATTATCTAAGTATGAAACAATTGCTTGGCTTGTCATCGGGGGTATAGAAGTTGGGAACATCTTTGTGTGACAAAAATGAAGCATAGCCTAACTATATGATTTTGTAGGGATGAACTTTCTTTTTTCATGTTATTTTGAGAAGACATGATTGCTTTGATTAGTATGCTTGAAGTATTATTATTTTTGTGTCAATATGAACTTTTGTCTTGAATCTTTCGGATCTGAATATTCATATCACAAGTAAGAAGAATTACATTGAAATTATGCCAAAGTATCACTTTGCATCAAAAATTCTTTTTTATCATTTACCTACTCGAGGACGAGCAGGAATTAAGCTTGGGGATGCTTGATACGTCTCCAACGTATCTATAATTTTTGATTGCTCCATGCTACTATATCTACTGTTTTAGGCAATATTGGGCTTTATTATCCACTTTTATATTATTTTTGGGACTAACCTATTAACCGGAGGCCCAGCCCAGATTTGCTGTTTTATGCCTATTTCAGTGTTTCGAGGAAA
Source organism: Triticum timopheevii (assembly GCA_963921465.1). Classification (NCBI taxonomy): domain Eukaryota; kingdom Viridiplantae; phylum Streptophyta; class Magnoliopsida; order Poales; family Poaceae; genus Triticum; species Triticum timopheevii. Next base: position 16,342,290 of record OY997266.1, on the reverse strand, counting down.
AGGAATATCAGACGAAGTCAAAACGGAACGAAATCAACTAGAGAAGTTATTTTTGGAAGGAAAGCCAACCGATGGACTTGGAGTGCACGTCAGGAGATACGGGAGGTCCTCACGAGGGTGGAGGGCGCGCCCACCCCCCCCCCCCCCCCGGGCGCGCCCCACTGCCTCGTGGGGCCCCCGTAGCTCCACCGATGTACCCCTTGCACCCATATATACTCTTGTACCCTAAAACTTCCAGAACAGAAAATAGATCGGGAGTTCCGCCGCTGCAAGCCTCTGTAGCCACCAAAAACCAATCGGGACCCTGTTCCGGCACCCTGCCGGAGGGGGATCCCATCACCGGTGGCCATCTTCATCATCCCGGCGCTATTCATGACGAGGAGGGAGTAGTTCACCCTCAGGGCTGAGGGTATGTACCAGTAGCTATGTGTTTGATCTCTCTCTCTCGTGTTCCATCTATGGAATGATCTTGATGTATCCCGAGCTTTGCTATTGTAGTTCGATCTTATGATGTTTCTCCCCCTCTACTCTCTTGTGATGAATTGAGTTTCCCCTTTTGAAGTTATCTTATTGGATTGAGTCTTTTATGAACACTTGATGTATGTCTTGCGTGGGATAACCATGGTGACAATGGGTTATTCTATTGATCCACTTGATGTATGTTTTGGTGATCAACTTGCGGGTTTCGTGACACTTGGGAACCTACGCAGGGGTTGGCACATGTTCTTGACTCTCCGGTAGAAACTTTGGGGCACTCTTTGAAGTACTTTTATGTTGGTTGGATGAATCTGAGATTGTGTGATGCATATCATATAATCATGCCCACGGATACTTGAGGTGACAATGGAGTATCTAGGAGACATTAGGGTTTTGGTTGATTTGTATCTTAAGGTGTTATTCTAGTATGAACTCTATGATGGATCAAGCGGAAAGAATAGCTTTATGTTATTTTACTACGAACTCTTGAATAGATAGGACAGAAAGAATAACTTTGAGGTGGTTTCGTACCCTACCATAATCTCTACGTTTGTTCTCCGCTATTAGTGGCTTCAGAGTGACTCTTTGTTGCATGTTGAGGGCTTGTTATATGATCTATCTATGTTATTATTGTTGAGAGAACTTGCACTAGTGAAAGTATGAACCCTAGGCCTTGTTTCCTATCATTGCAATACCGTTTACGCTCACTTTTATCATTAGTTACCTTGCTGTTTTTATTATTTCAGATTACAAAAACCTTTATCTACTATCTATTTTGCAATTGTATCACCATCTCTTCGCCGAACTAGTGCACCTATACAATTTACCGTTGTATTGGGTGTGTTGGGGACACAAGAGACTCTTTGTTATTTGGTTGCAGGGTTGTTTGAGAGAGACCATCTTCCTCCTATGCCTCCTACGGATTGATAAACCTTAGGTCATCCACTTGAGGGAAATTTGCTACAATCCTACAAACCTGTGCACTTGCAGGCCCAACAACGTCTACAAGAAGAAGGTTGTGTCGTAGACATCAGCGTGCATGCGTGGTATCCCTTGTTTGTCTTTCTGTCCTGAAAGGTTACTGAGAGCGGGCCAATCATTGATGGTCACGAATAGCAACGCCTTTAGGTCAAATTCCTCCTGTTTGTGCTCATCCCACGTACGTACACCGTTTCCATTCCATAGCTGTAAAAGTTCTTCAACTAATGGCCTTAGGTACACATCAATGTCGTTGCCGGGTTGCTTTGGGCCTTGGATGAGAACTGGCATCATAATGAACTTCCGCTTCATGCACATCCAAGGAGGAAGGTTATACATACATAGAGTCACGGTCCAGCTGCTGTGATTGCTGCTCTGCTCCCCGAAAGGATTAATGCCTTCCGCGCTTAAAGCAAACCATATGTTTCTTGGGTCACTTGCAAACTCATCCCATTACTTTCTCTCGATTTTTCTCCACTGCGACCCGTCAGCGGGTGCTCTCAACTTCCCGTCTTTCTTACGGTCCTCACTGTGCCATCGCATCAACTTGGCATGCTCTCCGTTTCTGAACAGACATTTCAACCCTGGTATTATAGGAGCATACCACATCACCTTCGCAGGAACCCTCTTCCTGGGGGGCTCGCCGTCAACATCACCAGGGTCATCTCGTCTGATCTTATACCGTAATGCACCACATACCAGGCATGCGTTCAGATCCTTGTACGCACCGCGGTAGAGGATGCAGTCATTAGGGCATGCATGTATCTTCTACACCTCCAATCCTAGAGGGCATACGACCTTGTTTGCTGCGTATGTACTGTCGGGCAATTCGTTATCCTTTGGAAGCTTCTTCTTCAATATTTTCAGTAGCTTCTCAAATCCTTTGTCAGGCACAACATTCTCTGCCTTCCACTGCAGCAATTCCAGTACGGTACCGAGCTTTGTGTTGCCATCTTCGCAATTGGGGTACAACCATTTTTTGTGGTCCTCTAACATGCGATCGAACTTCGGCTTCTCCTTTTGACTTTCGCATTGCGTCCTTGCATCGACAATGACCCGGCGGAGATCATCATCATCGGGCACATCGTCTGGTTCCTCTTGATCTTCAGCAGCTTCGCCCGTTGCAGCATCATCGTGCACATCATCTGGTTCCTCTTGATGTTCAGTAGCATCACCGTATTCAGGGGGCACATAGTTGTCATCATACTCTTCTTCTTCCCCGTCTTCCATCATAACCCTATTTCTCCATGCCTCGTCCAAACATTATAGTGTGGCATGAAACCCTTGTAAAGCAGGTGGGTGTGAAGGATTTTCTTGTCAGAGTAAGACTTCGTATTCCCACATATAGGGCATGGACAAGACATAAAACCATTCTGCTTGTTTGCCTCAGCCACTTCGAGAAAATCATGCACGCCCTTAATGTACTCGGAGGTGTGTCTTGAACCGTACATCCATTGCCGGTTCATCTGCGTGCATTATATATAATTAAGTGTGTCAAAAATCATTACAGAACATCATGAATAGATAATTAAGTGACCAAATTAATAGAAGTTCATCATCACATTAAAACCAAAGTACATACATAGTTCTCATCTAACAACATAAAGCTCTGCAGAGCATCTAAATTAATTAAACCATACATTGAAACTATGTAAAACATTTCAATGCGAAAACAAATGCGATCATAATCGCAACCAATGTAACAACTGATCCAATGGCATAATGATACCAAGCCTCGGTATGAATGGCATATTTTCTAATCTTTCTAATCTTCAAGCGCATTGCATCCATCTTGATCTTGTGATCATCGACGACATACGCAACATGCAACTCCAATATCATCTTCTCCTCCTCAATTTTTCTAATTTTTTCCTTCAACAAATTGTTTTCTTCTTCAACTAAATTTAACATCTCGACAATAGGGTCGATTGGAATTTCCGGTTCAACAACCTCCTAGATAAATAAAATCTATGTCACGTTGGTCGGCATAATTGTCATAAACAATAAATGAACCAATAGTTATGAAAAGATAATATATACCACATCCGAATCATAGACAGGACGAGGGCGGATACCAAAACCATCGCACTATATAAGATGCAATAATAAAAGTAGGAAAAATATACAAGTATCTATATAAACATACAAGTAAGAATTTTTTCCTTTCAGAAAGAAGATAAGAACAAGAGGCTCACCACGGTGGTGCCGGCGACGAGATCGGCGCGGGCGATCGACGGCGGTGAAGACAGGGACGGGACATGACGGACCGCAAAACCTAGACAAATATTGAGGAAAATGGAGCTTGGAGGTCGAGCTTGGAGAGGAGAAAGTTGAAGTAGTGTGGCTCGGGCATTCCATCTAACACCTCATGTGCATAGGAGGTGAGCTAGAGCACCACAAAGCTCTCCCCTCGCCAGCCACGAAAAACAGAGCAGTGGGAGTGCTCTGCTCGCGGGCGAGGGGTATATATAGGTAGTTAATTGGTCCCGGTTGGTGGCTTGAACTAGGACTAAAGGGCAGCCTTTGGTCCTGGTTCAGGCCACGAACCGGGACCAATGGTGATGGGCCAGGAGGGAGGCACATTGGTCCCGGTTCGTCCATCCAACTGGGACCAAAAGGTCCAGACGAACCGGGACCAATGGCCCACATGGCCCGGCCGCCCCCCGGGGCTAACGAACTGGGTCAAATGCTCCCATTGGTCACGGTTCTGGATTGAACCGGGACTAATGGGCTGACCTGGCCTGGACCATTGCCCCCTTTTCTACTAGTGCTTGCTTCATCCAGAGCCGGCGACGGCAGCGCTCGTGGGCGTCACTAACCTTCTTGGAGGCGTCGTTGTCATGTTGTTTAATCCTCCTCGTTGGCACCCCGGGCGGAACCCTAGTCCATGTCTTCTTGTATGGATGATGTCAGCGTAACCGTCGTCGTGGCCCTTCTTGAAGGCTTCAACTTTAGGGCTGCATGGTCGATGAGTGTTTGTTGCTCACTGCGGTGGTGATGGTGGTAGTGGTGGTGTGGCTGCTTGGGGTTGACGGTGGTTGTTCGGTGGTGTTCTTTGGGGTTTGGTGGCAGTGCTTTTTGCGCCGCAGGGCAGCCATCTGTTTCCCCTCGTGAAGGAGTATCGCCCTAGTGTTGTGCTCAAGACACTTCCCGCGGTTGCCGAGGTGTTGCGGAAAGCTTCGTGCTCTTGGTGATGTCTCGGTTCATCTTTGCCCATTGATGGCGCAAGATTTCTCCCCAGCTTGCTAATCGTTCTGATTTTCCATGGAGCTCCCTATCATTCGTGTTTACTGCACTCGTTGATTGTGGATGCTCCTGAGTTGTGTCGTGGGGCTCGGCACGCAGTCTGGTGTGGTGCGTTAGGCTTCTTGCAAAGTCTCGATATTATGATCCCTTGACTACACCCCACATATACTTGTGTCTTTCGTGGTGATAGTCTTTGTCTGTTAGATAGGTGTGCGTTGTCTTCGGCATCTTTTTTCTGCTTTTTTGTCCTGCTTTTTTTGACTCAAAATGTTTTCTTCTGCTTGCTTTTAAAACATGGAACAATCTCAGTAGTGTCATGGGCAGCCGGTTGGCCTAGGCTGGGCTTTCGGTCCTTGGTCGGCCCGGAGCAGGGGAAGTCTCTAGTCTCCTAGTTGTTGTGGTTCATGTGTTCTTGCCCCGCCAATATTTGCCCTCTGGTCGTGCGGGAGCCCCCAAATTTGGTGAAACCCTCGTTCCCCTTGGCCCTTCCGCAGACCCGCTCACAAAAATGTTCTTTTTTTCAAAAATAATTGTTGATGCTCTTAGTAAGTATGTAGTGTGGCTTATTCGAATTCGTTGTTAATCCGCTTGCAAATTGGTGAATGCACAAGGAATCGAAATGTTGGAGCTGACCTATGGGGTTTTGATCTGCAGTACTGACCGGAGGACCTAGCTTCCATGGAGATGGAGATAGAGATGGAGATGGAGATGGATGGGAAGAGCAACGGCATGACCAAGGTGGCGAAGGAGGACCCTTCCCATTCACAGGTAACTGAATTATGATTCTGTTCAGTCTATGTCACAAGAGAGGAGCTCACAAGTTTTGGTGAAGACCTGCCCTTCAGATTGAAATTATTTCTCTTTCAGTAAGGAGGAATTGTTGATTCTTCATTTTGTAGCCATTGCAAATCGGGTAATGCATAAGAAAATTGAATTGTGGGGTCTGATCTAAAATATATTGCAGGCCATGGCTCTCGTGGAGGGGAACAACAACAACAACGGCAGCGAGACTAAGGAAGGGGGAGATAATCGGCTGGATGGAGAAGGCGTCATTGTCAAGAAGCAGAATGTTGCCATGTCCACGGGAACGGAGTTCTTGGACTGCCCTATCTGCTCCCCCCCCCCCCTCAGCCCTCCCATTTTCCAGGTAATTGGATTGATGCAATTTCTGTTGGGGAATGTAGCAGAAATTCAAAATTTTCCTACGTGTCACCAAGATCTATCTATGGAGAAACCAGCAACGAGGGGAAGGAGAGTGCATCTACATACCCTTGTAGATCTCTAAGCGGAAGCGTTCAAGAGAACGGGGTTGAAGGAGTCGTACTCGTCGTGATCCAAATCACCGGAGATCCTACTGCCAAACGGACGGCACCTCCGCGTTCAACACACGTACAGCCCGGTGACGTCTCCCATGCCTTGATCCAGCAAGGAGAGAGGGAGAGGTTGAGGAAGACTCCGTCCAGCAGTAGCACGACGGCGTGGTGGTGGTGGAGGAGCGTGGCAATCCTGCAGGGCATCGCCAAGCACCGCGAGAGAGGAGGAGTACTTGGGAGAGGCGGAGGGCTAGGCCAGGGGAAGGGTGAAGCTCCCATGCGCCTCCCCACAATATATAGGGGTGGAGGGGGCTGGTTTCTTGCCCTCCAAGTCCATTGGGGCGTTGGCAAAGGTGGGAGGAAACAAATCACATCATTTCCTTCCCCACCGATTGTTATCCCCCCTTTTTAGGGATCTTGATCTTATCCCTTCGGGATATGATCTTATTCCTTCTAAGGGGGATCTTGGTGCGCCTTGACCAGGGGTGTGGGGCCTTGCCCCCACTACCCACGTTCATGTGGATCCCCCCATGTAGGTGGGCCCCACTCCGGAACCTTCTAGAACCTTCTCGGTACAATACCGAAAAATCCCGAACATTTTTCGGTGGCCAAAATAGGACTTCCCATATATAAATCTTTACCTCCGGACCATTCCGGAACTCCTCGTGACGTCCGGGATCTCATCCGAGACTCCGAATAACATTCAGTAACCACATACAAACTTCCTATAACCCTAGCGTCATCGAACCTTAAGTGTGTAGACCCTACGGGTTCGGGAGACATGTAGACATGACCGAGACGTTCTCTGGTCAATAACCAACAGCGGGATCTGGATACCCATGTTGGCTCCCACATGTTCCACGATGATATCATCGGATGAACCACGATGTCAAGGACTCAATCGATCCCGTATACAATTCCCTTTGTCTAACGGTATAGTACTTGCCCGAGATTCGATCGTCGGTATACCGATACCTTGTTCAATCTCGTTACCGGCAAGTCTCTTTACTCGTTCCGTAACACATCATCCCGTGATCAACCCCTTGGTCACATTGTGAACATTATGATGATGTCCTACCGAGTGGGCCCAGAGATACCTCTCCGTTTACACGGAGTGACAAATCACAGTCTCGATTCGTGCCAACCCAACAGACACTTTCGGAGATACCTGTAGTGCACCTTTATAGCCACCCAGTTACGTTGTGACATTTGGTACACCCAAAGCATTCCTACGGTATTCGGGAGTTGCACAATCTCATGGTCTAAGGAAAAGATACTTGACATTAGAAAAGCTTTAGCATACGAACTAGACGATCTCTGTGCTAGGCTTAGGATTGGGTCTTGTCCATCAACGACATCCAACGTCCATGGTCAGGAAACCGTAACCATCTATTGATCAACGAGCTAGTCAACTAGAGGCTTACTAGGGACATGGTGTTGTCTATGTATCCACACATGTATCTGAGTTTCCTATCAATACAATTATAGCATGGATAATAAACGATTATCATGAACAAGGAAATATAATAATAACCAATTTATTATTGCCTCTAGGGAATATTTCCAACAGTCTCCCCACTTGCACTAGAGTCAATAATCTAGTTCACATCGCCATGTGATTAACACTCACAGGCCACATCACCATGTGACCAACATCCAAAGAGTTTACTAGTGTCACTAAACTAGTTCACATCATCATGTGGTTAAGACTCAATGAGTTCTGGGGTTTGATCATGTTTTGCTTGCAAGAGAGGTTTTAGTCAACGGGTCTGCAACATTCAGATATGTATGTACTTCACAAATCTCTAGGTCATATTGTAAATGCTGCTTCCACGCTCCACTTGGAGCTATTGCAAATGGTTGCTCCACTATATGTATCCGGTTTGCTACTTAGAGTCACTCGGATGGGTGTTAAAGCTTGCATCGACGTAACCCTTTACACCGAACTCTTTATCACCTCCATAATCGAGAAACATGTCCTTATTTACTCCAAGGACAATTTTGACCGCTGTCCAATGATCCATTCCTGGATCATTCTTGTACCCCTTGACTAACTCATGGCAAGGCACACTTCCGGTGCGGTACACAGCATAGCATACTATAGAGCCTACGTCTGAAGCATAGGGGACGACCTTCGTCCTTTCTCTCTTTTCTGCCGTGGTCGAGCTTTAAGTCTTAACTTCATACCTTACAACTCAGGCAAGAACTCCTTCTTTGACTGATCCATCTTGAACACCTTCAAGATCATGTCAAGGTATGTGCTTATTTGAAAGTACTATTTAGCGTTTTTGATCTATCCTCATAGATCTTGATGCTCAATGTTCAAGCAGCTTATTCCAGGTTTTCTATTGAAAAACACCTTTCAAATAACCCTATATGCTTTCCAGAAATTCTACATTATTTCTGATCAACAATATGTCAACAACATATACTCATCAGAAATTCTATAGTGCTCCCACTCACTTCTTTGGAAATACAAGTTTCTCATAACCTTTTTATAAATCCAAAATCTTTGATCATCTCATCAAAGCGTACATTCCAACTCCGAGATGCTTGCTCCAGTCCTTAGAAGGATCGCTGGAGCTAGCATACCTTTTAGCATCCTTAGGATCGACAAAACCTTTCTGATTGTATCACATACAACCTTTCCTTACGAAGACTGGTAAGGAAACTCGTTTTGACATCCATCTGCCAGATTTCATAAATGCAGCTTGTGCTAACATGATTCCGACGGACTTAAGCGTCGCTATGGATGAGAAAATGTCATCGTAGTCAACTCTTTGAACTTGTGAAAAACTCTTCGCCACAAGTCGAGCTTCATAGATGGTGACATTACTATCCACGTCCGTCTTCTTCTTAAAGATCCATTTATCTCAATGGCTTGCCGATCATTGGGCAAGTCCACCAAAGTCCATGCTTTGTTCTGATACATGGATCCTATCTCGGATTTCATGGCTTCTAACCATTTATCGGAATTTGGGCCCACCATCGCTTCTCCATAGCTCGTAGCTTCATTGTTGTCTAGCAACATGACCTTCAAGACAGGATTATTGTACCACTCTAAAGTAGTACGCATCCTTGTCACCCTACAAGGTACGGTAGTGACTTGATCCGAAGTTTCATGATCACTATCATAAGCATATACTTCAATTGGTGTAGGTGCCATAGGAACAACTTCCTGTGCCCTGCTACACACTAGTTGTAGTGATGGTTCAATAACCATATCAAGTCTCCACCATCCTCCCACTCAACTTTCCGAGACAAACTTTTCCTCGAGAAAGGACCCGATTCAAGAAACAATCCCTATTCCTTTCGGATCTGAATTAGGAGGTATAACCAACTGTTTTGGGTGTCCTATGAAGATGCATTTTATCCGCTTTGGGTTCGAGCTTATCAACCTGAAACTTTTTCACATAAGCCTCGCAGCCCCAAACTTTTAAGAAACGACAACTTAGGTTTCTCCAAACCACAGTTCAAACGGTGTCATCTCAACAGAATTACGTGGTGCCCTATTTAAAGTGAATGTGGTTGTCTCTAATGCCTAACCCATAAACGATAGTGATCTTTCGATAAGAGACATCATGGTACGCACCATATCCAATAGGGTGCAACTATGATGTTCGGACACACCATCAAACTATGGTGTTCCAGGCGGTATTAATTGTGAAACAATTTCCACAATGTCTTAATTGCGTGCCAAAGCTCGTAACTCAGATACTCATCTCTATGATCATATCATAGACATTTTATCCTCTTGTCACGATGATCTTCAACTGCACTAAAATTACTTGAACCATTCAATAATTCAGACTTGTGTTTCATCAAGTAAATATACTCAACATCTACTCGAATCATCTGTGAAGTAAGAACATAACGATATTCACTGCATGCCTCAGCACTCATTGGACTGCACACATCAAAATGTGTTTACTTCCAACAAGTTTCTATCTTGTTCCATTTTACTGAAAAATGAGGCTTTTTAGTCATCTTGCCCATGTGGTACGATTTGCATATCTCAAGTGATTCAAAATCAAGTGAGTCCAAATGATCCATCTGCATAGAGTTTCTTCATGCGTATACACCAATAGACATGGTTCGCATGTCTCAAACTTTTCAAAAACGAGTGAGTCCAAAGATCCATCAACATGGAGCTTCTTCATGCGTTTTACACCAATATGACTTACAGGGCAGTGCCACAAGTAAGTGGTACTATCATTACTATCTTATCTCTTTTGGCATGAAAATGTGTATCACTACGATCGAGATTCAATAAACCATTCATTTAGGTGCAAGACCATTGAAGGTATTATTCAAATAAATAGAGTAACCACTATTCTCCTTAAATGAATAACCGTATTGCGATAGACATAATCCAATCATGTCTATGCTCAACGCAAAACACCAAATGACAATTATTCAGGTTTAATACTAATCTTGATGGTAGAGGGAACGTGCGATGTTTGATCACATCAAACTTGGAAACACATCCAACACATATCGTCAGCTCACCTTTAGCTAGTCTCCATTTATTCTGTAGCTCTTTTATTTCGAGTTACTAACACTTAGCAACCGAACCGGTATCTTAATACCCTGGTGCTACTAGGACTACTAGTAAAGTACATATTAACATAATGTATATCCAATATACTTCTATCGACCTTGCCAGCCTTCTCATCTACCAAGTATCTAGGGTAATTCTGCTCCAGTGGTTGTTCCTATTATTACAGAAGCACTTAGTCTCGGGTTTGGGTTCAACCTTGGGTTTCTTCACTAGAGCAGCAGCTGATTTGCCGTTTCATGAAGTATCCCTTCTTGCCCTTGCCCTTCTTGAAACTAGCGGTTTCACCAACCATCAACAATTGATGCTCCTTCTTGATTTCTACTTTCGCGGTGTCAAACATCGCGAATACCTCAAGGATCATCATATCTATCCCTGATATGTTATAGCTCATCACGAAGCTCTAGCAGCCTGGTGGCAATGACTTTGGAGAAACATCACTATCTCATCTGGAAGATCAACTCCCACTCGATTCAAGTGATTGTTGCACTCAGACAATCTGAGCACAAGCTCAACGATTGAGATTTTCTCCCTTAGTTTGCAGGCTAAGAAAATCGTCGGAGTCTCATACCTCTTGACGTGGGCACGAGCCTAAAATCTCAATTTCAGCCCTCGAAACATCTCATATGTTCCGCGACATTTCAAAAACGTCTTTGGTGCCTCAACTCTAAACCGTTTAACTGAACTATCACGTAGTTATCAAAACGTGTATGTCTGATGTTCGCAACATCCACAAACGACATTTGGGGTTCAGCACACTGAGCGGTGCATTAAGGACATAAGCTTTCTACTGTCGGCATAATCGCTACTGTCAACTTTCAACTATATTTTCTCTAGGAACATATCTAAACAGTGGAACTAAAGCGCGAGCTTACGACATAATTTGCAAAGATCTTTTGACTATGTTCAGGATAATTAAGTTCATCTTATGAACTCCCACTCAGATAGACATCCCTCTAGTCATCTAAGTGATTACATGATCCGAGTCAACTAGGCCGTGTCCGATCATCACGTGAGACGGACTAGTCATCATCGGTGAACATCTTCATGTTGATCGTATCCTCCATACAACTCATGCTCGACCTTTCGGTCTCTGTGTTCCGAGGCCATGTCTGTACATGCTAGGCTCGTCAAGTTAACCCTAAGTGTTTTGCATGTGTAAAACTGTCTTACACCCGTTGTATGTGAACGTAAGGATCTATCACACCCGATCATCACGTGGTGCTTCGAAATGACGAACTTTAGCAACGGTGCACAGTTAGGGGAGAACACTTCTTGAAATTGTTGTAAGGGATCATCTTATTTACTACCGTCGTTCTAAGTAAACAAGATGCATAAACATGATAAACATCACATGCAATCAAATAGTGACATGATATGGCCAATATCATTTTGCTCCTTTTGATCTCCATCTTCGGGGCTCCATGATCATCATCGTCACCGGCATGACACCATGATCTCCATCATCATGATCTCCATCATCGTGTCTCCATGAAGTTGTCTCGCCAACTTATTACTTCTACTACTATGGCTATCGGTTAGCAATAAAGTAAAGGAATTACATGGCGTTGTTCAATGACACGCAGGTCATACAATAAATTAAGACAACTCCTATGGCTCCTGCCGGTTGTCATACTCATCGACATGCAAGTTGTGATTCCTATTACAAGAACATGATCAATCTCATACATCACATATCATTCATCACATTCTTCTTGGCCATATCACATCACATAGCATACCCTGCAAAAACAAGTTAGACGTCCTCTAATTGTTGTTTGCATGTTTTACGTGGCTGCTATGGGTTTCTAGCAAGAACGTTTCTTACCTACGCAACACCACAACGTGATATGCCAAATGCTATTTACCCTTCATAAGGACCCTTTTCATCGAATCCGTTCCGACTAAAGTGGGAGAGACTGGCACTCGCTAGCCACCTTATGCACCAAGTGCATGTCAATCGGTGAAACCTGTCTCACGTAAGTGTACGTGTAAGGTCGGTCCGGGCCGCTTCATCCCACAATACCGTCGAAACAAGATTGGACTAGTAACGGTAAGCATATTGAACAAAATCAACGCCCACAACTACTTTGTGTTCTACTTGTGCAAAGAATCTACGCAATAGACCTAGCTCTGATACCACTGTTGGGGAATGTAGCAGAAATTCAAAATTTTCCTACGTGTCACCAAGATCTATCTATGGAGAAACCAGCAATGAGGGGAAGGAGAGTGCATCTACATACCCTTGTAGATCGCTAAGCGGAAGCGTTCAAGAGAACGGGGTTGAAGGAGTTGTACACGTCGTGATCCAAATCACCGGAGATCCTAGTGCCGAACGGACGGCACCTCCGCGTTCAACACACGTACAGCCCAGTGACGTCTCCCATGCCTTGATCCAGCAAGGAGAGAGGGAGAGGTTGAGGAAGACTCCGTCCAGCAGCAGAACGACGGCATGGTGGTGGTGGAGGAGCGTGCCAATCCTGCAGGGCTTCGCCAAGCACCGCGAGAGAGGAGGAGTACTTGGGAGAGGCGGAGGGCTGCGCCAGGGGAAGGGTGAAGCTCCCATGCGCCTCCCCACTATATATAGGGGTGGAGGGGGCTGGTTTCTTGCCCTCCAAGTCCATTGGGGCATTGGCAAAGGTGGGAGGAAAGAAATCACATCATTTCCTTCCCCACCGATTGTTATCCCCCCTTTTTAGGGATCTTGATCTTATCCCTTCGGGATATAATCTTATTCCTTCTAAGGGGGGATCTTGGTGCGCCTTGACCAGGGGTGTGGGGCCTTGCCCCCACTACCCACATTCATGTGGGTCCCCCCATGCAGGTGGGCCCCACTCCGGAACCTTCTAGAACCTTCTCGGTACAATACCGAAAAATCCCGAACATTTTCCGGTGGCCAAAATAGGACTTCCCATATATAAATCTTTACCTCCGGACCATTCCGGAACTCCTCGTGACGTCCGGGATCTCATCCGAGACTCCGAACAACATTCGGTAACCACATACAAACTTCCTATAACCCTAGCGTCATCGAACCTTAAGTGTGTAGACCCTACGGGTTCGGGAGACATGTAGACATGATCGAGACGTTCTCTGGTCAATAACCAACAGCGGGATCTGGATACCCATGTTGGCTCCCACATGTTCCACGATGATCTCATCGGATGAACCACGATGTCAAGGACTCAATCGATCCCGTATACAATTCCCTTTGTCTAACGGTATAGTACTTGCCCGAGATTCGATCATCGGTATACCGATACCTTGTTCAATCTCGTTACCGGCAAGTCTCTTTACTCGTTCCGTAACACATCATCCCGTGATCAACCCCTTGGTCACATTGTGCACATTATTATGATGTCCTACCGAGTGGGCCCAGAGATACCTCTCCGTTTACACGGAGTGACAAATCCCAGTCTCGATTCGTGCCAACCCAACAGACACTTTCGGAGATACCTGTAGTGCACGTTTATAGCCACCCAGCTACGTTGTGACGTTTGGTACACCCAAAGCATTCCTACGGTATCCGGGAGTTGCACCATCTCATGGTCTAAGGAAAAGATACTTGACATTAGAAAAGCTTTAGCATACGAACTACACGATCTCTGTGCTAGGCTTAGGATTGGGTCTTGTCCATCACATCATTCTCCTAATGATGTGATCCCGTTATCAACGACATCCAACGTCCATGGTCAGGAAACCGTAACCATCTATTGATCAACGAGCTAGTCAACTAGAGGCTTACTAAGGACATGGTGTTGTCTATGTATCCACACATGTATCTGAGTTTCCTATCAATACAATTATAGCATGGATAATAAACGATTATCATGAACAAGGAAATATAATAATAACCAATTTATTATTGCCTCTAGGGCATATTTCCAACAATTTCATGTATGTTGTCACCGCAAAAATCATGTCCATTTTCTTGTACATTGCTCTCTTCATGTCGATACGGTCAGTGCTCTTGTATGTGATGAAGTTAATTCTGAACCTTGTTGGGTTGATTATCTGTAGTGTGCACCAGGGCATTTCGTGTGCCTGAACGGTCGTGACAAGCTCCTAGAGACAAAGGCGAACAAGGTTTGGGGCGTGTGCTCCAGGGACGTCTCGACCCGCTGCCACGACATGGAGCGTGTCATCGACTCCATCATCGTGCCATGCTCCTATGCCATGCATGGGTGCGGCAACACAATCGCCTACCACAAGAAGAGGGCGCACAAGGAGGTGTGCTAGCACGCACCATGCTTCTGCCCTAATAAAGGCTACGGCTTAGCAGGCATGAGAACGGCCCTCCTGGATCACTTCACCGCGCAGCATGAGTGGCCAACGACACGCTTCCAGTACTACAAGGCATTTGACGTACCCGTGAAGACCAGCGTGCACGTGCTCTGTGGCGGCGAGGATGGCCACCCCTTTCTGCTTCACGTGGCGTCCCTGGACTCCACACCGCTGCACCAGGTCCCGCTGGTTTGTATTGGGCAGCACGTGGCGCCGTAACCCAAGTTTAGGTGCTCTGTGGGCTTCTCCTGGTTCAAGGGTCATTACCAGGCCTCAACGCTGGATACGATCAGGAGCACATCGCTTTCTCACAGACTGCCGACAAACTACTTCCTCACCGTTCCCAAGGCTTTCCGTGGAGGTGGCTCCTGTGTCGTGCTTAGCGTGACAATTGATACAGAGATGGTGTATGGAGGCGATGACGAGCTAGAGGAGGATGAGGACGATGAGAGCTACAACAAGGAGGAAGATGGACGAGGACATCGATGAAGACGAGTATGATGAGACTAGCAATGAGCATGATGAGAGCTACAACAACAAGGAGGAGGAGGAGGAGGAGGAGGATAGTGATAACCATGAGGATAATGAGACTAGCGACGAGGATGATGAAAGTTGGGAGGAGGTGAGCCACAACGATTACTATTGATGCATAGGCACCGACGGCACTGTCTCAATATCCATGGTGAATCCGCTACTTGTTAGATCTTTGGAAATTTGGCTGTTATGGTGCTTTACGGTGTTGAGTTGCACAATGTGTTCCTCTTAAAATGGAGTTGCACAGTGTGTTAGGCTGACTGATTATACCATCACTTGCTGTTCTGGCTCATGCTCAACTTTTGTCATGGAAATGTTGTAACCCTCGAGTGAGTGAAGTATCTATGTTCATTTCATCTTGACACAACTATGTTTCTTTTGGGGAATATGGAACTGTGATGCTTTTGCTATTAATATGTTATTCAAAATTTTGTGAATATTTTGGTAGTGTTATTATATTTTTAACATGTAGATTTAAATGGCATCGTTGTTCATCTTCCAAATCTGTTTTCTTTTCTAATCATCAAGGGTGCAACATTTGCTGCTGTATGTTTTGCATCAGCCTTCAGTAGTCGTCGAGGGTGCAACATTTACTACTGTATGGTTTGCATCAGTCATCAGTAGTCGTCGAGGGTGCAACATTTACTACTGTATATAAGACACACTTAAACAACCATTAGCAGCTACAGAAGGAAGATGGATGAGTACCTGGGTGAAGGCACAGAGGTAGAGGGGGGCGTGGCCTTCTTGCCGCCAATGGCCAGATCTCCCCCTGGTGGCGCTTCTCCATGGACTCACCATCTCCCTCTCTCTCCTATCTTCCTCTCGCCCTCCTCTACCCTTCTCTGGCTGAGGACGACGCCGCGGACGGGCCACCGCCAATATGTCTGCAACTTTCGCTCGAGTGAGAGGGGATGAGAAGGAGAGAGGGCCGCCGCGCACTGACCTTCGATTTGTAGCCGCCACCTCGGACGGCCTTGAGCATGGTTGGCTGCCCCTCCTCCCCGCCTCTTAATGCGACCACTCCTCTTCTCGCCCGAGACAACAACCATGCCGGCTACCTAGGTCTGGCAGATCGATGAAGCCGACGGGGCTCTGACAAGTGTCGCGCGCCGATGGGCGAGGAGGACGATGCCGCCGCCGTCTGCCCTTCTCCTCCCATCCCCGCTCTGCTCTGCCCTGCCTGACATGCTGCTCGATCTGGTGTGAGAGGGAGGAGAGATCGCCGATGGTGAAGAGAAGCTAAGGGGAGGAGAAAAGGGGTGGGAGAGTCAGCAGCTGGGGAGGACGTGGCTGATGGCGGCGGCTGCAGGGAGGTCGCCGGTGGAGGCAGCGGCAACAAGGAAAGGGAGAGGGAGAGGAATCGTGTGATGGGGACTGGGGGCCAATCCCTTTGTCTCATCGCTGTCCAATCCCTCTCTCTCTTTCTTCTAGAAGTAAATCTTTTTCTCTTCTGGCTAATCCGACATGGACGTCGCCAGGATGTGCCCTTTGGGCGACTGTTAATGGGTTCAATGGGTGGCTAGTGCAAAGCATTTTACCTTTCTTTTTCAAAAAGCAATGAGTGCAGTGCTAGCTGTGAACTGCTGTTGCTTGTCTCGTTCCCATGACGGCATCACGCCCTCTGTCAAAATTGATTCGGCGAGGCCGTTCCTGGAGAAGAATCATCAAGCCAAACGACGTCCAAATGCCATGGGTTTTTTCACAGCCCCAGGCCGCCGCCACGCGAAAAATGCTCTGTCGCTGCTTCCCCCTCCGGCTGTCCAAGTGTGGTGGGGTCTTCTTCTTCGAGAAGCAGCACCGCGTGGTGGTCTTTGTCCGGGGACAGTTGCCTACAATAGAGGGGTGGTTAGTGGTGTTGTGGTGTAACTGCTGCATGGTGGCGACTCATATAGCCAACATGCGTCATAGGTGATTTGAGGATTTATCATCTACCTCGATTGTGTGTGCACCCGCCCTACAAAAACATGGGGACACCAATTTGTTGATGAAGGATTTCACAATCTCCTCGCCGGGCGCAAAATTGGGAGGGCAACTAAAAATTGGCTCGGATCAAATTTTTTGAGGTCTTATCCAAATGCATGCCCTGCCCATTGGGAAAACCAATAATTTGGTAAGGTTACTTCCAGCTGCCATTACTTTCATTTCCTTGTTTCTATTTTAATAAATTTATGATTGCGTGCATTTGAGAAAAGCAAAGACAAAGGGTTTCTTCCACGGATACGGCCCTTCGCGTGCCCCATCATGCTCCCAATACGGCTACAAGGGACTGTCGAAGTGTGGCATGCTCTCCTTCTCAGAGGAGCGGCACCAGGAAGAGGCCGTCGTCGGGCAGTGGGCGATGGCGACGGTGTCACGTAACTACGACATGGTGGTGATCCCTATGGTCCAATCGTGCGTCATACGTGATTTGGGCATTTAGGGATCCTTCCGGATTGTGCGTGCACCCTCCCTTCCGTCACAGAAGAAGGGTGTTGCAGCCACGTGAATACCAATATTTTGGTAGGATAAGTCTCGTCTGTCATCCACTTTGTAAATAGATTGGTTTGGTGTCGATGACTTGTTTCTATTTTAATATATAAAGATTATTTTGTCAGAAAATGGATTTTTCTCATCTCATAAAGGTCAGCCATAACAAAAAGAATTATGGCCACGTGTAGTAGAAGTTACTAGTTGAACACAGCATTTTATTATGCAGGGAATTTGTTTTCCATCAGATAGCAATGGAGTACACCAAATGCATGCCTTTCTTACATGTGACTGAACTATACTCTTGACTTGAGATAGAACCCGTCGGAACAAGCCGGTGTACATGTCCGCGGACATTTAGTGAGGTCCGTTTCCATCGACTTGCCTTAATAGAATGCAATTTTCACTTGAGCAATGAAACACAATCTTATTTGAAAGGACGATGCATTTGGACTATACTAGAATGTAAGAATATGGTTTATACCGAGGCTCCTCCCTTATCAAATAGAAGAGATTCAATCAGCTTCCCCTGTCCCACACATCCGTCACACAGCACTACACAGGCCAAACCTGCATGCCTACTGAGGGCATGAACAGTGGTGGCATATGGATAGATATATCTCATAAGAAAAAGTAATTTGAGGCAGCTACATTGATTTTTGTCCCCAACGCAAGCTATCACTAGTGTGCCTCATCAAGGAATAGAAAGTAGAGACTAGTACACATGCATCTCTACTCTCCACTTCAATTTTGTCAGCTTTTTACACTGGAGCATACTTTTTCTCTTCAAGCACCCGCCTCCCGCAAAGGATCCTTCTTCCCCATCGGAACCTATTTCTCCTGACATCCAATTCTACATGGCATGTGGGGCATCACCCTAGGGCTATGCATTGGCCATGTCCTGAGGTGACGGATCACAACGTCAGTACAGGAGTGCAGAGGCATCAGCAAGAACCCGGCAAAGTAAGTAAGTAGTACTCCTTCCCAAATTAGCCAACAAAGCAAAACATATGGTAGTGCTAGTGCAGTAGACTACAGACATGACCTGCAAAGTATTTTCTACTCAACTCTCCTTTTGAAACTTGACCCTGCAAAGAAATGAATGCAATGTTGTGAACTGCTCGTGCTTGTCTCGTTGCCATTACGAAATCATGGTCTGTCCAGCGATACATGCTACTCTACTTGTTGGCGTCGTTCCCGCCCCTAGGGAAAAATCCCCAAGACAAAGGATGTTCAATGGATTCACTCTTTAATTAACTTTAGATGATACCAAGAGAATATTGAGTAACACACAAGAATATGCATACAACCATTTGATACATACATCATGGATTGGTGAGGATCCAAAATGAATCCCATTCATAACAAGATTCAAAGATGGGGGAAATGACACTAGGCGTCCAAATAAGAAAGCGTGGTTCAAATACTTGTAGACTGTGGCCCACTCTTACAATTTTTCATGATCCGTAACACTCCATATGAAGAATCATCCACATCAATATGGAAGTTTTCTTTTACCTATACAAGAATGAGAAGAGAAACTTAGAATCAATAAAACAAACAACCAGAGCTAATTTGTAACAACATTAACTAAAAAGCAAGTATATTTAAGTTTGTGATTGCGTATTTCGAAATAATAATGTGGCATGGATTGAAGTAGTATATCATAAATACTAAGTGATGCAATATTTTACAGTAAAACTAATTGAAGCGTATTTCAGGTGTAAAGCACGATGTATCCTAAAGCATCAAGCCGCTCCATTGAACACTAAATCCACAGACATCATCTCCAACAGATAAAGTGGAAAAAGGACTCACCTCCTATTATTGAGTCTCACAAACAAATAATGAATGTATCACCTTTCCCACATTAGACATGATCGCTATCTCTGGCAATCAATGTTAACTGGATGTGAATTGCTTTCAAGATATTTCTCCTACTGCATGGATGTAAACTAATACATAATTAGTTCTGCAACCCATGGAGCATCAAAATATTTTACTAATACGAAACAATATTTAAGATTCAAAGAAGCGACCTCAACTTCTTGTGCCGGTTCTTCTTGGAAAAGCAAGAAAACAAATATATCTACTCATATATGTTGCTACATTCTGGTAGGAATAAATAAGCGATACAAAAGAACCTAACAAAGAAACAAGGTCTAACAATAATTTACCATGCCTTCCTTAAATGGACAAGATCCAGCAGGCAAGAAACGTGCTCCGACAAATGAAAAAAATTAAGACCAATTATTATAATTAACATCAATGTCTCCAGTTGTGAACAGCTAAAATTGAAGCACATATATGTATTGTACATAAGTAATGTATTTGGCCACCTCAGGGGAATCATTTCATGAATAAGTTAATAGGAAAAGAAAAATAGTAGGGAACATATTTAAAGATGGGTATATATATATATATATATATATATATATATATATATATATATATATATATATATATATATATATATATATATATATGAAATACATATCAGTCGATGGCTTCAAATTTCAACTGATATATAATGACCTATTGGGAAGGGCACCTTTACATAGCCTGTTGGATGGAGCAAACTGCAAACTTTTATATAATGTTGTCAGAAACATCACAACTCCAAAGTCAGAGGAAAGGAATTGCACCTCACTGAGTATAATGTATCATAACCTACAACAAAGATAGTAAGTGAAAGGCTTAATCGGGGATTAAAAAAATCGATTTGCTGCCGAAATAAATCGTACCGAGGTTCAAGAAACAGATAAATCACTAATACATAGAACATGGCATGCTTGATGCATCATACCATTACCCTTCAATTAATAATATTGCTGAAAAGGAATGAGAAAAACAGATGCATATATTAGCAATCAAACACTTGCGTGAGACAAATAGAAAATTTTAGTATCGCACTGTAATATAAAAAGATATATGTTACCTGATGTCCCCACGAAAGAGCAACTCCACAAAGTCCATGCAGCAGCATGTGGCGTTCATCGCCTTGACCGAGAGAGTGGGCGGTGTGGGGAAGTCGTACTTGAAGATCAAGGTGGACTTCTCGACACTTGTCACCCCTGACAGCGGTAGGCTATGCACCATAGCCTGCACTCACTTTAAATGCCTGGCCGGAACGTGACCTCACACGGCTTCTGTGAAAGCTGTCTGCACGCGAGGCAAGTGTGCTGAGGAGGCCCGTGTTCGGGACACCTAGCACCGTCCCGAAACGTAATTGCTGACGTTTTTTGTTAGATCTGGTTTAACGAGGGTAGATTTACTTGGAAGTAAACCTACACAAAGGTATGCATGCCCTCACGCCATTGGCTCCTTCTGGATGTTGTAGTATTAATTGTGAAGAGGATTTTAGTGTAGTTTCTTATTGTTCCGAGGGCTCAAAATTTTAGCAAATTTTTGCATATTTCGGTGGGGTTCGAAATACTTGCAACCCTGAAATTTTGAGCCAAATTCAAACTGAAATTTAAATTATATTAAAAATCAATAAAAAATATAGATTTTTGAAACTCAAAATCTGAAATAAGTTCCGAATTTCTGAAATTTTGCATATTCCGGTGACGTCCAAAAAATTTCCTTGACCGAAATTGAAAACCTTACCAATGTGGCTTTTTGGGCAGGTCCATCTATTGTAGTTACGCTCGGGGTACCCCGATTTTAAATACACCGACTTGCGTCGTGCACAAAATCAAGAGGGGCAACTAAAAAAGAAAGTTTTTTCATGCTCCATTAGCTAGCGTAGTCTTCTACTATCAATAAAACCAAAAAATAAAACAAATGTCACTGAGTCAGATCTAAAAGTTGGGAGTTGTCCAAATGCATGTCATGCCCATCAATCAACACCAATGGGTTGCTAGGGTAACTCTCGGCCGCCATTCCATTTGTAAATAGATGTTTACACTTAGAGTGTTCGATGAGTTGTTTTCATTTTAATATCAAAAGATTATTTTGTTAGAAAACAGATTTTTAAATTTTTTGCTCGGAAAGCTCATTCATCTAGAAAAGAATTATGGCCAGTGTAGTAGAAGATACTAGCTTTTTTTTGGCAGACTGCAGCCCTCAAAGATGGCTTAACACTTTATTATTAGCAGTTTAAGCAATGTACAGAGATAAGTTTACCCCTTTGGAAGGAGATGAATTTGATTCATTCCTTAGGAAGAGTTTGAGAGAAGCTTCATCAGGAATTGCTGCATGGTTATACTCTCTATGCTGCATCAACATTGGCTAGGCACCCTGCTTGGCAGATTTGTTTGACAGAAGGCCTCATTTCTTCCTCACTATTCTCCAGTAAACCCGCATTAAGCATCGCTTTGGTAGCAGGGATAACATTTCTTGAGATGAGACTGAGCTCTACTCCTCACTTGAGATACATAGATTGCAAAAGATGCAAATGAAATGCTTGCAAGTTGGAATGCCATAACAACGGAAGAAGATGCATTTCACAACATGATTAACACGAAGCATAATATCCTCCGATTTGAATACAGTACACAACAATGACATTTAAGATGAACTGCATCGACTAATTAACATCACCCAAATAGTTTCAATTGCAACTTCAAAATAAGCACGAACTGCCTTGAATGCATCGTTTGTTTCCCATCAGCAGCAGCGGACCTAATCACACCAATGCATCGGACCAAGGGGAGATCTTATCGATGCGGATGTGTAGGGGAACTTCCACGGCGGACCTAATCACACCAATGCATCGGACCAAGGGGAGATCTTATCGATGCGGATGTGTAGGGGAACTTCCACGGATGCCCCGTCTACTGCTGCTGGCACCAGGTACATTGGCGGCACCGTCAGGAACGTGGGCTCGCCCGCAGCGCCCACGGCGCCGGGCGATGAGCTGCTCCTCATGTGCATGTCCACGAGCACCATGTCCTCCTTGCCGTAGTTCACCACTGCTGCCAGGGGTGTCTCCAGGTTGACCCACATCTTGCACGTGAACCGCGGACGCGTCGCCGCTCTCGCCCTAGCGCACACCGCAGACACGGCGGTCATGCCGGCGCCGAGCGCGCCCATGGTCATGAGGAACACGCAGTTGGCATCGCCGAGGAGCACCAGCCGCGTGGTCGACACCGGTAGCTGAAGCTTGCTGACCTTGCCGTACTCTACGACGCGTACCGGCACCAAGTGGACAGTGTAGAGGTGACCGGCGAGCGCCTGCGGCGCGCCGATGTAGCCGCAACCGGGCTCAGTGCACCGACAAGGCGCGTGCGGGCACGCTTTCTGGTGCTCGGCGACCTCGTGGTAGGTCACGTACCACTGGCAGCCAGCGTTGGGGCACCCGATCCTGGTGGAGGACACCATGGCGTCCAGCGCAGGGCAGGGGTCGAAGAAGCCGCTGCCATCCACGCATGCCTTGCACTGCCCGAAGGGCAGCAGGGCCACGCAGCCGCCGCAGGCCGGGTGCCCCGCTTTGCACTGCAGGCAGGCACACAAGTCAGAGATGGCCCGTAAATTAGCACAAAAGAATAGATCTATCACCGGCGCCAATCAAGGAAGAAAGAAGGAAACAAAGAGAGGAACCTGGAAGACCGGGGGCTTGAAGGGAAGGGTGCAGACGGGGCAGTGGAGCACTTGCTTGTCGATCCTCACGGCGAGTTCCGCACGCTGGATGTACGTCACCCCAACGATGGCGCCTCCATCTCCTCCACCGGCCACTTCTTGCTTCATGTGGCTGTCGGGCAGGTCCAGCCGCGCCTTCTTAGAGCTCTCATCGGCCTTGTCAGGCGAAGCCCTGCTCGTCCTCTCGGCGGCCGCGGTGGCGCCCTGCATCTTGACAGGCCTTTGGGGAAAGAAAACTCCCGTGTGTGTGTCTCACGCCAAACTTTTTCAGGAGGTGGGTGAGGAGTAGAGCAGAGATCTGAGAAGAAAAGTTGCCTAGGCAGCCACACTACACTATAAATGCTTCCTCATTGTGGTTTCCATTCCCAAACTTATATGGTATAGATATAAGCCGTGCTCTTAATCAATTTCATTATTGCTAGTTTATCCATACATTAATGTTGTCTTTCTTTTAAGTACCTACAAGTGTGCGATAAAAAGGTTGACAATTGCGGATCCATGTTATTTTTAGAAAAATCGAGGAACATAAATTTAAGCACATTGTTTTTTCCGTAGCTTCCTGCTTAATTGATACAGGGCGGAGTACTTTTGACTCCATCGCCAGAGTATAACACCATCAAACACGTGGGAGCCATAAAAAGAAAAGGATACATTTGAAAGCACAAGGGACACGTCTGACAAAATAGTACAAAGGAGCACACAAACGCATCACAACTTTTCACCTAGATCACGACACATTCCTCCTTTCTCACTGTTATCGATAGACACATACGCCATCGCTGATGTGCTGGCTGCCACCAGAAAATAAGAACAACATGACCACAAGCCTCCGAAAGATCCATGGAATAGGTACTAGAATTTGGAGACCACCGACGCCAAAAAGCTTGATTAGCTGCTTGCATGAAGTAGGAGAAATAACCCCTTGATTCAGCAGATGCCATAAAGAAGCAATGAGCAATCCATTTGTCACCACACCACGCAACTACCTAGTCCAGAGACTTCTAAGCAGGTATCCGTAGCTGGAGGTTATAGAGACACAGGGGGATAACCAGAGATGACACCAACCAAGATCATCCTCACATCAGTGCGTGAGAAAGGCTTGAACAACGTTGCCAGAGCACGAAAAAGCTAACACTAAGGATGATGTGGAAAATCAAGTATCGGCTCCCAACCAATGTGCGCTTACCACCAGGTGATGGAACATAGAGAGTAGAAAATATATCCCAGATTACAATAGGGGCTAGGCTTCAGCTAATATCCTAGAAATAACATAGTGAAGAATAGGTAGCAGGAAAGCTTACTTGAACCTAAGGAGAGACAAGAATATAAGGGGCGACCAAGTCACTCAACTGCTTCTTCGAGAGGTGTCCGATCAACTGGGGAGAAAGCCTTGCTTCATCCGGAGCCGGGGACGGCAGCGCTCGTGGGAGTCGCTAACCTTCTTGGAGGCGTCGTTGTCATGTTGTTTAATCCTCCTCGTTGGCACCCCGGGGGGAACCCCTAGTCCATGTCTTCTTCGTACGGATGATGTCGGCATAACCGGCATCGTGGCCCTTCTTGAAGGCTTCATCTTTAGGGCTGCATGGTCGATGAGTGTTTGTTGCTCACTGCGGTGGTGATAGTGGTCGTGGTGGTGTGGCTGCTTGGGGTTGATGGTGGTTGTTCGGTGGTGTCCTTTGGGGTTCGGCAGCGGTGCTTTTTGCGCCGCAGGTCAGCCATCCGTTTCCGGTCGTGAAGGAGTATCACCCTGGTGCTGTGCTCAAGACCCTTCTCGTGGTTGCTGAGGTGTTGCGGCAAGCTTCGTGCTCTTGGTGATGTCTCGGTTCATCCCATTGATGGCGCAAGATGTCTCCCAAGCTTGCTAATCGTTCTGATTTTCCATGGAGGAGCTCCCTGTCAAGGTTTGTGTTTACTTCACTCGTTGGCTGTGGATGCTCCTGAGCTGTGTCGTGGGGCTCGGCACGCAGTCCAGTGTGCTGCTTTAGGCTTCTTGCAAAGTCCCGGTATTATGATCCCTCGACGACACCCCACATATACTTGTGTCTTTGATGGTGATACTCTTTCTGTCTGTTAGCTAGGTGGCCTTGTCTTCGGCATCTTTTTTCTGCTATCTTGTCCTGCTTTTGTTTACGCAAAATGTTTTCTTCTGTTTGCTTTTAAAACATGGAACAATCTCAGTAGTGTCATGGGCAGCCGGTTGGCCTGGGCTAGGCTTTCGGTCCTTGGTCGGCCCGGAGCAGGGGAAGTCTCTAGTCTCCTAGTTGTTGTGGTTCATGTGTTCTTGCCCCGCAAATATTCGCCCTCCGGTCGTTGTGGGAGCCCCCAAATTCGGTGAAACCCTCGTTCCCCTTGGCCCTTCCGCAGACCCGCTCACTTTCTTTTTTTTTCAAAAATACTTGTTGATGCTCTTAGTAAGTATGCAATGTGGCTTATTCAAATTCGTTGTTAATCCGCTTGCAAATTGGTGAATGCACAAGGAATCGAAATGTTGGAGTTGACCAGTGGGGTTTTGATCTGCAGTACTGACCGGAGGACCTAGCTTCCATGGAGATGGAGATGAAGATGGAGATGGAGATGGATGGCAAGAGCAACGGCGTGACCAAGGTGGCGAAGGAGGACCCTTCCCTTTCACAGGTAACTAAATGACGATTCTGTTGGGTCTATGTGCACGGGAGAGGAGCTCACAAGTTTTGGTGAAGACCTACCCTTGAGATTGAAATTATTTATCTTTCAGTAACGAGGAATTGTTGATTCTTCATTTTGTAACCATTGCAAATCGGGTAATGCATAAGCAAATTGAATTGTGGGGTCTGATCTGAAATGTACTGCAGGCCATGGCTCTCATGGAGGGGAACAATAGCAGCAACGGCAGCGAGACCAAGGAAGGGGGAGATAATCGGCTGGATGGAGAGGGCGTCGTTGTCAAGAAGCAGAATGTCGCCATGGCCATCGGAACGGAGTTCTTGGACTGCCCTATCTGCTCCGCCCCCCTCAGCCCTCCCATTTTCCAGGTAATTGCATTGATGCAATTTCGTGTATGCTGTCACCGCAAAAATCATGTCCGATTTCTAGTACATTGCTCTCTTCAGGTCGATACGGGCAGTGCTCTTGTATGTGATGAAGTTAATTCTGAACCTTGTTGGGTTGATTATCTGTAGTGTGCACTGGGGCATTTCGTGTGCCTGAACTGTCGCGACAAGCTCCTGGAGACAAAGGAGAACAAGGTTTGGGGCGTGTGCTCCAGGGACGTCTCAACCCGCTGCTACGACATGGAGCGTGTCGTCGACTCCATCATCATTCCATGCTCCTATGCCGTGCGTGGGTGCGGCCACACAATCGCCTACCACAAGAAGAGGGCGCACGAGGAGGTGTGATAGCATGCGCCATGCTTCTGCCCTGAGAAAGGCTGCGGCTTCGCAGGCACGACAAAGGCCCTCCTCGATCACTTCGCCGCGCAGCACGAGTGGCCAACGACACGCTTCCAGTACTACAAGGCATTTGACGTACCCGTGAAGACCAGCGTGCACGTGCTCCGTGGCGGCGAGGATGGCCACCCCTTTCTGCTTCACGTGGCGTCCTTGGACTCCACACCGCTGCACGGGGTCCCACTGGTTTATATATGGCAACACGTGGTGCCGTAATCCAAGTTCGGGTGCTCCGTGGGCTTCCCCTGGTTCAAGGGCCATTACCAGGCCTCAACGCTGGATACGATCAGGAGCACGTCGCTTTCTGACAGACTGCCGACAAACTACTTCCTCACCGTTCCCAAGGATTGTCGTGGAGGTGGCGCCCGTGTCGTGCTTAGCGTGACAATTGATACAGAGATGGTGTATGGAGATGATGACGAGCTGGAGGGGGACGATGAGGACGATGAGAGCTACAACAAGGAGGAAGATGAGGACGAGGACAGCGATGAAGACGAGGATGATGAGACTAGCGACAAGGATGATGAGAGCTACAACAACGAGGAGGAGGATGATGATAGTGATAACCATGAGGATAATGAGACTAGCAACGAGGATGATGAAAGTTGGGAGGAGGTGAGCCACAACGATTACTATTGATGCATAGGCATCGACGGCACTGTCTCAATATCTATGGTGAATCCGCTAGATGTTAGATCTTTGGAAATTTGGTTGTTACGGTGCTTTACGGTGTTGAGTTGCACAATGTGTTCCTCTTAAAATGGAGTTGCACAGTGTGTTAGGCTGACTGATTATACCGTCACTTGTTGTTCTGGCTCATGCTCAACTTTTGTCATGGAAATGTTGTAACCCTTGAGTGAGTGAAGTATCTATGTTCATTTGATCTTGACACAACTATGTTTCTTTTGGGGAATATGGAACTGTGATGCTTTTGGTATTAATATGTTATTCAAAATTTTGTGAATATTTTTGTACTGTTATTATATTTCTTAACAAGTAGATTTAAATGGCATCGCTATTCATCTTCCCAATCTGTTTTCTATTCTAATCATCAAGGGTGCAACATTTACTACTGTAAGTTTTGCATCAGCCTTCAGTAGTCGTCGAGGGTGCAACATTTGCTACTGTATGGTTTGCATCAGTCATCAGTAGTCGTCGAGGGTGCAACATTTAGTACTGTAAGGTTTGCATCAACGATCATTAGTCATCATTGCTGCAACATTTACTACTGTGATGTTTGCTCACATATGTATTTTTTTTACCATTAGCACTTTATTCAACCATGTATTTGATAAACTTGTAATTATTCTGAGAGAGTATTTTTAGAAAAATTCTACACATAAAAATATTTTATGACTTCATTTTTTTCCTACACAAACGGTTTTGTGTCTAACCAAGCCTCATGAGGGCATTGTATATGCGTTATTCGAAACACAGACGTTGAAACTGAGTATAGATGGAGTGCCTTGAAACTGAGTATAGATGGAGCGTACCCTTGAGCACCAACTCAAACTGGTGCAGAAGAATATCATCCTTTTGTTTTACTGTCCGGTAGACCTGTGCATCTATTAACCTGTGAATGGTAGACATTTTTATACAATTGTACTACTAAACTACTCCCACTGTAGAGAAATATAAAAACGTTTATATCACTATATTACTGATCTGAACTACAACAACTAGTTCTTAGCATTTCTCCCTGGAGGAACGTAATCAGACAAACTCAAGAAAGGGAACAAAAATGTTGTCGATGATGCACTGCACTGCACCATAGCAGAGTTGGATGTGCAAGGCGGCGTGGTCGCTTTCTACGGCAAAGGTGAGCAGGGATGAAATATCAAATCAAGCATCACAAGCTTCAGGCACCTATAATGAAGTAAGCAAACAAGTCGCACCCGATTCAGTTCATGCTCTATATTCTTCGACAGTAGCAAGCTGCAGTAGTATCAGGAATGAAGACAGAAACAGACAGACATGTTAAGAGTACCAGTTGAATTTGAGTGCATACCAACTAGTATACTACAGAGTATATGCTGCACATAATAGTTCATCTCATGCATGCATGAGCAAAAGCAGAAACTACATCATGCAAACAGCAACACACCAAAAGTACGACTGAATGCCGTCTCAGTCACCACCGCGATCATCAGCCGCATCATCCTTGTCGCCCACCTTCTTCTCCTCGTCATTGTCATCGTCATCCTCCTCGTCCTCATCCTCATGCTCATCATAGTCCTTGTCGCTATCCTCCTCCGCCAGCTCGTGCTCCTCCTCATAGTAGTCCAAATCAATGGTGACGTTGAGCATGGCATCATCAGGAACCTTGGGCACAACACAGAAGCGTTGTATTGGCTGCGACGGGCTCTCGATGTTCAACGATGAGACCTGGTGATGGCCGTTGAAGCACGAGAAACACACAGAGCAACCGATGGTGGGTCCTGGAGCATCTGGCCGCTGGACACAAACGAAGGAGACTGCATGGCCGAGGGACTCCGGCGGTGCCACGTCAAACAGGAAGATGTGATCGTATCCGCCACATAGAACGTGAGAGCCTGGTTGGACTGGGATTTCGAACGGCACGAAATATTTGATGTTTTTTGTTGGATAGTCATGCAGGTTGGTGAGATGGTCAAGGAGCTCCGCGCGTGGGGCCAAAAAGTCACAGTCAGACACCGGGCAGATGCACGGCCCTTTCAGGCACCTCCTCTCGTGCCCTTCCTTCTCGTAGTAGGTGATCTTCCAGCTGCATCCATACTTGCAGGGGACGAAAATGTTGTTCACAACGCGTTCCATACCATAGCAGCGCTGGGAAGCAGTGCGTTCGCTTTCTGGGAGCTTGTCACGGCAAGCCGAGCAGATGAAATCCCCTTTGGAGCACTGAAGGAAGCAAAACAAATTTTTTCATGAGATTCATGTATCCACTGAAACTTAAAGCATGAATAGCTGATTCCCGAAAAAGCATGAATAGCAGATCAAGGTACCAGTGATATGTACATCCACGAAGCGCATTTACCTGAAAAATGGGAGGCCTGAGGGGAGTGGAGCAGACAGGGCAGTCAAAGACCTCCATCGCCATGGTGACAACCTGCTTCTTGACGATGCTCTGTCCCTCTTGCAGAGCTTCTCCTTCCTTTCCATCCTTCTTGATGCCGTTACTCTTCACCTCCATGGAAGCTAGGGCCTCCAGTACTAGAGATGAAAGAACCCACTGGTCAAAACATACACAATTCTTCCACAATTTTCAGGCGAGCTGTAACAACATCGAGGGCGCATCCACAGATGTGCAATGTAAAGGGGAGCATCAGTATTTATTTGCTGAAATTAAGGTACAGATTTTCCAGGCGAATTTGGGGATTCCTGCCACAATCAGATGATGGATGTTTCTGAAGGGCGGAGCAGCATCATAGATGAAGCATCGCTGGAGTTACATACTTGCATTCAGCATGCATTTAGTTATTTTTCTACATGTACTAAGGATTATCGGATTCACCATTTTCTTACTCCTTTACTCTCTCTTTAACTTAGGAGAAGCATGTTACAAGATCCTCAAATGAGTACAGAGGTAAGGTGCCCTCAAATTAGGGAGGCAAATTCGTACAAGATGAACACTAGCCAATTAGCATATGAACAGCCCGAAACCAGAGGATGAATGCACCTGAAGCATCGTGCACGATTCTTTATGCACCATTAATAACTATTTCAATCGCATGCACTACATCAGTACGCGGATAGGGTGGTCTCTCTCAGAGCAGGGCAGGGAGGCAAATTCGCAAACACATGGCAGAGCAAAATCATGGATGTAAGCAATTTCGCTAGCAGCGAATGGATGAATCAACAGATCCAACATCCGGCAATGAAGGGGCAAATGCAAGAAAAGCAGTCGAACCCACGGACGATCGAATCGAACGATGTCGCTCCTCCGGCCGACGAAGTAGAGAAATAAGAAGCTGGAGCCTGTAGTCGACCGACGAAGCGAAACGAGCGCCCGCACGGCTGGACGAGCAGAAGGAGGGGGAGAGGGGAGCTAGGCTCACCGAGATGCGAGCTGCAGAGGAAAGAAGCGGCGGCCGGCGGCGGCTGGGAGGAGAAGACGAGCAGCAGCAGCCAATTCCTCTTCCTCGGTCGAAATTGAAATCCCCCGGCGCCCAAACCGAGGTTGGTCGAGCCCGCTTTCTTTCTTTGGCATCCCAATGGGCCGAACTAACATGCCAAGGCCCAACTGTTTTGAACTGGACGTCGACTACACACATGCAACATTTTTTTTCGAACTTTCATCTTTGTTTACCTTTTTATTTTATTTTTTCGGGTTTTTTATAAGGTAAGAAAATGTGATTTACCTAAAAATGTGAAATGCTTTTTTTGGGATGAAGTATCTAAATGGTTAACTATTTTTATCCTTTTTCAGGCTTCGTAAGATCTTTTAGACTAGGCTATACAAGTTTGATATATTTCTCCAAAAACCATTTGTGATATCTGTTTAATGGAAATACTATGTTCCCGAGACTCAATAATGTCGATAGTTGTAAGAATTTACAATATTTTCTAGTGGTTTTATTTTGTAAGCATTTACGATGTTTACTTTGCCAATGGCATACCTTGACCTATGCATGTTGTCGTTACGCGGTGGAGCTGATAGCCTGCAGCAAACCGCATGTCGCGTTTGAAAAAGCTACAAGATGTAATTTAATAAGAATTTTTTAAAGGACCTATGCAAAAAATAATCACGAACATAAAAATCAAATTATAATTAAGATTCTCTTTTTTAATTGTCTTTAAGAG
This sequence comes from Triticum timopheevii, assembly GCA_963921465.1. Classification (NCBI taxonomy): domain Eukaryota; kingdom Viridiplantae; phylum Streptophyta; class Magnoliopsida; order Poales; family Poaceae; genus Triticum; species Triticum timopheevii. The sequence continues at coordinate 16,310,644 of OY997266.1, read as the reverse complement.
TTCTTGTTTAAAATATAATCGTACAATCCATGCACACATACAAATGACAGTACATATGGGCACACTCGAAAGCTATGTCACACATTCTTAATAAGGACACCTCTAACGGTCACCCGCAACTTCTCTCCCGCGTCCGTTTGCGGATAAGAGGGAATCAGCCTGCGGACACGCATGCAGAAGCCAGCCATCCAACGCTACCCGCATACATTCGATACTTCTTTTGGTCGGTAATAATTCATTATATAATCTCCTGAAGGTTTTGACCACCGTACCACAGCGAAATCCTCTATTTTTGTTTTGAGTTGTTTCTGCCGCAGATTAGAGCAATATGTCGTTCCCCTCCTCCAACAATGTGGGCGATCATGCTTGGCTAATGAAGATAGAGACGAAGCGAGAAGAAATCGGGGAAATCAAAGAAGGTGACAAGATCAAGGAGGTCGCAAAGGAACAAGTCCTGACAGTAGAAGAAGAAGACTTCTCTCAACCTTACTACAATCATTCACCCCAACTGAGATTGAAGCTTTCAAGATGATTGAGCTAGCTCCCATACAAAACAAGTATCTCACACGTGAAAATATTTTGTTGCAAGAGCATATCGCCGCACTTAAGGGCATTATCCGCAAGTTGGAGGATCTCCTACGCTCGATGTGCGACACCCCGTCATCAACAACTCCGTCATCACCACTCCTGAAGGATACATAAACACACGGGTATGGGCACTTCCCTTGGCAACTGCCAAGCTTGGGGGAGGTGCCCGGTATCGTATCACCATCACACTTCTATCTTTACCGTTTTTCTTAGTTCGATCATTTTGGTTATATCTTGATCTAGTAGAATAAAGTTTTAGTTTGATCTAGCTTTGATTTTTTGTGTTGATCCCTATCTTTGTAATCAAGTCCGTGAGCTATATATAATAAAGATTAGTTTTGAGTCGAGGGCTTTGCTATCTTGCTATGATCTTGAGGGAATAAAAGAAAAAGAAAGAAATAAAAGAAATAAAAAGATCATATTGAGTAATGACTTCACATATAAAGAGTATGATGAATAAAAGTTGTTGAGAGTTGGCAAACATAGTTTTGATCATCGTTGCATTTAATAGGAAGTACTCCCTCCGTTCACTTTTATAAGTCATTTCAGACAATTAAAATTGAGTTGTATTGCACAATGTCTGAAACATCTACAAAGCCTTATAAAAGTGAATAGAGGGAGTAATAAAGAAAGAGAGGTTTTCACATATAAATATACTATCTTGAACATCTTTTATGATTATGAGCATTCATTAAAATATGACATGCTAAAAAGTTGATGTTGGATAAGGAAGACAACGTAATGGGTTATGTTTTCTTATATCCGAAATAAAGTCATGAATCATCCAACATGTTGAGCTTGCCTTTCCCCCTCATGCTAGCCAAATTCTTTGCATCAAGTAGAGATACTACTTGTGCTTCCAAACATCCCTAAACCCAGTTTTGCCATGAGAGTCCATCATATCTACCTATGGATTGAGTAGGATCCTTCAAGTAAATTGTCATTGTTGCAAGCAATAAAAATTGCTCTCTAAAAATGTATGATTTATTAGTGTGGAGAAAATAAGTTTTATACGAACTTGTGATATGGAAGAAATAAAAGCGACGGACTGCATAATAAAGGTCCCTATCACAAGTGGCAATATAAAGTGATGTTTTTTTGCATTAAGATTTTGTACATCCAACCATAAAGGCACATGACAACCTCTGCTTCCCTATGCGAAGGGCCTATCTTTTATTTTTGTCTTCTACCTTATACAAGAGTCATGGTGATCTTCACCTTTCCTTTTTATACTTTATCCTTTAGCAAGCACTGTGTGTTGGAAAGATCATGATTGTATACCCAATTGGATGTAGGTTTTCATAAAGTATTATTGTTGACATTACCCTTGAGGTCAAAGATTAGGAGGCAAAACTATAAGCCCCTATCTTTCTCTTTGTTCGATTAAAACTTCATACACATAAGTATTGCGTGAGTGTTAGCAATTGTGAAACACTAAATGATAGTTAAGTATGTGGAGTTGCTGAAAAGCTCTTATATTGAGTCTTTCTGATGTTATGATAAATTGCAATTGCTTCGACTGAGATTATAGTTTGCTAGTTTTCAATAAAGTTTCAGATTCATACTTTACATTGTCAATAGATTGTTACTTTAGCATAAGAAATCATATAACAATATATATGTTGATGTTCCCAATACGGCTACAAGGGACTGTCGAAGTGTGGCATGCTCTCCTTCTCAGAGGAGCGGCACCAGGAAGAGGCCGTCGTCGGGCAGTGGGCGATGGCGACGGTATCACGTAACTACGACATGGTGGTGATCCCTATGGTCCAATGGTGCGTCATACGTGATTTGGGCATTTAGGGACCCTTCTGGATTGTGCGTGCACCCTCCCTTCCGTAACGTGTGCAAATTCACGGAAGAAGGGTGTTGCAGCCACGTGAATACCAATATTTTGGTAGGATAAGTCTCGTCTACCATCCACTTTGTAAGTAGATTGGTTTGGTGTCGATGACTTGTTTCTATTTTAATATATAAAGATTATTTTGTTAGAAAATGGAAATTTTTTTCATCTCATAAAGGTCAGCCATAACAAAAAGAATTATGGCCACGTGTAGTAGAAGTTACTAGTTGAACACAGCATTTTATTATACAGGGAATTTTTTTTCCATCAGATAGCAATGGAGTACACAAAATGCATGCATTTCTTACATGGGACTGAGCTCTACTCTTGACTTGTGATAGAACCCGTCGGAACAAGCCGCTGTAGATGTCCGCGGACATTTAGTGAGGTCCGTTTCCATCGACTTACCTTAATAGAGTGCAATTTTCACTTGAGCAATAAAACATAATCTTATTTGAAAGGACGATGCATTTGGACTATACTAGAATGTAAGAATATTGTTTGTATCGAGGCTCCTCCCTTATCAAATAGAAGAGATTCAATCAGGTTCCCCTGTCCCACACATCCGTCACACAGCACTACACAGTCCAAAGTTGCATGCCTACTGAGGGCATGAACAGTGGTGGCATATGGATGGATATGTCTCATAAAAAAAAGTAATTTGAGGCAGCTACATTGATTTTTCTCCCCAACGCAAGCTATCACTAGTGTGCCTCATCAAGAAATAGAAAGTAGAGACTAGTACACATGCATCTCTACTCTCCACTTCAATTTTGTCAGCTTTTTACACTAGACCACACTTTTTCTCTTCAAGCACCCGCCTCCCGCAGAGGATCCCTCTTCCCCATCGGAACCTATTTCTCCTGACATCCAATTCTACATGGAATGTGGGGCATCACCCTAGGGCCATGTCCCGAGGTGACGGATCGCAACGTCAGTACAGGAGTGCAGAGGCATCAGCAAGAACCCGGCAAAGTAAGTAAGTAGTACTCCTTCCCAAATTAGCCAACAAAGCAAAACATATGGTAGTGCTAATGCAGTAGACTACAGACATGACCTACAAAGTATTTTCTACTCAACTCTCCTTTTGAGACTTGACACTGCAAAGAAATGAATGCAATGTTGTGAACTGCTCGTGCTTGTCTCGTTGCCATTACGAAATCATGGTCTGTTCGGCGATACATGCTACTCTACTTGTTGGCGTCGTTCCCGCCCCTAGAGAAAAATCCCCAAGCCAAAGGATGTTCAATGGATTCACTCTTTAATTAACTTTAGATGATACCAAGAGAATATTGAGTAACACACAAGAATATGCATACAACCATTTGATACATACATCATGGATTGGTGAGGATCCAAAATGAATCCCATTCATAACAAGATTCAAAGACGGGGGAAATGACACTGGGCGTCCAAATAAGAAAGTGTGGTTCAAATACTTGTAGACTGTGGCCCACTCTTACAATTTGTCATGATCCGTAACATTCCATATGAAGAATCATCCTCATCAATATGGAAGTTTTCTTTTACCTATACAAGAATGAGAAGAGAAACTTAGAATCAATAAAACAAACAACCAGAGCTAATTTGGAACAACATTAACTAAAAAGCAAGTATATTTAAGTTTGTGATTACGTATTTCGAAATAATAATGTGGCATGGATTGAAGTAGTATATCATAAATACTAAGTGATGCAATATTTTATAGTAAAACTAATTGAAGCCTATTTCAGGTGTAAAGCACGATGTATCCTAAAGCATCAAGCCGCTCCATTGAACACTAAATCCACAGACATCATCTCCAACAGATAAAGTGGAAAAAGGACTCACCTCCTATTATTGAGTCTCACAAACAAATAATGAATGTATCACCTTTCCCACATTAGACATGATCGCTATCTCTGGCCATCAATGTTAACTGGATGTGAATTGCTTTCAAGATATTTCTCCTACTGCATGGATGCAAACTAATACATAATTAGTTCTGCAACCCATGGAGCATCAAAATATTGTACTAATAGGAAACAATATTTAAGATTCAAAGCAGCGACCTCAGCTTCTTGTGCCGGTTCTTCTTGGAAAATCAAGAAAACAAATATATCTACTCATATATGTTGCTACATTATGGTAGGAATAAATAAGCGATACAAAAGAACCTAACAAAGAAACAAGGTCTAACAATAATTTACCATGCCTTCCTTAAATGGACAAGATCCAGCAGGCAAGAAATGTGCTCCAACAAATGAAAAAAATTAAGACCAATTAGTACAATTAACATCAATGTCTCCAGTTGTTAACAGTTAAAATTGAAGCACATATATGCATTGTACATAAGTAATGTATTTGGCCACCTCAGGGAATCATTTCATGAATAAGTTAATAGGAAAAGAAAAATAGTAGGGAACATATTTAAAGATGGGTATATATATATCATAGACTCTTGAAATACATATCAGTCGATGGCTTCAAATTTCAACTGATATATAATGACCTATTGGGAAGGGCACCTTTACATAGCCTGTTGGATGGAGCAAACTGCAAACTTTTATATAATGTTGTCAGAAACATCACAACTCCAAAGTCAGAGGAAAGGAATTGCACCTCACTGAGTATAATGTATCATAACCTACAACAAAGTTAGTAAGTGAACAACTTAATCGGGGATTAAAAAAATCGATTTGCTGCCAAAATAAATCCTACCGAGGTTCAAGAAACAGATAAATCACTAATACATAGAACATGGCATGCTTGATGCATCATACCATTACCCATCAATTAATAATATTGCTGAAAAGGCATGAGAAAAACAGATGCATATATTAGCAATCAAACACTTGCGTGAGACAAATAGAAAATTTTAGTATCGCACTCTATAATATTAAAAGATATATGTTACCTGATGTCCCCATGAAAGAGCAACTCCACAAAGTCCATGCAGGAGCATGTGGCATTCATAGCCTTGACCGAGAGAGTGGGCGGTGTGGGGAAGTCGTACTTGAAGATCGAGGTGGACTTCTCGACACTTGTCACCCCTGCCAGCGGTAGGCTATGCACCATAGCCTGCATTCACATTAAATGCCTGGTCGGAACGTGACCTCACACGGCCTCTGTGAAAGTTGTCTGCATGTGAGGCAAGTGTGCTGAGGAGGCCTGTGTTCGGGACACCTAGCACCGTCCCGAAACGTCATTGCTGACGTTTTTTGTTAGATCTGGTTTAACGAGGGTAGATTTACTTGGCAGTAAACCTACACAAAGGTATGCATGACGTCGCGCCATTGGCTCCTTCTGGATGTTGTAGTATTAATTGTGAAGAGGATTTTAGTGTAGTTTCTTATTGTACCGAGGCCTCAAAATTTCAGCAAAATTTTGCATATTTCGGTGGGGTTCGAAATACTTGCAACCCTGAAATTTTGAGCCAAATTCAAACTAAAATTTAAATTATCTTAAAAATCAATAAAAAATATTGATTTTTGAAACTCAAATTCTGAAATAAGTTCCGAATTTCTGAAATTTTGCATATTCCGTTGACGTCCAAAAAATTTCCATGACCGAGATTAAAAACCTTACCAATGTGGCTTTTTGGGCAGGTCCGTCTGTTGTAGTTACGCTCGGGGTACCCCGATTTTAAATACACCGACTTGCGTCATGCACAAAATCAAGAGGGGCAACTAAAAAAGAAAGTTTTTTCATGCTCCATTAGCTACCATAGTTTTCTACTATCAATAAAACCAAAAAATAAAACAAATGTCAGTGAGTCAGATATAAAAGTTGGGAGTTGTCCAAATGCATGTCATGCCCATCAGTCAACACCAATGGGTTGGTAGGGTAACTCTCGGCCGCCATTCCATTTGTAAATAGAGGTTTACACTTGTAGTGTTCGATGACTTGTTTTCATTTTAATATCAAAAGATTATTTTGTTTGAAAACAGATTTTTAATTTTTTTTGCTCAGAAAGCTCATTCATCTAGAAAAGAATTATGGCCAGTGTAGTGGAAGTTACTAGCTTTTTTTTTGGCACACTGCAGCCCTCAAAGATGGCTTAACACTTTATTATTAGCAGTTTAAGCAATGTACAGAGATAAGTTTACCCCTTCGGAAGGAGATGGATTTGATTCATTCCTTAGGAAGAGTTTGAGAGAAGCTTCATCAGGAATTGCTGCATGGTTATACTCTCTATGCTGCATCAACATTGGCTAGGCATCCTGCTTGGCAGATTTGTTTAATAGAAGGCCTCATTTCTTCCTCACTATTCTCCAGTAAACCCGCATTAAGCATCGCTTTGGTAGCAGGGATAACATTTCTTGAGATGAGACTGAGCTCTACTCCTCACTTGAGATATATAGATTGCAAAAGATGCAAATGAAATGCTTGCAAGTTGGAATGACATAACAACGGAAGAAGATGCATTTCACAACATGATTAACACGAAGCATAATATCCTCCGATTTGAATACAGTACACAACAATGACATTTAAGATGAACTGCATCGACTAATTAACATCACCCAAATAGTTTCAGTTGCAACTTCAAAATAAGCACGAACTGCCTTGAATGCATCGTTTGTTTCCCATCAGCAGCAGCGGACCTAATCACACCAATGCGTCGGACCAAGGGGAGATCTTATCGATGCGGATGTGCAGGGGAACTTCCATGGATGCCCCGTCTCCTGCTGCTGGCACCAGGTACATTGGCGGCACCGTCAGGAACGTGGGCTCGCCCGCAGCGACCACGGCGCCGGGTGATATGCTGCTCCTCATGTGCATGTCCACGAGCACCATGTCCTCCTTGCCGCAGTTCGCCCCTGCTGCCAGGGGTGTCTCCAGGTTGACCCACATCTTGCACGTGAACCGCGGACGCGTCGCCGCTCTCGCCCTGGCGCGCACCACAGACACGGCGGTCATGCCGGCGCCGAGCGCGCCCACGGTCATGAGGAACACGCAGTTGGCCTCGCCGAGGAGCACCAGCCGCATGGTCGACAACGGTAGCTGAAGCTTGCTGACCTTGCCGAACTCTACGACGCGTACCGGCACCAAGTGGACAGTGTGGAGGTGACCGGCGAGCGCCTGCGGCGCGCCGACGTAGCAGCAACCGGGCTCAGCGCACCGACAAGGCGCGTGCGGGCACGCTTTCTGGTGCTCGGCGACCTCGTGGTAGGTCACGTACCACTGGCAGCCAGCATTGGGGCACCCGATCCTAGTGGAGGACACCACGGCGTCCAGCGCAGGGCAGGGGTCGAAGAAGCCGCCGCTGTCCACGCATGCCTTGCACTACCCGAAAGGCAGCAAGGCTACGCAGCCGCCGCAGGCCGGGTGCCCCGCTTTGCACTGCAGGCAGGCACAAAAATCGGAGATGGCCCGTAAATTAGCACGAGAGAATATACATATCGCCGGCGCCAATCAAGGAAGAAAGAAGGAAACAGAGAGAGGAACCTGGAAGACCGGGGGCTTGAAGGGGAGGGTGCAGAGGGGGCAGTGGAGCACTTGCTTGTCGATCCTCACGGCGAGTTCCACACGCTGGATGTACGCCGCTCCAACGATGGCGCCTCCATCTCCTCCACCGGCCGCCTCTTGCTTCATGTGGCTGTCGGGCAGGTCCAGCCACGCCTTCTTAGAGCTCTCATCGGCCTTGTCAGGCAAAGCCCTGCTCCTCCTCTCGGCGGCCGCGGCGGCGCCCTGCATCTTGGCTGGCCTTTGGGGAAAAAAAACTCCTGTGTGTGTGTCTCACGCCAAAATTTTTTAGGAGGTGGGTGAGGAGTAGAGCAGAGATCTGAGAAGAAAAGTTTCCTACGCAGCCACACTACACTATAAATGCTTTCTCATTGTGGTTTCCATTCCCAAACTTATATGCTATAGATATAAGCCGTGCTCTTAATCAATTTCATTATTTCTAGTTTATCCATACATTAATGTTGTCTTTCTTTTAAGTACCTACAAGTGTGCGATAAAAAGGTTGACAATTGTGGATCCATGTTATTTTTAGAAAAATCTAGGAACATAAATGTAAGCACATTGTTTTTTTTCATAGCTTCCTGCTTAATTGATACACGGGGGAGTACTTTTGACTCCATCGCCAGAGTATAACACCATCAAACACGTGGGAGCCATAAAAAGAAAAGGATACATGTGTAAGCACAAGGGACACGTGTGACCAAATAGTACAAAGGAGCACACAAACGCATCACAACTTTTCACCTAGATCACGACACATTCCGCCTTTCTCACTGTTATCGATAGACACATACGCCATCGCTGATGTAATGGCTGCCACCAGCAAATAACAACAACATGACCACAAGCCTCCGAAAGATCCATGGAATAGGTACTAGATTTTGGAGACCCCCGACGCCAAAAAGCTTGATTAGCTGCTTGCATGAAGTAGGAGAAATAACCCCTTGATTCGGCAGATGCCATCAAGAAGCAATGAGCAATCCATGTGTCACCACACCACGCAACCACCTAGTCCAGACACTTCTAAGCAGGCATCCGTAGCTGGAGGTTATAGAGACACAGGGGGATAACCAGAGATGACACCAACCAAGATCATCCTCACATCAGTGCGTGAGAAAGGCTTGAACAACGTTGCCAGAGCACGAAAAAGCTAACACTAAGGATTATGTGGAAAATCAAGTATCGGCTCCCAACCAATGTGCGCTAAGCACCAGGTGATGGAACATAGAGAGTAGAAATTATATCCAAGATTACAATAGGGGCTAAGCTTTAGCTAATATCCTAGAAATAACATAGTGGAGAATAGGTAGCAGGAAAGCTTACTTGAACCTAAGGAGAGACAAGAATATAAGGGGCGACCAAGTCACTCAACCGCTTCTTCGAGAGGTGTCCGATCAACTAGGGAGAAAGCCTTGCTTCATCCGGAGCCGGCGACGATAGCGCTCGTGGGCGTCGCTAACCTTCTTGGAGGCGTCGTTGTCATGTTGTTTAATCCTCCTCGTTGGCACCCTGGGGGGAACCCCTAGTCCATGTCTTCTTCGTACGGATGATGTCGGCATAACCGGCATCGTGGCCCTTCTTGAAGGCTTCATCTTTAGGGCTACATGGTCGATGAGTGTTTGTTGCTCACTGCGGTGGTGATGGTGGTCGTGGTGGTGTGTCTGCTTGGGGTTGACGGTGGTTGTTTGGTGGTGTTCTTTCGGGTTCGGCGTCGGTGCTTTTTGCGCCGCAGGGCAGCCATCTGTTTCCCTTCGCGAAGGAGTATCGCCCTGGTACTGTGCTCAAGACCCTTCCCGCGGTTGCCGAGGTGTTGCGGCAAGCTTCGTGCTCTTGGTGATGTCTCGGTTCATCTTTGGCCATTGATGGCGCAAGATGTCTCCCTGGCTTGCTAATCGTTCTGATTTTCCATGGAGGAGCTCCCTGTCAAGGTTCGTGTTTACTGCACTCGTTGGCCGTGGATGCTCCTGAGCTGTGTCATGGGGCTCAGCACGCAGTCCAATGTGCTGCGTTAGGCTTCTTGCAAAGTCTCGGTATTATGATCCCTCGACGACACCCCACATATACTTGTGTCTTTCATGGTGATAGTCTTTATGTCTGTTAGCTAGGTGTGCCTTCTCTTACGGCATATTTTTTCTGCTTTCTTGTCCTGCTTTTCTTTGACGCAAAATGTTTTCTTCTGCTTGCTTTTAAAACATGGAACAATCTTTGTAGTGTCATGGGCAGCCGGTTGGCCTGGGCTGAGCATTCGGTCCTTGGTCGGCTCGGAGCAGGGGAAGTCTCTAGTCTCCTAGTTATTGTGGTTCATGTGTTCTTGCCGCGCAAATATTCGCCCTCTGGTCGTTGTGGGAGCCCCCAAATTCGGTGAAACACTCGTTCTCCTTGGCCCTTCCGCAGACCCGCTCACAAAATTTTTCTTTTTTTCAAAAATAATTGTTGATGCTCTTAGTAAGTATGCAATGTGGCTTATTCGAATTCTTTGTTAATATGCTTGCAAATTGGTGAATGCACAAGGAATCGAAATGTTGGAGCTGACCAGTGGGGTTTTGATCTGCAGTACTGACCAGAGGACCTAGCTTCCATGGAGATGGAGATGAAGATGGAGATGGAGATGGATGGGAAGAGCAACGGTGTGACCAAGGTGGCGAAGGAGAACCCTTCCCTTTCACAGGTAACTGAATGATGATTCTGTTGGGTCTATGTGCACGGGAGAGGAGCTCACAAGTTTTAGTGAAGACCTGCCCTTGAGATTGAAATTATTTCTCTTTCTGTAAGGAGGAATTGTTGATTCTTCATTTTGTAACCATGGCAAATCGGGTAATGCATAAGCAAATTGAATTGTGGGGTCTGATCTGAAATGTACTGCAGGCCATGGTTCTCATGGAGGGGAACAATAGCAGCAACGGCAGCGAGACCAAGGAAGGGGGAGATAATCGGCTGGATGGAGAGGGCGTTGTTGTCAAGAAGCAGAATGTCGCCACGGCCACCGGAACGGAGTTCTTGGACTACCCTATCTGCTCCGCCCCCCTTAGCCCTCCCATTTTCCAGGTAATTGCATTGATGCAATTTCCTGTATGCTGTCACCACAAAAATCATGTCCAATTTCTAGTACATTGCTCTCTTCAGGTCGATACGGTCAGTGCTCTTGTATGTGATGAAGTTAATTCTGAACCTTGTTGAGTTGATTATCTGTAGTGTGCACTAGGGCATTTCGTGTGCCTGAATTGTCGCGACAAGCTCCTGGAGACAAAGGCGAACAAGGTTTGGGGCGTGTGCTCCAGGGACGTCTCGACCCGCTGCTACGACATGGAGCGTGTCATCGACTCCATCATCGTGCCATGCTCCTATGTCGTGCGTGGGTGCGGCGACACAATCTCCTACCACAAGAAGAGGGCGCACGAGGAGGTGTGCTAGCACGGGCCATGCTTCTGCCCTGAGAAAGGCTGTGGCTTCGCAGGCACGACAGCGGCCCTCCTCGATCACTTGGCCGCGCAGCACGAGTGGCCAATGACATGCTTCCAGTACTACAAGGCATTTGACGTACCCGTGAAGACCAATGTGCACGTGCTCTGTGGCGGCGAGGATGGCCACCCCTTTCTGCTTCACGTGGCGTCCCTGGACTCCACACCGCTGCACGGGGTCCCACTGGTCTATATCGGGCAACACGTGGCGCCGTAATCCAAGTTCTGGTGCTCCGTGGGCTTCTCCTGGTTCAAGGGCCATTACCAGGCTTAAACGCTAGATACGACCAGGAGCACGTCGCTTTCTGATAGACTGCCGACAAACTACTTCCTCACCGTTCCCAAGGATTGCCGTGGAGGTGGCGCCCGTGCCGTGCTTAGCGTGACAATTGATACAGAGATGGTGTATGGAGACGATGACGACCTGGAGGAGGAGGATGAGGACGATGAGAGCTACAACAAGGAGGAGGATGAGGACGAGGACAACGATGAAGAGGAGGATGATGAGACTAGCTACGAGGATGATGAGAGCTGCAACAACGAGGAGGAGGAGGAGGAGGATGATGATAGTGATAACCATGAGGATAATGAGACTAGCAACGAGGATGATGAAAGTTGGGAGGAGGTGAGCCACAACGATTACTATTGATGCATAGGCATCGATGGCACTGTCTCAATATCCATGGTGAATCCGCTAGATATTAGATCTTTGGAAATTTGGTTGTTACGGTGCTTTACGGTGTTGAGTTGCACAATGTGTCCCTCTTAAAATGGGGTTGCACAGTGTGTTAGGCTGACTGATTATACCGTCACTTGTTGTTCTGGCTCATGCTCAACTTTTGTCATGGAAATGTTGTAACCCTCGAGTGAGTGAAGTATCTATGTTCATTTGATCTTGACACAACTATATTTCTTTTGGGGAATATGGAACTGTGATGCTTTTGGTATTAATATGTTATTCAAAATTTTGTGAATATTTTTGTACTGTTATTATATATTTTAATAAGTAGATTTAAATGCATCGCTGTTCATCTTCCCAATCTGTTTTCTATTCTAATCATCAAGGGTGCAACATTTACTACTGTAAGTTTTGCATCAGCCTTCAGTAGTCGTCGAGGGTGCAACATTTACTACTGTATGGTTTGCATCAGTCATCAGTAGTCGTCGAGGGTGCAACATTTAGTACTGTAAGGTAACATTTAGTACTGTAAGGTTTGCATCATCGATCATTAGTCGTCAATGCTGCAACATTTACTACTGTGATGTTTGCTCACATATGTATTTTTTTTACCATTAGCACTTTATTCAACCATGTATTTGATAAACTTGTAATTATTCTGAGAGAGTATTTTTAGAAAAAATCTACACATAAAAATATTTTATGTCTTTATTTTTTTCCAACACAAACGGTTTTGTGTCTAACCATGCCTCATGAGGGCATTGTATATGCGTTATTCGAAACACAGACGTTGGAACTGAGTATAGATGGAGTGCCTAGAATGCATGGAGCGTACCCTTGAGCACCAACTCAAACTGGTGCAGAAGAATATCATCCTTTTGTTTCGCTGTCCGGTAGACCTGTCCATCTATTAACCTGTGAATGGTAGACATTTTTATACAATTGTACTACTAAACTACTCCCACTGTAGAGAAATATAAAAACGTTTATATCACTATATTACTGATCTGAACTACAACAACTAGTTCTTAGCATTTCTCCCTGGAGGAACGTAATCAGACAAACTCAAGAAAGGGAACAAAAATGTTGTCGATGACGTGCTGCACTGCACCATAGCAGAGCTGGATGTGCAAGGCGGTGCGGTCGCTTTCTACGGCAAAGGTGAGCAGGGATGAAATATCAAATCAAGCATCCCAAGCTTCAGGCACCTATAATGAAGTAAGCAAACAAGTCGCACCCGATTCAGTTCATGCTCTATATTCTTCGACAGTAGCAAGCTGCAGTAGTATCAGGAATGAAGACAGAAACAGACAGACATGTTTAGAGTACCAGTTGAATTTGAGTGCATACCAACTAGTATACTACAGAGTATATGCTGCACATAGTAGTTCATCTCATGCATGCATGAGCAAAAGCAGAAACTACATCATGCAAACAGCAACACACCAAAAGTCCGACTGATTGCCGTCTCAATCACCACCGCGATCATCAGCCGCATCATCCTTGTCGCCCACCTTCTTCTCCTCGTCATTGTCATCGTCATCCTCCTCGTCCTCAAACTCATGCTCATCATAGTCCTTGTCGCTATCCTCTTCTGCCAGCTCGTGCTCCTCCTCATAGTAGTCCAAATCAATGGTGACGTTGAGCATGGCATCATCAGGAACCTTGGGCACAACACAGAAGCGTTGTATTGGCTGTGACGGGCTCTCGATGTTCAACGATGAGACCTGGTGATGGCCGTTGAAGCACGAGAAACACACAGAGCAACCGATGGTGGGTCCTGGAGCATCTGGCCGCTGGACACAAACGAAGGAGACTGCATGGCCGAGGGACTCCGGCGGTGCCACGTCAAACAGGAAGATGTGATCGTATCCGCCACATAGAACGTGAGAGCCTGTTTGGAATGGGATTTCGAACGGCACGAAATATTTGATGTTTTTTGTTGGATAGTCATGCAGGTTGGTGAGATGGTCAAGGAGCTCCGCGCGTGGGGCCAAAAAGTCACAGTCAGACACCGGGCAGATGCACGGCCCTTTCAGGCACCTCCTCTCATGCCCTTCCTTCTGGTAGTAGGTGATCTTCCAGCTGCATCCATACTTGCAGGGGACGAAAATGTTGTTCACAACACGTTCCATGCCATAGCAGCGCTGGGAAGCAGTGCGTTTGCTTTCTGGGAGCTTGTCACGGCAAGCTGAGCAGATGAAATCCCCCTTGGAGCACTGAAGGAAGCAAAACAAATTTTTTCATGAGATTCATGTATCCACTGAAACTTAAAGCATGAATAGCTGATTCCCGAAAAAGCATGAATAGCAGATCAAGGTACCAGTGATATGTACATCCACGAAGCGCATTTACCTGAAAAATGGGAGGCCTGAGGGGAGTGGAGCAGACAGGGCAGTCAAAGACCTCCATCGCCATGGTGACAACCTGCTTCTTGACGATGCTCTGTCCCTCTTGCAGAGCTTCTCCTTCCTTTCCATCCTTCTTGATGCCGTTACTCTTCACCTCCATGGCAGCTAGGGCCTCCAGTACTAGAGATGAAAGAACCCACTGGTCAAAACATACACAATTCTTCCACAATTTTCAGGCGAGCTGAAACAACATCGAGGGCGCATCCACAGATGTGCAATGTAAAGGGGAGGATCAGTATTTCTTTGCTGAAATTAAGGTGCACATTATCCAGACGAATTTGGGGATTCCTACCATAATCAGATGATGGATGTCTCTGAAGGGCAGAGCAACATCATAGATGAAGCATCGCCGGAGTTACATACTTCCATTCAACATGCATTTAGTTATTATTCTACATGTACTAAGGATTATCGGATTACCATTTTCTTATTCCTTTCGTCCCTCTACAACTTACGTAGGAGAAGCATGTCACAAGATCCTCAAATGAGTACACAGATAAGGTGGCCTCAAGTCAGGGAGGCAAATTCACAAACACATGGACTGCATGGTAAAGCAAGTAGTGGATGAGCAGAGCAAAATCATGGTTGGAAGCAATTTAACTACTGTACTAGTGAATGGATGAAACAACAGATCCGGCAATGAATGGGGCAAATGCAAGAAGAGCAGTCGAACCCACGGACGATCGAATCGAACGATGTCGCTCGCCGGGCGACGGAACCGCCAAGTAGAGAAATAAGAAGCTGGAGCCTGTAGTCGACCGACGAAGCGAAACGAGCGCCCGCACGGCTAGACGAGCAGGAGGAGGGGGAGGGGGAAGCGAGGCTCACCGAGTGGTAAGAAGCGGCGGCCGGCGGCGGCTGGGTGGAGAAGACGAGCAGCGAATAATTGAACATGCCTCGGTAGAATTGAATTCCTCCGGCACCGAAACCGATGTTGGTAGAGCCCGCTTTCTCCGGCATCTGAATGGGCCGAACGAACATGCCAAGGCCCAACTGTTTCGAACTATATCGACTGCACAGCAAAAAAAATGCAGTTTTCTTTTTTTAGTTTTATTTTCTTTTTTAACTATAAGATATATAAGAGAACGTGATTTATCTAAAAATATGAGATGCAATTTTTTGGGCCAAGTATCCAAATGATTAACTGTTTTTATCTTCTTTTCCGGCGTCGTAACATCATTAGACTAGGCTACAAAGTTGGATATATTTCTTCGGAAATGTTAACGCCCACACGTGTGGGCGTTCACCACCCCGTCCACACGCAAGCATCGCCGTTGGCGTTGGTACGCACGAATCTTGGAGCAAACAGGCCGGTTTTCGGTGCCACGTAGGATGAGTCTCGTGTGCGGTGTGCGAGTGGGTTCGCCCGCACGGTGGTTGCCATCCCGTGGTCAGCGGTTGCCACTGAGAGGCATGCGGTGGAACTGCCATGCGCCCGCACGGCACGCTCCGACCGCGGTTGACGTCAAACACGTCGCACACCCCTCCACCCTCTCCCTCACGGTTCCATTTACTCACCCGCGACGCATTTACTGGCACAACCCACTCGCACTTCAAACCACTGGAGGAGAAGGCGAGGGGAGAAGGCGACGGCGGAGGCGGAACAGTCGACGGTGTTCGCGGCCGTCGGTGGTGCTCGCCGGAGCGGAGCGGCTTCGCCGGAACGCGTGCGGGTTGAAGGTAATGTTCGCTTCATCTCTCGCATCCCCTCCCTGCATTTGTTCCCCTTTCCCTCCCTGTTCGATTTCTAGATCGATTCCTAGAGATTCTGGCGATTCGGCGGTGCGCCGGCGTTCCCACCGGCGCCGTAGTTGTGTGCTTGCCGTTGTTTGGTGGGAGTAGGCAGTTTCGTCGCCGCCGCTGCGGCGGCATCGTCGGTGCGGTTATGCCTGTTCGGAGGCACGCAATAGTTTGCGTTTGGATTTGGGAGTTGTCCGCCGGGTTGTTTTGGTGCGCATTGGTTCGAAATTTGGGTTTGCAGTCATTTCGTGCGAGAATTGTAAGGGTGATTTTGAGGTCGAAGTAGTTGCCATTGAAACCTAGATCTAGTTTAGTCTGGGTTTGAAACTGCAGAATGTGGCGAAATTGGCAGTATGACTGAACGTGAACAAATGTGTGGCAAGTAAACTACCTGAACAAATGTGGTAGTTGCCACAAACGTGTTCTCCTTTGCGGCAACAGATTTCCGAAAATGACTGTCATAGTTGCCACACTCAAGCTTTCACATAGGGCAACTAATTTTATTGAACGACTGTGACAGTTGCCACACGCATGCTCTTCCCATGTGGCAAACTGAATTCTGCTGAACTTGTATGATAGTAACCACAAATATGCTTTCTGAATGTGGCAACTATGGCAGTATGACTGAACGTGAACAAATGTGTGGCAACTAAACTACCTGAACAAATGTGGTAGTTGCCACAAATGTGTTCTCCTTTGCGGCAACAGATTTCCGAAACTGACTGTCATAGTTGCCACATTCAAGCTTCAACATAGGGGCAACTACTTTTTATTGAATGAATGAGATAGTTGCCACACACACGCTCTTTCACGAGGCAAACTGATTTTTTGCTGAATTTACATGATAGTAACCACAAACATGCTTTTTCATTTGTGAGATCTGTTTTTTTTTTTGAATTATTTGTGACAGTTTCCACACTTTGATAGTTGCCACAATCGGTAGCACTGGACGGAACTAATGTGCACATCGAGTGTGCGTGTTTGCCACTTGGATTGTATAATCATGTGGCAAATAGTATGTGAACACAATGTCTGTTGCCACAATACAGATATGACAGTGTGGCAAACTGGCTGCATAATATGTCAACCACATTTTGCATTCAAATAGTTGACATTTTTCTGTTAGGTGGCAAATGCTTACCCCTTGCATTTACATTTTCCCCCTTAACAATTTGGTCTGTTCCTACATCAGCAGAATGGCTCGGGGCGATCATCAAAATGATGACGATGATTTCATGGATCCACCTCAGCGTAACCGGGCAACTGGACGGAGAAAAGAGGGCGATGAGGTAACTGTCCACACCCACCCCCCTCCTCCCGATTTATGTTATTGGTTGGCACCTAGATCTTTTTGCAGTCGTCTGTCATGAACTAAATTTTCATGACATTGCAAAACATGGCAACAGCTGAACACTTTTGTGTTTGTTTTTCGCAGAAGAAGAAACGTATTCGCAACAGAGCCTCCCAGGAACGTCTGACTGTGTTGATTGACAAATTCACCAACGATCAAAAGGGAGCTGCTGCTGAGATGGGTATGCAGGTTCTGATGGATGTCCGGTGCACGAACCTTGTCAACCCTGTATGCGACTGGCTTGGTGAGATATACGATCCCGCCTCTAGGGAATTCGTGATTCCGGGACGGGGAAGACTTCTGTTGAATGAGGAATCCGTGTTCTGCACTTTGGGTGTGCCCCGTGGACATATCAAAGTCCCGTACGAGGTCAATAATGAGATCGAGGAAGAGCTGTTCGCCCGTTTGTTTCCTGGATTGGAGTCCATGCCGAACACGTCTGTACTGGCAGATTCGCTGCAGGCCATGACGATGCACGGAGAAGTTTTCAAGATGAAGCTACTCATGTACCTCATCTCAGCTGTTTTCGCGCCGACCACTTCTCTTCGCCCAAGCAACAAATGTTTCCCCATCCTGGTGAATGATCCATCCTTACTACTACCAGTGTTTTCGTTGTGTTTCTTCCGTTTGATTTCTGATGCGGCAAACTTTTTGCCCTGAAATTTTGTGTGGTGCAGGCGAATCTGAAAAATGTGAACAACATGAACTGGTGTAAGTTTATTGCCGACTTTCTCCACGATGCTTTCAAAAACAAGATGTACTAGAAGGGGTGTCGACTGCATTTAATGGTATTTATTTTTACCAGATCTCTCTGTGAACTCTTTGTTTATAACACACTCTTATTCATGCATGACAATCTGGTCATAACAAGTTGGCAACTGCCATAATGACAATGTGGCAACTGCCATAATGACAACGTGGCAACTTTCATTTTGACAATGTGGCAACTGCCGTTATATTAGCATGGCAACTGCTATCACAGTAGGATGGCAACTGCCAGCACACTTTGATGGCAACTAGCACACACATATTATCGTTGGATCATACATTATCCTGCTCTTTTTTTTTGAACTACAAAGTACCGATGATGGCAACTGATATTTCTTTTCTTTGTAAAATTGTTTTAAATCAGCTCATGTATGTCGACTGTCTTGGTCTGTCCACCGTGGATTTCACTGGGGTAGGAGGCCCGCCGCCTACGCACAAGTTTGCTGTTTCTGCGTGGACCATCAGCGCTGTCAAGGCTGTGCTTGCCACAGACAGGGCAACTGATGGCACGTATGGAAAACTACAGGTTAGTTTTTTTTATATCTTCACACGGCATGCTTACAAATTTGACATGAGGCAACCGTCCGTGGTTCATAAGGCATGCTTACAATTTCTTTTTTTGTTTTTCCTAGCTGATGGCCAAGCATGCTATAGACTACAGCGTGTTTGGGGGGCCTCAAAAATTTGGAAAGTGGATGGACGTGCACTCAGCTCCGTCTTGCCCTTCCGAGGTAATCAAAATATTGAATTCCATGGTTTGCCGTGGATTACATGTTGATGTCGCGCAAGTGACTTCAATACGGGTTGTTGTTGATGCTTCTTGTTTTCGTGGACAGGCGAGGGCACCAGTTGAGCATCTAATTGGGCAGTTTGCTTCCGGAATGACCGGATTTCTCGGGAAGTTGGTTGAGGGGTGGACGTCCCTCAGCGCCTCTGACAGTGACGCGATTGCAAGGCAGTTCACTTCATTTGTCCCAGAACGTACACATCGACCAACCGGTTGCCGTGGCCGGTATGACTACAACAGTTCCCAAGAGCCCGGCGACACACAAGATGATGTAGATGGAGAGGCTGGCCTCGGCAAGGATGACGACGACGACATGGACAATGTGCACCAGGACACAGATGACGATGAACATGCTGAAGTTCGCACAGGCGGCAACAAGGGCAAGGATGCAACAGATGCCCCCACCGGAGAAAGTGAAGGAACATACGGCTGCGAGAGGCCAGGGGGTGTTGCCATCAAGGAGGGGGAGGGCTCCAGATGATGTTGGGCAGGGTTCTCATGGCAAGAAGTCTAAGACCGATCTCGTAGCTGCCAGGAGGAGGTTCGACTTTCCATTTTAGTTTTTCCGCTGTGTCTATTTTCTTGGAACAATCTCATCCATTTTCTTTGCACTTTTTTTGTCAAGCACGGCAATGGGTTTGTTGTCTGACATTTGCCACCTTGCCTTTTTTCCTCCATCTGTTATTTGCAGCGAGCCGACCGCTGGTGGACGAGCAGTTACGAAGAAACATGTGCCAACGCCAACCCGTGTTTCTGCTCGCTTGAACAAAGGTGCCCCCATTGCCGGTGACACCCCTTCCACCAGGTCTTCTCCTCGTACGACGACGACCAACACCGGGGATCCTGTTGTGTTGCCAGACCTGAGGAAGCCAGTCAAGAAATATGTTCATCCATGTGCTTTCATTTACATAGTGGTTTTTTTTCCTTGAATTTTCCAATGCTATTGTTCAGCTTTGTCACATGATCTTCTATCACCGTCCCCCACGCGGCAACCGCTCTTCCCCTAAATGATTTCTTCCTTCATTTTTTTAGTTTACGGCAACTCATATTTGGTCTTTACATGGCAACTGGCATCTAGGCCAACTGGCATCTAACACTCTACCTAATGGCAACTGCCATTTTTTACCTTTGGCTTTGTAAGCTCATCCAACACACAGGTTTCAAACTGCATTCCTGACAGAACACACATCTGTTTCATTCTTCAATTTGCTAACGTGGCAACTACTGCTGGATGGCAACTGCTAACCATGACACATGGCAACTCAACTTCCCATTACATGGCAACTACCAACTTTCCACTTGTTTTTCATTCCCTTTAAGGTTTCTACCATTTGCAAACATATTTTTGTTCATTTTTCACACCTTTCTTATGTGATTTTTTTTCTTTTTGCAGGGTGAAGAAGACTACTACGCGCGGGGCCAAGCATAGCAGCAATGATCCGCTTGAATGACTACATTCAAAGTTGTCAACGAGGGGCAACTCAAATGTACATGAGGCACCCGGCGACAATACTGCTGCTGCACCGATGACCGCTCCCACCAACTCTGATGCAAGTGGCTGACCATCTCCGCCGGCTGCGGATGCCCAGGCTAGAACAACAGGCATCCGTACATCGAGGAGTGACGAGTCGGTATCTGCCAGGACAGCTGAAATATTGCCAACTCTTCTGGCAATGAAGGATGCCGCAGTGAGCCACGCCACCCCATCAGCAAGTGTTGAAGTGGACGCTCCCGAGACGAACCTAGGCAAGGAAGATTCCCGCTCTTCTAACACTGATTCCAAGCACGCTTGGCGGCACACCTGTGTCCACGACAGAAGCCGCTGAGGCGGCAGTTCATAAGGATAAGCCATCTACAGGTGAGAGTCCTGGCACAACAGCTCCAGCCCCTGTCGGTGCAGATACTGCTAAGGTTACCGTGGCGCGTGCTGGTCTTCCACCTAGGCGTCGCAGCCCCCGTAAGCAACCAACAGTCATACCCAATGCACCGACTGTATCTAGGAGCAGGAGAGATGAGTCTGGGTATGTTCCTGCGTCCACACTGTTCCCGCCAACCGCCCAAAGCAATGTGATGGAGAACCCGCAAGACCGGAGCACAACTGACGCAGGTGTCAAGGCTGGCACGAGTGACGCAGGTGAACGGCCGGAGCAGACTGCGCCTTTACCCACAGTGAAAATCCCCAACATAAATCTGCACACTTCCAGGCTGCCAGTCAATGTTGGTGTCCCCTACAGCCCAAACAAGAAGATTGCCATGAAAGCTGCTGCTGATACCGCTGACAACACGCCCCGCCCTGCAAATAAGCCCGAACATTCTGTAGCAGCCGATTCAGATATGTTTGTTGATCTTTCACCATTGGATTCTGCCCCGCAAATCTTTCGTGGTCCGGCCAGTAGGAATGAGAGGCACCCAATGGCATTTACCCCACCGAGCTTCAGCCTTGGCATCAGTCAAGACCAACCGGTGGTGCATGATCCTTTGCCAGTTGCCTTTGCTTTCCCAGGAGGCACGCCCGCAATGATGGCGCAGCCAATGGTCGAGGGCAGGAAGGCTGTCAAGTTCGCGGAGCCAATTGTGCAAGGTACACTTGCCATGTCCTTATGATTTTCCTGTGTACATCTTTGTAGTTTGAATTTTGTCCCAATCATATTCTTTTGGGGTGTTCTCACTTGTAACGGCAACTGCGGTGTGATAACATGACAAGTGGATTTTGATGCATCATGTCCTTCATTTGTTTTTTTTTTGTTGTTGCCATGCTGCATTTTTGACATTTGGGGGTAAACACGTGGCAACTGAAGTTGATTCATCATGGCAACTGTATTTGCTGGCACATGGCAAGTATAGTGCATTGCATATGGCAACTAGATTTGTCACACCATGTCACCTGCATTTTTTTGTTACCATTCTGCATTTTTTCTATACGGCAATCACATGGCAATTGCAGTTGACACAACATGGCAACTGCATTTGATGAGACATGGCAATCACAGGCCATCTAAATGGTAATTCATCACAACTGCATGGCAACTGTAGTTGTGATGACATGGCCAGTGTAGTTGCATCACACATGACAATTTCGCCACTATTTCCTACCTACATCTCACATCATACACCCTATTTCCTCACAATCCATATGTTTTCTGACTTTCTCCTTTATCCTAACACACCTTCTATTTTTTTTTGAATCATTGCAGGCACCCCTGAGGAAATTTCACCGTCACTTGATGAAGCTTACCGCAAGATCGAGGAGGCAGCATTGCAGAGGAGGACCTCGCGAGGGCAAGGGCAATCAAGTTCCAACTTGATTGCAGAGACGGCAACTGAGGATACCATCAGAAGTGCGACCCCTGGTTCTGTGAGACAGCAGAGGGTAGTTCACGCACCTCCCGCGGAAGACTACGAGCCTGAATTCAGGGCCACTAAGGAACAGACCCAGCTGTACGACATCATCAAGCGGCTTGGAAATGCGAGGGCCAGCAGCAAGCACATGAAAGAGTTGAAAGCGTAAATGACCACACCCTATAATCACTCATTTTTCTTTGTTCATTGTTTAAGATTTCATCTTTCTTCATACTCTCTATACATGATGCGCTTACGTTTTAGTTCTTTTCATATATTTTTTACTTAGCAGGAATGATTCTTCCATGTTATGTCGTTTTCATACAGCTCATGTTTGGACAGAACCAAAGTCATTCAATGCGGAGCGACGTACGTCGACCTGGGTGATCTCGCCGAGTCTATGAGGCCAAACGGTAAAATGTCGACGAACGTAATTGCATGCGGGATCGACTACATCAACAATCACATCGATGTGTGTGCCGACAAGATCATCATGCATTACAGCATGACATGCAAAATATGGGATGGTGACTTCCACCACAAAATCCTGAGGAAGAATTTTGCTCAGCACGGTGATTTCAAGCTAACACTGAAGAAATATGTGAGCACTCCTCCCCTGTCTGCACTGTTTTTTCACATGGTGTGGCAGATGTTTTCCATGTGGCAACAGCTGCCATGCACATTTTTCTTTCTTTTGTTTTTTGCATCCCGTGCGAACTATGTGGCAATTTGATTGTAAAATGCACGGCACACTTTAGTCATACATGGACGGCAACTTTCCTTCGACTAACCCCACCCACAACCAAAAACATTCTATGTGATTCTAATTTTTTTGTCCCTCTGCTGTTCTTTTTATGTGAACTGTGCTTCTTATTTTCTTCACTTTTTAAATGCAGGTCATGTTCCCCATGTTCCAGGAGCTTGCACCACATGACCAACACGACAAGTGTGTCACCACTACGCGATCTGTCTTGACCTGAAGAACCAACGTTTCGAGGTGCTTGATTCAATCCGTTCGGGAGCTGATTCAGATCTTACTACGCATGCCGAATTCTTCATCAACAACCTCAAAGAGACATGGAACCGTCACTACGAAAATTCAAAGGTCCAGATCAGACATTTCCCGATTGAGTATGTGGCGACTGTGAAGCAAGGGAACACGTAATTTCTTTTTCCCATCCTTTTATGTGCCGTTTACATCAATGCAACCCCTCTTTTTGTTGTCACATCTGAATTGAAGTCTATCTTTGCTACGTCTGTCCTTTTTTGGCGTGTTCATCTGAGTCTTTTTCTCATGCAGTACGGACTGCGGCTTTCACGCGTTGGAATACTTTGCAAAGTGGGAAGGCAGAATTGTCCCCGCTATCACAGCTGCAACGATCGTTGAGCTCCGGAAAATCCACACATGGAACTGGTTGACGAATGAAGATTTCAACAAGCGGTCCGGAGCACGCGAGTTCATGGAGGAAGCTGTCAAGAAAATCAACAAGAAGTACAAGTGATCACGTGGTGTTAGACACCGGACGGATACCTTACATTCTGTTACTGAGGAATGTAAGGTACTTATCTCTTTGTTATTGTCGAAAACTATGTTTGTGTGCTATGTCATGACTGCAACCCAGCGTATACTACTATGTAGTGGTGGTGTGTGAGCAACATTTTAGTAGTTCATGTAATATATGTGTGGACGTGAACCTATTTTAGGCGTTAATGCACATATGTTTTTTATGTTTTATCATTATTACAATGGTTTCATCGCATACAGCACCAGTTTGCTGTTTTTGATTGCGTCTATGATGTTTTAAAACAGTCGACAATTGTAGTTCAACATACATGGGGTAGCACCGGCTAGCATGGGGTAGGGTTGATCATGCAGCCACAACCTTGACTGCGGTTTATGCACGTTACGCCTTTGTCCAACTTGTGTTCCCACACATTGCCCACAACACACTATGTTTCTCTAAACCGCGTGGTATTTTTCATGGAAATATATGTCATGCACAGTCATTTCAAATACCATGGCATATTTTCAGCACAGCTAACATGGCGGGTACAGTTCAAACAACATGGCAGATCAAGCATAATTAACATGGCAGATACAGTACAACTAACATGGCAGATCCAGTACAACTAAAATGGCAGATCCAGTTCAACTAGCATGGCAGATCCAGTACAAAGTAGCATATCATATTTTTAGTATAAAATAACATGGCATATTTTTAGTACACATAACATGGCAGATTTAATAGACATTACATGGCAGATTAAGCACCCATAACATGGCAACTGCATTTCTGCACTCAATGAATTTTTCCTTTCCATTTCTGATGTTCCTCAGTAGTTATTCTCCCAATTTTAAAAACAAAAAATCTCATCGTATAGGGGTACAAAACAAAATGTCCACCAGGACCATGCCGCAATGCCCCAATTTCTGCTCATGGATTGCCCGCCCCTTTCTTCGTTTTCTTGTGTTTTGCTTGAATCTCCAATCCTGACTTGTACCTTATCTCTCTTGGGCGACCCTTTGTGATGGAACGGGGTGGGTTCCTGACCTGGGTTTGTGTGCTTGCTGTTCCAGATCCTATCTCCGAGTTTTCAGACGATGGCCCCGTCGATGAAGGCACACTTGATGTGCGGGGGAACCGGTGTAAGCCTTCCTCAGCTTTCCTCTTCTTGATCTCATCAAGCTCTCTTTTCAGCGCCTTCCTGTGTTTTCTGCGACTCTTGCTGTCTCATCACTTTTGCACACTTCATCAATTAGCTCAGCATAGTTCTTTGTCAGCACTACGTGCCTCACGGCTTCCATGGTTGACTCAGATCTCTCGTCATGCACAGCCAGAACCGCGTGTGTTGTCTGCGGCGCCAACGCGTCGTCAGCGTCCCATGTCCATCGTCGCCTTATGAAATGGCGGGGCATCCGTGTCACAGCGTTCATGTCCATCACTTTTAGTATGTGACAACACACAATGCCGTCCCCTTCGAACTTGCAGCATTGGCAGTAGTACTCGCCTTCGCCGATCGAGGCTTTCACGAAGTAGTTCCTTCCTTTGTCTGGGTCTTCAGGTTCTGAATCCGACATGCCCAAAATAGAACACACCTTGAAAGTATGTTCGTCCACCTGGAAAGCCGTGAACATGCTGGCCCGCTTTATTTCTTCCTAGAATCTGCAAGTTTTGTGTGTTTTATGTTAATCTATCGTGTGATCCTTTTTTTCGTAGCACGTTATGCTGTCATGGGAATAGAAATAGATTTTTGTTTTGAATATGGCAATCATAGCATACTGAACATGGCAAACATAGCACACTGAACATGGCAACTGCAGTACACCAGACATGGCAACTGCAGTACACCAAACATGGCAACTGCAGTACACTGAACATGGCAACTGCAGTACACCAAAGATGGCAATTGTACTACATTTTCAACTAGCCATCGTCGTTTCCATATCAATATTTTCCCCAATGGAAGCACATTGCATCAAACATGGGCATCTACATTTCAGTAAACATGGGAATTGCATTTTCAACAAACATGGCAGTTGCATTTTATTAAACATGGCAATTTGTATATTCAGCATATGTGTTGACAATATGACATTTTTTCAGTTGACATTGGCATTTGCATACCAACATGCCCCAATGGAAGTACAGTTCATTAAACATGGCACCGGCACTTCATTGAACATGTAAAATGTATCCGAGTAAGCATTGTAAACAAAAATTTTCATCAAAACATGGCAACTGCAGCTGAGTAAGCATGGCAAACAGTATTCCGTTAAACATGGCAACTGCATATCATGGCAACTGCATTTGCATTCTACATGGCAGCTACTGCCCTACTGTTTTTTGCGCAAATAAGACCGTAACGCAACTGACTTACTTGTTAAAGATCTTGTTTGTGTATATCTTGCTCATTTGCCTCTCCGTTGGTAAGTATGTTAGCAATTTCGGCTGCTTTAGCACGGTGGTAGCTTCTTGCTGCAGCTCAGATCCCAGAATTTTTTGTTGCAGAGCTGTGTACTGCTTGGCAAACTGTAGCAATGAGTTGCCAGGGCTCACGTATCGCTTCAACACAGCATTGAACCCCTCGCTGCGCTGTGTAGTCTGCAGAAAAGGGAAGAAGCACTGCATGAAGTAGGCGGGCACCGAGTACATTCGCTTCTCCTAGAGACTAGCAAGCGTCTCATTGTCTTGGACTTGATGCGTTTCAACCATGGCCATCCAGCTCCTTTCAAACTCCTCGACCGTCAAGCTGTGGTCCACGCATAGCTCGAATGCCTTGTGCAGCTCTGGATGGTCAGCAAAGAATGGTCCTAGGTCTCCTCAGCCTTCTTTATTATGTGCCACCTGCAGTGCCTGTGCACTGCCAACGGAAAGACCCCCTCTATGCCTGCACGCATGCTAAAATCCTGGTCTATTATTATGTTCATCGGAGCAAGTCCATCCATGCACTCCAAGAAGGTCTTGAACAACCAGACGTACCCATCCGTGTCTTCGTTCCGAACGAGCCCGCATCCGAACTGCAATGACTGATTGTGGTTATTTATTCCTATGAACGGAGCGCATGGCATCTTGTACATATTGGTGAGGTACGTCGCGTCGAATGAAATGCAATCTTGGAAATGTTTGTAGGCTCTCCTTGCAGCACCACCACCCAATACATGTTCCTGACACGGTCCTCATCGTCCAACCTTATCCTGTAGAAGAAATCTGGATCTTCCTTTGCTTTCTCATCAAAGTAGGCAATTGTAGCCTCTATGTCAGCCAGCCTGCTCTCTCTACGGTACTTGGCCTGTAGGTTTGTGACGTCAGCCGGTATGTAGGGCATGCTACTCAGTTTCCACTTTTTGCTGTGGATGAGTGATAGTATCTGGACCATTCTCGATGGACCGACGTTACAGTCATGTAGCAGCTTTACGAATTGCCTTTCGACTGGGGTGAATCCTCTGTGGGCGGTCAAAAATTTGACCAGGTCGAACTTCTTTATGAGTTTGTGGTTGTGCTCGTCAAAATATTCAGTGACCGCATACTGTGTTCCATCTACGTTTAGCTTACATCGGACATGGCATCCCGTCTTGAGAATGATTCCTCTTTTTCGTTCCGGAACGACAGGCGCAACATCTTTCACCTTCTTGTTCCTCCGTGCCTTGTGGCACCTCATCTCACCTCTGCTGTATTCATTAGTTTTCTTAATTTTCCTATGGTACTCGGTGTTGACCGCAAATCCATGGAACTTTGCATATGTCTGGTAGTATTCCTTTGCTTCCTCGAACGATTCAAATCTCTGCCCAATGTACGGTAGCTGAGGTACCATGATCTCTGATTGCCCACCATCTTCATCACCTTCTGCCTCGTCGTCACTTTCATCATTCACTTCAGTATCGGCGGCAGTTCCTTCTACTTGAGTGTTGGCAGTGATTGTGTTCAAAGGGGTGCTTGTCTGTATTGCTGGAATGATTGCCATTCCCGACTGTGACTCGAAATTGTCTGCGGCATGAATGTCTGCTGGCTGGTGGAACGCGTCTTCCGTGCGCTCAGAGCTCCCCGCAGTAGATGTCCTTGCGCTGCTGTTAACTGTAGTTGTAGGCCCTGCAATAGGAAGAACAGGTACGAGATTTAAGTTTTCTGTTTTGAATAACATGTGTATCACAACGGATCACACCATCTACGAGTGATTTTGCACGACATCATTTTTCAAACAGCAAGCCGTGAGTCCGCGCGTGCGCATGCACGGCAGATACAGCTGTCCAGTGATGGCAGCTATTGTTCAACAAACATGGCAACTATTTTATTTTCGTGGTTCAGATTTTTTTCCCCTTACCTTGGTGTGTTGCATTCGACCTTCCTGTGTGGCCTGTGACACCAAAATGACGCCCCCACCTGCAATTTGTGAAGCTTGCCACGAGACGTTTGCCGGGGTACCACCAGCGTAATAACCTGTGTGCATAGTTGTGTTTGGTCAAATTCATGGCAACTGTATTTTGTGCTAGCACGGCAACTGCAGTTGCCCCTGATGTGGCAACTGCAGTTTTTATTGGCAAGGCAAATGTATTTGCATCGGCATGGCAACCGCAGTTGTTCCTCCATGGCATCTGCAGTGCCATGACATGGCAAATGTAGTTGCACTGGCACGGCAACTGCAGTTGTTCTCTCCTGGCAACTACAGTTGTCCATGGATGGCAACAACAGTTGTGCAGGGATGTCAAATGCAGTTTTCTAATACACGACAACTGTAGATGACCAGTCATGGCAATTGTAGTTGCCAACTATGCTCCTTCTGCTAATTGATCATCAGCAACTTTCACCTTTTTTAATGGACTGACCTGTGTATGACGTCGATGGCAGGTACATTGGCGGTGCCTGATGCCACGCGCTGCATGAAGGCTCTGCATTTTCACCCCGAGGTAAGTCGTGAGTCCTTTTGCCAGTTTTTTTGCATGTTCATTTTTCATGTCCACAGCAGTATGCGCTCTTTTTTTTCGTTTTTACATTACCTTGATTATCCATACAAGCTAGTTGAAGTTGGTTGCCCGTACATTTGTCAGTGTTAGCGCCTTGTGAGTGAACTTGCCACGGGGCCTCCCTAATTGTGTTTTGGCATAAGAACCTGCTAAAAATGACAGTGTACGACATAAGTAGACTGTCATCTTCATCATCGCGAAGATGGCAACTGTTCTCTTCTTTTTGTTAGCACGCATCATACCTACGCGTGCATACTGTTCTAGTAGTGGCAGCATCGGCCCTGAAGAGATGAGCTGACTGTACTCTGTTGCATCCCAAGGGGCTGTTTCTGGCCTTTGAGAACTCCAATCACCAGCGCCACCTTCGTGATTCACTCTTTCCGTGTCTCCCTTCTTTTCCAATGTGTTCTCAATCTCTGCATGAACAAGAAGGCATCAACAATCCACAAGAATTGCATTCTTCTGCTGCTTGCACACAGAAGATATGGATGGCAAGCGACGGGTCATAACAGGTGGCAGCTACTGACAACGAAAGGTGGCAACTGTCGTTATACACAAGTGGCAATTAATTTCTTCCAGCCCTCTTCATCCCAAAATTTTGCCCCCACCGTCCTTTCGTACCAAACTACTTGCGTCAATTAAACTAGGAAATTAAGTCAATTTCAAACGTTAGTACATGGCAGATCTGGTGTACTCTGCCTGGCAATTGCGACTACACACTGAACCATGCAGTGTTCTACCCCTATAGCATAGATCCAGCACAAGATCGGTAGGTTTTCAGCCTTAAGGATGAGAAGGTTGAGATCGGGAGATTTTCACCTGGTTTTTAGATGATCGTCTTCGGAGGGCTTGGTTGGAGTTTGGGGCTGGGGGTGGGGAGGGTTGGGGTGTGGTTTTGAGGTGGGAGTGCCCTACGGATCTACTCTGTTTGCCATGGCAACCAGAGATGGCCGGCGACGGAGGTCGGGGGTTCGAGAGGTGGGGCACGATGGCGGCAAACAAGGGAGGGGACGGATCGGAGGCCGGGAACTGGTTGGTCGTGCGGGCAGCGGGTCGTCTTGCCCGGACGGGGCAGTGCGGGCGGGGTTGGCACGCAACGGACGTGCGGGCCGTGCGTTTGTGCGCGCAGACGTGGTCGTGCGGGCCTGTCCCCGTCCATGCCACACGAGGCGTACGGGCGGGTTCCTGTTGACGCCACACGATGTGGCAGTTATTCGGACCCTATTTCTTTAGATAGCATTTATGATATTTGTTTAGTGCATTTTATTTTGTCTCCGGGAATCAATAATGTCGGTAGTTCTCAAACCCAACCCGTTTTGGGGACAGATAAGGGGCCGTTCATACATGTCCGAACGGGTCCGAAACATCGGACCAACCCACATTGGGCCATCCCAACCAGGGGCGGGCCCAGTACAATTCAAGGGTATTCAATTGAATACCCATTATTTTTGGTAAAATATTAGATATATATGGTATATACTACACGCCAATTTTTGGCAAACTTGGGCTTTATATTCACAAACTTGTGCTAAAACACGCCATTACATATAAAAACTAGTAAAAAAAACTTGTTGAAGGCCGAGAAGTCGCCGTCGTCGCCGCCATCGTTGGCCTTCTCCTACTTGACTCGGGCGCCCCTGCTGGACCCCTCCCCGGCAGGTGGTGGCGGCGGCGCGTCGTCGTCGTTGTCGTCGATGATGACGACGCCGCCTTCGTCGCGGCCTCGGCGGCGCTGCGCGAAGCGATGTAGGGCAGCGCGCTGGCACTCCCTCGCCATCTTCAGGGAGTCTTGGTGCGCCCTTTCAAGGGCCGCGTCGTCGTCCAGCTCGACTTCACCATGCTTCGCCTTCACCGGCGCCAGCAGCCCCGGCTCCGCCTTCACCGGAGCTAGCCCCGGCTCCGCCTTCACCGGCGCGAGACCCAGCGCGGGGGAGGAGCCGACGAGGAGGCGCGCCAGCCGCCCTCGCTGATGACGATGCCGGCGCTGCATGTACGCCGGCCGAGCGGCGTCTCCGCCGCGGGCTCGGCCTTGACGCCGAGCAGCGATGGAGTGCCGGAGGATTGGGAGGAAGAACGTGATGAGTAAGAAGAGGAGGAGGAGCCGAACCTCCTTGGCACCCATTGCCCGTCGCATCGGCGGTGCGCCGGGGCGGCTGTCCTCGCCGGGGGGTGCGCCAACGGGGGGTTGTTGCCACCCTCAAGGTGCGTCAGCACGCCCTCGAGGGTGCGGCCGGGGAAGGCCCACCAGAGATGGCGCCCCTCACTGTTCTTGATGCCGCCGACCACCGGCGCCCCGTTGGTGGACGCAGCCGCTGCTGCTGGCGGCGTTCGAAGTATGCCGTCCAAGCCGCGTTGTTGTCGGCGGCGTACTGGGGAAGGGAGCGCTCGGCGTCAGTGAGAGAGGCGCGCGCGATCTCGACCTCGTCGGTGGAGTACGACGGCTTGTTGACGGCGTCGGGCAACGGGGGAATGGGCACTCCCCCATTGTTGAGCCTCCAGCCCGTCGGCCCGGCGCGCATGTCCGGCGGCGCCGGGATGTTCGCCTGGAACAGGAGCCAGGACTCCTGTTCGCGGAGCGAACGGCGGCCGAAGCCGTTGGCCGCCGCCTCGTCTCCGGGGAAACGCTCGGCCATCGGGGAAAGGGAGTGGCTGGGGAGAAGAGACCGGCGGGAGAGGGAGGGCTGTGGTGGGGAGAGGAGCTCGGCGGCGGCGCTCCAGAGGGGTTTGGAGAGGTGGCACTTCAACGCGGCGAGCGAGACCATATATAGCCGCGCGTGTCCGTGTGTACGTGTCCGAGGAAGGTGATTAGGTCTTCAAAATAATTAGCATTTGAAATTTTGAATACACATTCTTCGAATCCTAGGCCCACCCTTGATCCCAACTCCATAAAACCCCCACCACCGGAGCAAACCGTAGCAAGTCTGGTCCTCATTCTCTCGTCCGCTCTGCTCTGCTGCCTTTCCCTTGCCGCCCTCTATGGCCACCATGGACGGATTCGACAGTGGCTCCTCATTCAAACTTGGTCAGTGAATAAGGACACCCTCGTCGCGGAGTTGCCCGGTCGTGAATGGATTGGGGCGGAAGCTCGATCTCCGCTGGCTCCCCGATGGCCTGGTGTTGCATCTCCAGCTTCCGCGCCCTCCCCGATGACCTGGTGTTGCAGCTCCAGCTCCGCGCCCGACTGCGTCGACTAGTCGGGGTCGGCGCACCCTCCGTGCCGCAGCTTCCGAGTCAGAGGTGCGGGAAACTCGCCGCGTGAGGCAGGTGGCTAGAGCGCATGGCACAAGTGACCGGCACAAGCCTAGCCGGTCGGCCGGTTCACAACCTTGCCCTTGACAAATCCATAATTCTCACTCTTTTGCGACTTGCTCTATTCTTTAGACAACATGCAATATACAGTGACAGAATTGGAACATGTCTCAAGTCAGATGTACCAACTGTCGTGGTTCTAAGTCTGACAGTAGAGTGGGGGGTAGTTATGGAGAGGCAAGGTCCTAGCTATGGAGAGGTTGTAAACACAAGCGATGTACGAGTTCAGGCCCTTCTCGGAGGAAGTAAAAGCCCTACGTCTCGGAGCCCTGAGGCGGTCGAGTGGATTATGTGTGTATGTGTTACAGGGGTGCGAACCCTTCTGCCTGTGGAGGGGTTGGCTTATATAGAGTACGCCAGGACCCCTGCCAGCCCACGTAATGGAGGGTTTAAAGTACATTAAGTCTGGGGCGTTACTGGTAACGCCCCACATAAAGTGTCTTAACTACCATAAAGTCTATTCAATTACAGGCCGTTGCAGTGCAGAGTGCCTTCTGACCTTCTGGTGGTCGAGTGAGTCTTCATGGTCGAGTGAGTCTTCATGGTCGAGTCCTTCAATCCAGTCGAGTGGGTCCCTCGTAGGTCGACTGGAAGGTGACCTCTTCTAAAGGTGTCCTTCGGTAGGGCACTTAGATCAGGTCTATGACCCTACCCTAGGTACATGAATCCATCATTAGCCCCCGAATGGATTGAGGCTTGAGTGAGGAAGGAGTTGATGATGTTTCCGATTGACTTTTGCATACTGGCTATGCGTCGTTCTGGATCAAGATCTTCTTTGTTGATAACGAGCAACTTTTCTTCAGTCGACTCGATCCATTCTTGTCTTTCGTCGAGTGACTTTTCGGACTTCACCGGTTCCCGAGCGACGGATCGCAGGAGATCTCGCGTCTGACAGACTGATCTGCCGTTCGCGGATTCCACGGGATACGAAATTTGGGAAGCGCGCGAAGCGGGGCGGACCGCGGCGTTCAGAAAGGATAGGACATAGACGCCTCGATTCCCGTGCCGCTTTTTCCGCCACGTATCACGTCAATGCAACTGTTTCGGGATATGATTAGATTGACCGGGTCCACCTGTCATCCACTCGGAAGGGACATTATAAATGCGACCCGCGAGGGTTTTCTGAACAGTGCTCCATTCTTTCTTCTCCGCTCTCCTCGTCTCCGCCCAACGCAGCCGCTTTCACCTCCGCAAAGCCCCTCTTCGCGCATCTCGCCGGCAGCCATGGTCAAGGATAAGACGGCGGTGCTGGAGCGCGCAAAGAAGGCGTCGGTGGCGGAGAAGGCGAAGGGGAGATCCACCAGCCGCGGCGGGTCTTCGTCTAGATCCCGCCTGCCGAAGGGCTGGGTCCAGGGAGATTGGATCCAGTCGACCATCAGGGAGAAGGACCTCCTTGACATGGCCGACGAAGGGCTGATCCCCCACGACGCCGCAAGGCTTCCAGGAAAAGAGTGGCAACCCCAGCCGGAAGAGGGTGAGTGCGTGCTCCTGGCCACTCATGTCGATCGCGGATTTTCTCTGCCACCAAGTGTTTTCTTTCGTGGTTTTTTATACTTCTTTGGAGCCCAACTCCACCACTTCACCCCGAACTCCATCGCGTATCTTGCTGCGTTTGTATCCATGTGTGAAAATTTCCTGGGCTATCGACCACACTGGGGCTTGTTCAAGCACATCTTCATGTGTCGCTCTCAAACCGTGAAGAAAGCGAGTCTAGGCGATGAGAAAACCCAAGTTGTCCAAATGTGCGGGGGTCTGGGGATTCAAGTGAGAAACAAGAGCACCTTCCCAGCCATGACGTTTCCCGAGTCGGTCAGGGGCTGGCAGTCGACCTGGTTCTACTGCAAGAATTAGTCGACGCCGGGACAGTCGAGTGGACTCCCGCCATTCACCATGGACCGAGTGAACAAGCCCTCCTCTCTGAAGGTGATTCCGGAGGAGAGAGCTGACGTGAAGATGTTGATGGATCGCGTGGTGCAGTTGGTTCGGGATGGCGTTACTGGCATGGACCTTTTGGAAGTTTTCCTTCGGCGACGTATCCAGCCCCTTCAGTTCCGGAGCCATTGC
This sequence comes from Triticum timopheevii, assembly GCA_963921465.1. Taxonomy (NCBI): domain Eukaryota; kingdom Viridiplantae; phylum Streptophyta; class Magnoliopsida; order Poales; family Poaceae; genus Triticum; species Triticum timopheevii. The sequence continues at coordinate 16,276,399 of OY997266.1, read as the reverse complement.
ATGTGGTTGTACTGCGGAACTGAAGACGAGACTCGGGTCCACCCGAAGGCAGTCGACGACGCCACGGTGGAAAGGTGGATGGCCGCAGTCACTGGGAACAAGGACAATCCCCGTGGATCCAGGAGGATTCCTCCACTCGACCATCATAGCGTTCCAAACAAGGTACCTCTGCTCTGCCTTCCATTGTAAACTTGTCGTATTTGTTTCTGTATGTTCTGTAGGTTGGTCGATTGATCTCTGGCTTGACGTCTTTCAGGCCCTCACCGAGCTGTACTCGATGCCCAATGGAGCTCAGGCTCCGACTGAGGAGGGAGAAGCCAGCGGGGGCGAGAGCCAGGAGGAGTGGGACTCAGACGCTACCGAAGATGACGATGATGACGACGACGATGATGAGGACGAAGAAGAGGAGGAGGAGGAGGTTGCACCGCCGCGCTCGGAAAGGCGGTCGAAACTTGTCCATGACCCCGTGACTGAACGCGGTAAGGGGGTTGCGACTGTCCCGCAGTCGACCAAACGCCCTCGGACCGCTTCTCCGGCGCCGACTGAAAAGGCGCCGAAGCAGTCGAAGGTGGCTCCATCAAAGCCCACCAAGCTCCTGCCGAAGATGAAGGTGTCCATCCCCACCATATCAGGGTAAACATGTTACTTAAGTCTCCTTATTTTGTACAAGCTTTATCTCTGGTTGATACTTGAGCTAGTTCGACTAATTCTTTGGAACTTCAGTGCTGCAACTTCTGAGACTTCAGGCAAGGCTGAAGACCATGAGATGGAGGACGCAGCAACTTCAAATCCTGGTACTATACTCTTAATTCCGTCTTTAGTCGACCGATTCGTGATCTCTGATTCTGATTCTTTTCTGCAGCTCCATCCAATGTTGTTATCACTCTTCCTGATGATGATGAGGATGAGGAACCGCTGAAGCACAGAAGGAGTAGGAAAGCATCTGCCGGCCGGGTGGCACAGGATGTGACGGTGCCTGAAACTCTGAACACTGAGGGGGAGAACACCACTCGACACACCGTTATGCTGGTAGTTCCTCCGGCGGGGGGCACGACACACAGGCATTCCTTAGGTACCTTATTGGGTCCGATTGTCCACGTAGACAACTGCTTATGTCCTGCAACGGAGGAGAAAGACATGGAGATTTCGATACTGGGTCCCGGAGCTTCTCGCCCCATGCAGATGAGGGAGACGGCATGGCCGTAGGACTTCAGCGACTTCACGTTTAGCAGGAAGAAAAGGTTATAATTGCTTTTGAGAACTCTGAAGCCAGGCTTGATTGGGACTTCGAACGGCTGGAATAATTCGAACGGTGTTGTTGGCAACTTGTGGTCGTCGTAGATCGATGTTCTTGGCAACTTGCCTTCATAGGTGGTGAGATGGGACAGAAGGAACCTGGTTGGCATGCATGGATAGTCGCAAGTGGATAACGGGCACATGCAAGGCCCTAACGGGCACACCCTCTCGTGTTCGTCCTGCCAGTAATAGGGGATCTTCCTCTCACATGAGTAGTGCTTGCAGGTAACCAAGATGTCTTCGACCACGCGATCCATGACGTAGCAGCGCTGGGTGGCGGCTCGATCACTTTCCGGCAGCTCATCGCGGCAAGGCGAGCAGATGGATTTCCCCTTGGAGCACTGAAATGTATCCACACTATTTGATTAATTTGTTGATTTCGATTTAATGGCGAATCAGCGAAACATACGACCAACAGCCGAGATAATGACTTCATCACTATATAAAAAGTAATTATGTATATATGCGTACCTGGAAAACAGGAGGACTCAAAGGTTTAGAGCAGATGGCGCAGTCGAACACCTCCATTCCGCATCTTGCCGCCGTTCGTTCCTGCCTTGGCACCATCTCCTTTCTTCTTGCTGGAGTCGCCTGACCCCTCCGTCGCCACCAAAGCGCCTTCCATGGGTACTCCACTTTGCAAAGAAGGCGATATCCTTCCCCAGTATATATATGGTGAGTTCTTATTAGTGGCCAGGGATAGTAATTATGGAAGCTGAAGAGTCCTTTTGTTTCGACTTCCATTAATCATAACTCAGCGCACGGTATCCAGGGGGAAGCTGTTTCGACAAAATAAGAATTCTAAGCGTTTGACAGCCCAGCGAAGCATGCATGCATCATTGTGGACGTGTAGAATTCACGTGACCATGCATGCACGCCAGCCTCGTCCCGAGTAAGATCGTCGGTGCGCCGCGGCTAGACATAATTCCGGAAGCTGGCCGGAGAGGCCTTTTGGTTTTCCGTTGCCAATAAACTAAATCGCGGGACGAACGGAACCGACGAAGAAGCTACTGTATTATTTATTGTCAAAAAAATCACACTGTAAAAAGATATAAGACATCTTAGAGCTAGGATTTACTTTTGAATAACCCACTAAACAAGGTTTCAAATCGAGGGTAGCAGCATGTGCTTACTCGATTTAAAACCTTGTTACGCATCTTATGCATTTTAGACGTTTTAGAGCTAAGGATTTATTTGATTTAAAGTATGTGATTCTTATGCATTTTTTCAATAACCCACGAATAGTATGTGGTTCTTATTGATCACCTAATTTACTTTTTTGTAAAGAAGTAAACCTACGGATGTACAAATCGACAGTTTGCTATCTAGGGCTCCCCTAGTTGATACTGGATAGACATCCAACTGCTTATAGCATCTCCAACTTTTGCATCTTCGAGGACAAAAAACTTAACTCCAACTAATGATGTAGATGTAAAAAATATTACATCTTCACCTTCAGGAGGTGTAAAATGCAATTTGCATCTCCATCTTGAGAAGATGTAAAAACTTGTTCGCACGCCAACCGCCCTTCATTTCGCTTCCCAACTGCCCGCCTGATGCCGGCACGCGCCCCGCCGCCACCTAGCCCGGCGCACTGCATGATGCCACCACCGCGTCACCGCCAGATGCCGGCACTCCACTGCACCCGCCGCCAGTTCCACCGCCACTGCGCCCCCGCCCTCCACCAAATCTGTCGATACTGTTGCCGCCCGTCCTCTTTCGCCCGCCACCGTCACCAACCGATTTCGGCCAGCTCCGGCCCCTCCCATACCCATTCCAAACGCCCGCCGGCCATCCCCGCCGCCCGAATTTTGCCATCTGTTGTGCTGGAGCAAAGGAGACTGCCGACGTACATGCTGGTCACGCACGCTTCTCGGAGGCGCTCATGGCCGCGCTGCTCAATGACGCTGTCCCGGGCCATGACCAGGCCGGCGGTGTCCATGAAGGAGGAGGCGAGGAGGAGAGGCTGGGGCACAGGAGGAACAACAGCACCAGCTAGCAGTGTGCAGTAGAGGAGGAGGCGAGGAGGAGCGGTAGCTCAATTTGCTTGGCAGCCGGCAGCGCACGAGAATCTGGCTGGCGGCGTGCAAGAGCATCAGCCATTTGATCAGTGGTTCATGTTAGATAATAATGTTTAAACTTATTGTAATCTCAACTATCTCCTATCTCTATTCCCTGTCGTAACCACCTTGTTCTCTCTTCTCCGTACGAGTTGTATCCTAGCAACCAGCCTTTCCTTGTACGCCAAGAACAAGGGCTTTCCTGTCGCACATAAATATACATCATGCGGCTCCTTACGAGGATGAAATCGAATTCCTCCGGCGCCGAAACCGAGGTTGGTCAGCCCGCTTTCTTTCTTCGGCATCCGAATGGGCCGACCAAACATGCCAAGGCCCAACTGTTTTGAAGTGGACGTGGACTGCACACGTGTAAAGAAATATATATCCCTAAAAAAACGTGTAAAGAAATATATAAAACTTAACCTTTTTTGTTTTTTAACTATATACTATAAGAGAACATGATTAAAAATATGAAATGCGATTTTTTGGATGAAGTATCAAAATGATTAACTGTTTTTACCTTATTTCCGGCGTCGTAAGATCTTTTACACTAGGCTATATACAGTTTTATATATTTCTTTAAAAAGCATTTATGATATTTGTTTAATGGATTTATTTTGACGCTGAGACTCAATAAAGTGGGTAGTTGTAAGCATTTCCAATATTTTCTAGTGGATTTATTTTGTCTCTGAGACTCAATAAAGTGGGTAATTGTAAGCATTTACAATATTTTCTAGTGAGACTCAATAAAGAGTTCTCGTTCAAAATACAATCGTACAGTCCATGGTCATACATGCGAACGACCGCGCATATGGGCACACTCGAAAGCTATGGCACACATTCTTAATAAGGACATCTTCAACGGTGATCCGTAAATTTTCTCCCGCGTCCGTTTGCAGATAAGGGGAAACCAGTCTACGGACACGCATGCGGGAGCCGGCCAACCAAGGCTACCCACATACATTCGATCACATTTTTTTAACAACGCACGCTCAATTTCGTCCTATGCATGAGCCTGAAAAATGTGATCCCTATGCATGATGGGCCGAAATTGTCCGTCTCCTAGTAGCATACGTGTAGCCCCTTTTCGAGTCAGATAGGGTTAGTCCATGTTTTTTTTTTATTTTGATTGAAAATCATGGTTTAGTGTATGTTCTAGTAATAGTCGTATGATGTTTGAGTCTGACACGATCGTGTAGGAGGCCGACAAGGTCGTTTCCAGCTCAACGAGAACCCGGCGTAGAACGATCGCCCACGACTCGTATATGTTGATGAGGACACTGAATCCGACTCGGACTGACTTTTATTTGTTCTATATCTCATCAATCTATAATACGTTGAAGGCCTGACACAAATCATCAAATCAGTTGCTCATACGATCGAGGCACGTACTGACCAGGCGTGGCGGCATGAACGGCGACACAGCCGCGCCGCACATGCCCTCCGAGCTTGCGCTGGAGATCATGGCATGGCTGCCCGTTAAGTCGCTACTGCGGTTCAGGTGCGTCTGCAAGGCGTGGCGCGACACCATCTCCAATGATGCAGCTTTCCACCGCGCCCACCTTTGTGCTCAGCCTCCACGCTTGCTCATCTCGACGTGCACGGAGGAAGACCGGATGAACAAGGTCACCACAATTGGCTTGTACGTGTCGGAGGAGAGCGCTGCCCTAGCGGACACCATAGACTTGCCTGAAGACCATACGTATTACTTCTCGCACTGCAACGGGCTGGTGCTGATGCCGACGAACGCCGTGGTCCGCGTGCTCAACCTTGCCACACGGCGCCTACTTCCACTGCCTTGGAGCCCCAACGGTGTATCACTAGCACCGACCGAGGGCTTGTACAGCGTTTTGCACCAATTGTTTGGCATCGGATACGACCTTCACAGCGACACGTACAAGGTTGCCCGCTTCTTCTTCCGCCCTAAAGAACCCGACCTGACGGGCGGCTACCACCACAACTTTGGCATGGAGGTTTACACCATCGGGGTAGACGAGCATTGGCGTGAGACAGTGGAGAAGCCACCCTACGCCGTTGACATTACAGGAACCTCGGCCTTCTCAAGGGGCTCATTGTTTTGGACCATCGACCATACCGAACCTGTGGGTGGAGAATCCCCATCAGGCTTTCTCCGCTTCAGACTAGAGGACGAATCGTTCAGCGTCACGCCACCGCCTCCTTGTTGCGAAGGGCTCGTATACGAGATGGCCTACTTGTCCGAGCTGCACGGGGAGTTGAGCGTGGCTCATCCTGGGCCCAACTGTGAGTCGATTGAGATTTGGACGTGCAACGATGTGGACAGCAACCCACCACAATGGATGCTGCGTTACATCTTCAACAACTATTGTCCCCAGCCGGCAGAAGGGCTCGACATCGCCATGTACCATCTATGCAAAGATATGTTTATCCTACAAGTTCTCAAGGATATAGTTGGACTAGATCGCTTGATATATCACCCCCATGACTCGGTGATCCCCTACATTCCATCCCTAGTTCCAGTCTAGTTGAAAAGCACCAGTTCAAGCAACCAAGCTCCTACTGTACTACTCCTTGATGACTGGTGCGTCCTTTGTCCAGTCCAAAAAATGAAACCTTGCCGACAATCGATCGCGTCCTTTGTCCAGTCCATCATCTTCCGAGCTTCATTGGTCGTCGCCGTCGACGTCGGCACAGCTCATGCTCTTCTGCTTCCCTTCTCAGTGTCAACATCGATCGCTCGGCTGTGGTTTGATTGAGAAACGAACGAACAAACTCTCAGTTTTGGTGCTCCGATCGACGCGCGGCTGTTAATTACGTGTACTCTACTTACTCTGAAACGGACGCCTGCCAATCAAGTTAGTTACTCCTTGAAGTGCATGCATGCATGGGTGCTCAAAAAAGTCAGTTCGTTTGGGTGCTCGTCGTCCCAATGTAGATGTAGACGAACGAAGACTGTATCCACCAAAGACATACGCCCACAGGATCCCACAAGATCCGCCGGAGACACGGCTCCGACGACGCTAGAAATATCACCAAGACGTTTCAACAGTCACAACCGACATATATGATTTGGTAAAAAGAATACAAAATATGAACATGGCCCGCTTAAGGCTGGTCACAATGGGGAGGAACTTAGGAGTAACATCACATACTCCAATACAACTTTGCTTATGTGGCACATATTTAATGAAGAGAGGTGTGTTTTTTTTTTTGACGTTCACATCACCTTTATTTAGTCATAATAGGCAGGGATTTCTGCCGAAAGAAACTGTAAAATACATTCTGGGGGATCATGCACCCAGATCATACTACTATTATTCTCTAAACCTTCCTTTGCTAGCCGATGCGCAACACCATTGGCCGTCCTCCGAGCCCATGTCACCTTCCACTCCCTTGTTTCAAGTAGCTGTTTAACCTCCTTTATCATTGGCCCCAAAGTGGAGAGATCATCGTTTAAACTTTGCAGCTTCCGTACCACGTCTAGGCAGTCCATCTCAATATGAACTCTTGGCAGATTTAGTTCTCCTGCCATTTGGGCAGCTCTCTTGCATGCTTGGAGCTCCGCCAATGCTGGATCACCCCCATTGATATAGTTCTGGCACGCCGCTGCTATAAACGCTCCTTCTGAATTCCGGAACACCACCCCTCCGCCTCCCTTCTCTCCTCCATTAGTTGTTGCCCCGTCGACGTTGGCCTTGACCCATCCATTCTCAGGAACTTCCCATCTCTGCGTTGGTACAAGTCGAGGGGTTTTGCTATCTTTGCCATGCAGTTGCTGCCACTCCTCCATGAGCCTCTTAATCATCTCCACCATGTCCCCCGCCTCCTCGATCCTCTTCCCTTCCCGCGTGTTATTCCTTGCCATCCACAGAGCGTATAAGCCCTGCACCATTATCGCTCGGGCGTCCTCCGTCGCAGAAGCAAACCATGCCTGGAGCCATTGAGATAGTGCACCCTGGGAACGAACCGCATCCGGTGGGATCGCCACCGGTGTTCCCAACTCCGAGCACACCAAGGTCCAGAATTTTGCTGAATGTGGGCATCGCCAAAATCTGTGCAAATTTGTTTCCTCTCTCCCGCACACCGCACAAAACACCCCGGGCTTTATCTTTCGCCTATGTAGCTCCGATCCCACAGCCAGCCCATTACGAATCAACCTCCACGTGTGTATCTTCATCCTGCCCGGCGCCACTGTGTCCCATAGGCTGATCCATGCCTTGTGGCTCGCTATCGATGATGAGGACCCCGGACTCCCCGTTTTAGCCTTCTTCAGGGTCATACCAAGGTGATACGCTGATCTGCCCGTGAACTCCCCATTCTTCATGTAATTCCATGCAATAAAGTCATCCACTGTCGGCCCCCCCACTGTAATCTGCTTGATATCGCATGCCTCTCCAGGGGAAACATTAGCTGCAGCTTCACCATATCCCACTCTGATCCTGCGTCATTCAACAGATCACGGACTGTTATTATACCCGGGACGAAGACCTGGCCCAGTGGCTTCAGGCTTCCCTTCCTCGGTATCCAATTATCGTGGTGGATCCGTACTCTGGACCCATCCCCAATGCGCCATATAAGTGAAGGAAATATGCCCTAGAGGCAATAATAAAGTTATTATTTATTTCCTCATATCATGATAAATGTTTATTATTCATGCTAGAATTGTATTAACCGGAAACATAATACATGTGTGAATACATAGACAAACATATAGTCACTAGTATGCCTCTACTTGACTAGCTCATTAATCAAAGATGGTTATGTTTCCTATCCATAGACATGTGTTGTCATTTGATTAATGAGATCACATCATTAGGAGAATGACGTGATTGACATGACCCATTCCGTTAGCCTAGCACTTGATCGTTTAGTATATTGCTATTGCTTTCTTCATGACTTATACATGTTCCTGTAACTATGAGATTATGCAACTCCCATTTACTGGAGGAACACTTTGGGTGCTACCAAACGTCACAACGTAACAGGGTGATTATAAAGGAGTACTACAGGTGTCTCCAAAGGTACATGTTGGGTTGGCGTATTTCGAGATTAGGTTTTGTCACTTCGATTGTCGGAGAGGTATCTCTGGGCCCTCTTGGTAATGCAGATCACTATAAGCCTTGCAAGCAATGTGAATAATGAGTTAGTTGCGGGATGATGCATTACGTAACGAGTAGAGACTTTCCGGTAACGAGATGGAACTAGGTATTGAGATACCGATGATCGAATCTCAGGCAAGTAACATACCGATGACAAAGGGAACAACGTATGTTGTTATGCGGTTTGACAGATAAAGATCTTCGTAGAATATGTAGGAGCCAATATGAGCATCCAGGTTCCGCTATTGGTTATTGACTGAGAATAGTTCTATGTCATGTCTACATAGTTCTGGAACCCATAGGGTCCGCACGCTTAAGGTTTCGATGACAGTTATATTATGAGTTTATGAGTTTTGATGTACCGAAGGAGTTCGGAGTCCCGGATGAGATCGGGGACATGACGAGGAGTCTTGAAATGGTCAAGACGTAAAGATCGATATATTGGATGACTATATTCGGAGTTCGGAAAGGCTCCGAGTGATTCGGATATTTTTCGGAGTACCGGAGAGTTACGGGAATTCGCCGGGGAGTATATGGGCCTTATTGGGCTTTAGGGGAAAGAGAGAGGAGAGGTTGGGCGCCCCCCCAAGGCCTAGTCCGAATTGGACTAGGGGGAGGGGCTGCGCCCCCTCCTTCCTTCTCTTCTCTTCCGCCTTTCCTTGACTCTTACTCCTACTACTTGGAAGGGGGGGAATCCTACTCCCGGTGGGAGTAGGACTCCTCCTTGGCGCGCCCTCCTTGGCCGGCCGCACCTCCCCCCTCCCTCCTTTATATACGGGGGCAGGGGGGCACCCCATGACACACAAGTTGATCTTCGTGATCGTTCCTTAGCGTGTGCGGTGCCCCCCTCCATCATATTCCACCTCGGTCATATCGTTGCGGTGCTTAGGCGAAGCCCTGCGTCGGTAGAGCATCATCATCGTCACCACGCCGTCGTGCCAACGGAACTCATCCCCAACACTTTGCTGGATCGTAGTCCGGGGATCGTCATCGAGCTGAACGTGTGCTGAACTCGGAGGTGCCGTACGTTTGGTGCTTGGATCGATCGGATCGTGAAGACGTACGACTACATCAACCGCATTGTCATAACGCTTCCGCTTACGGTCTACGAGGGTACGTGGACAATACTCTCCCCTGTCGTTGCTATGCCATCACCATAATCTTGCGTGTGCGTAGGAATTTTTTTTGAAATTACTATGTTCCCCAACAGTGGCATCCGAGCCAGGTTTTATGCGTAGATGTCATATGCACGAGTAGAACACAAGTGAGTTGTGGGCGATACAAGTCATATTGCTTACTAGCATGTCATACTTTGGTTCGGCGGTATTGTGAGGTGAAGCGGCCCGGACCGACATTACGCGTACGCTTACGCGAGACTGGTTTCACCGTTACGAGCACTCGTGCTTAAAGGTGGCTGGCGGGTGTCTGTCTCTCTCACTTTAGCTGAATCGAGTGTGGCTACGCCCGATCCTTGCGAAGGTTAAAACAGCACTAACTTGACGAACTATCGTTGTGGTTTTGATGCGTAGGTAAGAACGGTTCTTGCTAAGCCCGTAGCAGCCACGTAAAATTTGTAACAACAAAGTAGAGGACGTCTAACTTGTTTTTGCAGGGCATGTTGTGATGTGATATGGTCAAGACGTGATGCTATATTTTATTGTATGAGATGATCATGTTTTGTAACCGAAGTTATCGGCAACTGGCAGGAGCCATATGGTTGTCGCTTTATTGTATGAAATGCAAACACCCTGTAATTGCTTTACTTTATCACTAAGCAGTAGCGATAGTCATAGAAGCAATAGATGGCGTAACGACAATGATGCTACGATGGAGATCAAGGTGTCGCGCCGGTGACGATGGTGATCACGACGGTGCTTTGAAGATGGAGATCACAAGCACAAGATGATGATAGCCATATCATATCACTTATATTGATTGCATGTGATGTTTATCCTTTATGCATCTTATCTTGCTTTGATTGACGGTAGCATTTTAAGATGATCTCTCACTAAAATTATCAAGAAGTGTTCTCCCTGGGTATGCACCGTTGCAAAAGTTCTTCGTGCTGAGACACCACGTGATGATCGGGTGTGATAGGCTCTACGTTCAAATACAACGGGTGCAAAACAGTTGCACACGCGGAGTACTCAAGTTAAACTTGACGAGCCTAGCATATAACATATATGGCCTCGGAACACGGAGACCGAAAGGTCGAGCATGAATCATATAGTAGATATGATCAACATATTGATGTTCACCGTTGAAACTACTCCATCTCACATGACGATCGGACATGGTGTAGTTGATATGGATCACGTAATCACTTAGAGGATTAGAGGGATGTCTATCTAAGTGGGAGTTCTTTAGTAATATGATTAATTGAACTTAAATTTATCATGAACTTAGTCCTGGTAGTATTCTGCAAATTATGTTGTAGATCAATAGCTTGCGTTGTTGCTTTCATATGTTTATTTTGATATGTTCCTAGAGAAAATTTTGTTGAAAGATGTTAGTAGCAACGATGCAGATTGTATCCGTGATGTGAGGTTTATCCTCATTGCTGCACAGAAGAATTATGTCCTTAATGCACCGCTAGGTGACAGACCTATTGCAGGAGCAGATGCAGACGTTATGAACGTTTGGCTAGCTCAATAAGATGACTACTTGATAGTTTAGTGCATCATGCTTAACGGCTTAAGAATCGGGACTTCAAAGACGTTTTGAACGTCATTGACCATATGAGATGTTCCAGGAATTGAAGTTAATATTTCAAGCAAATATCCGAATTGAGAGATATGAAGTCTCCAACAAATTCTATAGCTAAAAGATGGAGGAGAATCGCTCAACTAGTGAGCATGTGCTCAGATTGTCTGGGTACTTCAATCGTTTGAATCAAGTGGGAGTTAATCTTCCAGATAAGATAGTGATTGACAGATTTCTCTAGTCACCATCACTAAGTTACTAGAACTTTGAGATGAACTATAGTATGCAAGGGATGACGAAAACGATTCCCGAGCTCTTCGTCATGTTGAAATCGACGAAGGTAGAAATCAAGAAAGAGCATCAAGTGTTGATGATTGACAAGACCACTAGTTTCAAGAAAAGGGCAAAGGGAAAGAAAGGGAAACTTCAAGTAGAATGGCAAACAAGTTATCACTCCCGTGAAGAAGACCAAAGCTAGACCAAAGCCTGAAACTGAGTGCTTACACTGTGAAGGAAATGGTCACTGGAAGCGGAAATGCTCTGAATATTTGGTGGATAAGAAGGATGGCAAAGTGAACAAGGGTATATTTGATATACAGGTTATTGATGTGTGCCTTACTAGTGTTTATAGTAGCCCCTGAGTATTTGATACTTGTTCGGTTGCTAAGATTAGTAACTCGAAACAGGAGTTACATAATAAACAGAGACTAGTTGAAGGGGAAGTGACGATGAGTGTTGGAAGTAGTTCCAAGATTGATATGATCATCATCGCACACTCCCTAAACTTTCGGGATAAGTGTTAAACCTAAATAAATGTTATTTAGCGTTTGCGTTGAGCATGAATATGATTTGATCATGTTTATTGCAATACGGTTATTCATTTAAAGTCAGAGAATAATTGTTGTTCTGTTTACATGAATAAAACCTTTAATGGTCATACACCCAATGAAAATAGTTTGTTGCATCTCAATCGTAGTGATACACATATTCATAATATTGATGCCAAAAGATGCAAAAGTTAATAATGATAGTGCAACTTATTTGTGGCACTGCCGTTTGGGTGTAAAGCGCGTGAAGAAACTCCATAAAGATGGAATTTCGGAATCACTTGGTTATGAATCATTTGATGCTTGCGAACCGTGCCTTTTGGGCAAGATGACTAAAACTCCATTCTCCGGAACAATGGAACAAGCTACTGACTTATTGGAAACAATACATACCGATGTATGCGATCCAATGAGTGTTGATGCTCGTGGCAAGTATCATTATTTTCTGACCTTCACAAGATGATTTGAGCAGATATGGGTATATCAACTTAATGAAACATAAGTCTAAGATAGTTGAAAGGTTCAAAGAATTTCAGAGTGAAGTGGAAAAATCATCGTAACAAGAAAATAAAATTTCTGCGATCTGATCACGGAGACGAATATTTGAGTTATGAGTTTGGCCTTCATATAAAACAATGTGGAATAGTTTCACAGCTCACGCCACCTGGAACACCACAACGTTATGGTGTGTCCGAACGTCGTAACCGCACTTTATTGGATATGGTGCGATCTATGATGTCTCTTACTGATTTACCACTATTGTTTTGGGGTTATGCATTAGAGACAACTGCATTCACATTAAAGGGGCACCATCTAAATCCGTTGAGACGACACCGTATGAACTATGGTTTAGCAGTAAACCTAAGCTGTCGTTTCTTAAAGTTTGGAGTTGCGATGCTTATATGAAAAAGGTTTTCAACCTGATAAGCTCAAACCCAAATCAGAGAAGTGCGTCTTCATAGAATACCCAAAGGGAACTGTTGGGTACTCCTTCTATCACAGATCCGAAGGCAAAACATTCATTGCTAAGAATGGATCCTTTCTAGAGAAGGAGTTTTTTCTCGAAAGAAGTGAGTGGGAGAAAAGTAGAGCTTGATAAGGTAATTTGTACCTTCTCCCGAATTGGAAAGTAGTTCATCACAGAAATTAGTTCCAGTGATTCCTACACCAATTAGTGAGGAAGCTAATGATGATGATCATGAAACTTCAGATCAAGTTACTACAGAACCTCGTAGGTCTTCCAGAATACGGTCCGCACCAGAGTGATACGGTAATCCTATTCTGAAAGTCATGTTACTAGACCATGATAAACCTACGAACTATGAGGAAGCGATGATGAGCCCAGATTCTGCAAAATGGCTGGAGGCCATGAAATCTGAGATAGGATCCATGTATGAGAACAAAGTATGGACTTTGATGGACTTTCCCGATGATCGGCAAACCATAGAAAATAAATGGATCTTCAAGAGGAAGAAGGACGTTGATAGTAGTGTTACTATCTACTAAGCTCAACTTGTTGCGAAAGGTTTTCGACAAGTTCAAGGTGTTGAATACGATGAGATTTTCTCACTCATATCGATGCTTAAGTCTGTCCGAATCATATTAGCAATTGCCACATTTTATGAAATCTGGCAAAAGGATGTCAAAACTACATTCCTTAATGGTTTTCTTAATGAAGAGTTGTATATGATACAACCAGAAGGTTTTGTCAATCCTAAAGATACTAACAAAATGTGCAAGCTCCAGCGATCCATCTATGGACTGGTGCAAGCATCTCAGAGTTGGAATATACGCTTTGATAAGTTTATCAAAGCATATAGTATTATACAGACTTGCGGTGAAGCCTGTATTTACAAGAAAGTGAGTGGGAGCTCTGTAGCATTTCTGATACTATATGTGGATGACATATTGTTGATCAAAAATGATATAGAATTTCTGGATAGCATAAAGGGATACTTGAATAAAAGTTTTTCAATGAAAGACCTCGGTGAAGCTGCTTACACATTGAGCATCAAGATCTATATAGATAGATCAAGACGCTTGATAAGATTTTTTTCAATGAGTACATACCTTGATAAATTTTTGAAATAGTTCAAAATAGAACAGTCAAAGAAGGAGTTCTTGCCTGTGATGCAAAGGTGTGAAGTTGAGTAAGACTCAAGACCCGACCATGGCAGAAAATAGAAGGAGAATGAAAGTCATTCCCTATGCATCAGACATAGGTTCTATAAAAGTATGTCATGCTATGGACCAGACCTATTGTATACTCTGCCCTGGTTTGGCAAGGGAGTACAATAGTGATCTAGGAGTAGATCACTGGCCATTGGTCAAAATTATCCTTAGTGGAATAAGGATATGTTTCTCGATTATGGAGGTGACAAAAAGGTTCATCGTAAAGGGTTACGTCGATACAAGTTTTGGCACTGATCCAGATAACTCTAAGTCTTAATCTGGATACATATTGAAAGTGGGAGCAATTAGCTATAGTAGTTCCGTGCAGAGCATTGTAGACATAGTATATTTGCAAAATACATGTGGCTTTGAATATGACAGACCCGTTGACTAAGCTTCTCTCACGAGCAAAACATGATCACACCTTAGTATTCTTTGGGTGTTAATCACATAGCGATGTGAACTAGATTATTGACTCTAGTAAAACCCTTTGGGTGTTGATCACATGACGATGTGAACTATTGATATTAATCACATATAGATGTGTATATTGGTGTTAAATCACATGATGATGTGAACTAGATTATTGACTCTAGTGCAAGTGGGAGACTGAAGGAAATATGCCCTAGAGGCAATAATAAAGTTATTATTTATTTCCTCGTATCATGATAAATGTTTATTATTCATGCTAGAATTGTATTAACCGGAAACATAATACATGTGTGAATACATAGGCAAACATATAGTCACTAGTATGCCTCTACTTGACTAGCTCATTAATATAAGATGGTTATGTTTCCTAACCATAGACATGTGTTGTCATTTGATTAATGGGATCACATCATTAGGAGAATGATGTGATTGACATGACCCATTCCGTTAGCCTAGCACTTGATCGTTTAGTATATTGCTATTGCTTTCTTCATGACTTATACATGTTCTTGTAACTATGAGATTATGCAACTCCCGTTTACCGGAGGAACACTTTGGGTGCTACCAAACGTCACAACGTAACTGGGTGATTATAAAGGAGTACTACAGGTGTCTCCAAAGGTACATGTTGGGTTGGCGTATTTTGAGATTAGGTTTTGTCACTCCGATTGTCGGAGAGGTATCTCTGGGCCCTCTCAGTAATGCACATCACTATAAGCCTTGCAAGCAATGTGACTAATGAGTTAGTTGCGGGATGATGCATTATGTAACGAGTAGAGACTTGCCGGTAACGAGATTGAACTAGGTATTGAGATACCGACGATTGAATCTTGGACAAGTAACATACCGATGACAAAGGGAACAACGTATGTTGTTATGCGGTTTGACCGATAAAGATCTTCGTAGAACATGTAGGAGCCAATATGAGCATCCAGGTTCCGCTATTGGTTATTGACCAAGAATAGTTCTAGGTCATGTCTACATAGTTCTCGAACCCGTAGGGTCCACACGCTTAAGGTTTTGATGACAGTTATATTATGAGGAGTTCGGAGTCCCGGATGAGATCGGGGACATGACGAGGAGTCTCGAAATGGTCGAGACGTAAAGATCGATATATTGGACGACTATATTTGGAGTTCGGAAAGGTTCTTAGTGATTCGGGTATTTTTCGGAGTACCGGAGAGTTACGGGAATTCGCCGGGGAGTATATGGGCCTTATTGGGCTTTAGGGGAAAGAGAGAGGAGAGGTTGGGCGCCCCCCCAAGGCCTAGTCCGAATTGGACTAGGGGGAGGGGCTGCGCCCCCTCCTTCCTTCTCTTCTCTTCCCCCTTTCCTTGACTCCTACTCCTACTACTTGGAAGGGGGGAATCCTACTCCCGGTGGGAGTAGGACTCCTCCTTGGCGCGCCCTCCTTGGCCGGCCGCACCTCCCCCCTCCCTCCTTTATATACGGGGGCAGGGGGGCACCCGATAACACACAAGTTGATCTTCGTGATCGTTCCTTAGCCATGTGCGGTGCCCCCCTCCACCATATTCCACCTCGGTCATGTCGTTGCGGTGCTTAGGCGAAGCCCTGCGTCGGTAGAGCATCATCATCGTCACCACGCCGTCGTGCTGACGGAACTCATCCCCGACACTTTGCTGGATCGGAGTCCGGGGATCGTCATCGAGCTGAACGTGTGCTGAACTCGGAGGTGCCGTACGTTCGGTGCTTGGATCGGTCGGATCATGAAGATGTACGACTACATCAACCGCGTTGTCATAACGCTTCCGCTTACGGTCTACGAGGGTACATGGACAATACTCTCCCCTCTCGTTGCTATGCCATCACCATGATCTTGCGTGTGCGTAGGATATTTTTTTGAAATTACTACGTTCCCCAACAATAAGCCCTTCTCGCAACAGCTCACGTCCGTGGATTATGCTTCTAAAAGTAAAAGACCCTCCACTCGGACAAGAAGCGTTGAGAATAGAATTGTCTGGATAGTATCTCGCTTTTCGTACTCTGGCAGATAACGTGTTTGGCAATTTAAGCAACCTCCAAGCTTGTTTAGCAAGCAAGGCTTGGTTAAACAATTCCGAATCTCTGAACCCAAGTCCTCCTTCATTCTTCCTTGAACACATCTTGTCCCAAGCGATCCAGTGTACTCTTTTCTCGCCATTCGCCTCACCCCACCAGAAGTTTGAAGAAATAGAAGACAAGTTCCCGCATATTTTCTTCGTGAGTTGAAAGCAGCTCATGGTAAGAGTTGGAGTAGACTGGAGTCCTGACTTGATCAACACCTCCCTCGCCATCTTGGATAGTCCTTGGCCTTTCCACCCGGACACCTTTCCCTTTGCACTCTCTTTGACATACTGGAAAGTTCCATCCTTCGATTTCCCAACAACCGTTGGTAACCCCAAGTAGCGCTCACTCAGCGCCTCCGAAGATATACCCAAAGTTTGTTTGAGGGCCAGCTTATCCTCCTCATCCCACCCATTGCCAAAGAATATTGCTGATTTATCCAAGTTAACTCTTTGGCCCGAAACCCCTTCATAGTCCTGCAAGATCTCACGTAGACAAAGAAAGTTATCATGAGAACCTTCCAAGAACACAATACTGTCATCAGCAAAAAGCAAATGAGTGACCGTGGGGCCAGTGCTCCCAAACGAGACACCCTTGATCCTCTTCTCCTCCTGTGCATGCGTCAACAAGGCTGAAAATCCTTCTACACAGAAAAGAAAAAGGTAGGGGGACAGTGGGTCTCCCTGCCTCAGTCCTCTACTTGGGATAAATCTGTGTGAAAGGCCCCCATTCAATTTGACGGAAAAACTTGCAGTCCCGACACATCTCATAATCATCTCTCTCCAGTGAGCAGAGAAGCCGTACTGTGTCATCGCCCGGTCGAGAAATGTCCACTCCACTCTGTCATATGCCTTCATCATATCAAGCTTAATCGCACAAAGTGGTTTCCTCCTCTTCCTCTTCCTAATTGCATGCACGCACTCGTAGGCTACCAACACATTATCTGTCATTAACCTTCCTGGGACAAAGGCACTTTTCTCCTCCGCAATCAACATAGGCAACACCACCTTGAGCCTATTAGCCAAGGTTTTCGATGCTATCTTGTACAAGACATTGCACAGACTAATGGGTCGGAACTGAGCAAGCAACTCCAGAGAGACCACCTTGGGAATCATCACGATCACCGCATCGTTGAATCCATCCGGAGTTGTTCTCCCAGCCAAGAAATCTCGGATAGCTGCACACACCTCCTCTTTCACCAACGACCAGTGTCGTTGGTAAAACATAGCCGGGAAACCAGCTAAGGGGGTGTTTGGTTTAGAAGTCCCAGGACTTTTTCTAGTCCCAGGGACTAATCAAAAAAGACTCTCCAGTAGAGTCTTTTTCTAGTCCCTGTAGAAAAAGTCCCTCCCATTTGGTTTCTAGGGACTTTTTCTAGTCTCTGGGACTAAAAAGTCCCTGAACCAAACACCTCCTAAGTTACCGGAACATCACACACTCCAAGAAATAATGAGTCTATAACCTAATAAATACATCGTTGCATGACACTACATAGATGTTCCTACCCACTATGGAGGTAGGAACATAGTCTAGGGAAGTGTGTAAGTTACTAGCTTATGTTCTTGCCCATTGTGACCAGTCTAATTGGCACGGACTACATCAAATGTATGTACTATATTCAATATGAATATAGTCAAAGTATTATCCCGCGATGGATATGGACGAGAAGTGGGGAAAATAAATTTGGCACTTTGTTGCCACTACGCAAGACATACTTTTCGCTGTTGAATTCTTTTCCACGTTTCCAAAACTATGGGCGCAAATCTTGAATGTAGGTTAGCCTACATAAAAAAGAAGAGAGGCAGGGAAACCCTAGCTGAGAGGTCACAGGGGGTCATACTCACAGTCTTCACCCGTACCAATTTGGTCCTCATTATGATTTTTTGCCTTCTCGTTGTTAAGCTTCATTACTTATGATATCTAAAAAAACGACCAAAATTTCCTGCCCAATTTCTCGAGCCATGTCTTTCCCGCTCGATGTGTCGGCCCTTCCGATTTCCTTGCTCCATGTGTTTCCCGCGTAATTTATCATGCCCAAAAGTTTCTCGCTGAATATGTTGCCCGGGTGATATCCCCCACCCAAAATTTTCTCGCCCGCCCGATAGCTTCTGCCTAAAAGTTATAAATGGACATTTAAAAATGACCGCCCGTTCTATTTTAGTCAAATTAATTATTTTATGCTTGGAAATACCAAATGTATATTATCACATGTGTCACCGACCTGCTTGGTTTTGGCATGAATCAAGTCACATGAGTACTTTTTGGACGTTGACGCCATCCCCACGGCCAGTTGACCACGAAAATGAAAAGAGATGTAACCCCCTCTAAGGCCCAAAGGGAACAAAGCCCGTTCTCTCTTTCGACGGATGCGAGTGTACGGTTTGGTTCGACTCGAGATGGGGATTGATCCTTTGGAGGCGTTGATTGACCAATCAGAGAGCATGAATCCACTCACTCACAGCCCCAACAAATACTTTATTTCTTCAGAGAGAGAGAGAGGAACCCCACCCCCACCTATTCCTAGCGAGCCCACTCGCGAATTAGAGAGGAATCCTTTCCGCATCATTGTCGGATATATTGGACGGCGAACACATGGCATGAGATACTAAGTATTCATAAAAAAAGTATTTTCATCCAACTCAGCTGGTTTTAAAGTTAAAAAAAAGGAAGAAAAGTGAATCAACCTCGACCCATGTAATTTAAGCTAGTCATGATGGGCCCTAGTAGACCCAACCTTTGGTGTCCGTTGAAATTTTACCGCCGAAACATATCGGGTCCAACCCCCGCACAGAGCGTTTCGACGCGGTCCTGGTATGTGAGTTGAATTGAAACAAAAAAAAAGTGAGAAGAGAAGAGAGACGGAAGATTTCCGGCGGATGTGGACGAATGGCTAGGATCGGCTTAAGAGCAGGATCGATCCGTGGGATGTGGGAAACAACCAATCGGCGATCGTACTAGACTCGCTAATTCGTGAATGGACTTAATTAGTCCGATCCATGGACATGGCCATGGAACCAATCACGTTGGGAGGGGAAGGGGTTGATCCGTGGGATGGATGGACTTAATAATTACACCGATTCAGCCACCCATCATCACAAGCAAATCAAGATCAATCACGCACCACATCCACGCTCACGGACGGAACCCCACTCGATCCCCCGATTCCTTCGCCTCCTCCGCTACCCACCCACCCTCTCTCCCTTGCCTCCGGCGGGGCCGTCCAAGACCACCTCGCCTCCGGTCCGGCCATGGCCGCCGCCCCACCCTCTCTTCCTCCCCTCATCACAAGACGAGACAAGGCAGGCAAGAGGGAGGGACATCGACTGCGACCTACAAGGTCAATCGGCGTCGGCGGCCCCAGATCCATCCGCCACGGTGGCCCAGTGGCTCGCTCTCTCGCCGGGACGACGACGACCTCGCCTCCGCGTGTGCTTGCGCCCGTGCTCGGCTTCGTCACCTCACGTCACCTCTCCTCATCCCAATAGGCGGCCGGATCGAGCGGACGGAGATGCTCCGTCGCGCCGTCGTCCCTGCTCGTCAAGGAAGGCTAGCTACTCCCTCTCTCCCAATCTTCTCCTCTTCTTCCATTTGGCCCAGCCTGATTCCCTTGCTCACGCACGCGGCAGGCCAGGGCAGGCTCCATCCTTGTCCACAACCACGCACAGGCAGGCAGCCATGGAGATGGAGGGCCCGTCTGCTTCTTATCTTCTCCATGGAGGTCAGCAGCCGCCGCCGTGGAAGACCAGGCGCAATACTCCTACTCTGTTGGTTGGTTCCGATTCGGCCTGATGCACCACCTACAAGAGAAGATCACCGCTCCTCCGACTCTGCTTCTTCCCGAGCTCTGCCTGGCCGTCGTGCCGTCCACCGTGAGTCACAGAAGTCGCCAGACACCTCCACGACGAGCCCCTCTGCCTCCAGCGCCGTCCCCGCGTCGCCGTGCTCCGGCGCGAGCTCTGTGGTGACCACCGGCCGGTCCAAACAAGCCGCTCGGTCCGGCTCGGGCTTTCGTCGCTGCGGTCCCTGAAAACAGGACCGCGACGCTGCTCGGTCTGGTCCGGTCCGGACCGCCGACGGCCGGTCCAAACGATGGCTCGGTCAGGGACCGGACCGGCCCGGACCGTGTCCACCCTGAGGCAAGAACATAAGCTAGTAACTTACACACTTCCCTAGACTATGTTACCACCTCCATAGTGGGTAGGAACATCTATGTAGTGTCATGCAACAATGTATTTATTAGATTATAGACTCATTGTTTCTTGGAGTGTGTGATGTTCCGGTAACTTAGGTAGTTACCACAAACACCTCTCTAAGAAGAGTTATGTTACATTCATGGTACGGGGATACAACTTTTTTCGAGGATGAGAAAATTGGTGTGTACTCCCTCCGTTCCAAAATAGATGACTCAACTTTGTACTAACTTTAGTGCAAACTTGGATCATCTATTTTGAAATGGAGGGAGTATGAAGTAACCTGATCCTTTTTCATTCCGTGTTATCTGAAGAAGTTGCTGCCTTTTCATGTCCCAACTCCTTGACTCCTTGTATGTACTCATTGCAATCATCAGGGCATCTCCAAAACGGACCCTTAAAATGGACGTATATGTTGGACCCGCTAGTGTTTGGACCGCTTTTGTCATCCATCGAAATCTTCTAAATGTCTGTCTCCTAGTCCGTACGGCAATTTTGTTAGGGCATGTCTAAAACGGACCCTTAAAATGACGTATGTGTTGGACCCGTTAGTGTTCGGATCGCTTTTGTCATCCAACGAAATCTTCTAAATGTCTGTGGCCTAGTCCGTACGGCAATTTTTCAGTGTATTTGAAGCAAACTTGCTGGAGCTCTGTGGGAATACGGACATCTGCATGTCCAATTAAATGAAACCACGTGGCCCCTTCTTTCCTCCCAGTTACACACCACATACATATGTCTAACCAAAAGCAACCACGTGATCCTCTCTTTGAGGAGCAGTCCAACCATTGCATGAACCACCCCGTTTTGCTTTCGTGCGAGGGCACGCGTCCTCCACCTTGGTCGCATCTCGAGGATGCAGGCATGGATGGCTTCCTCGTCCAAGACGGCATGCAACTCCGCCTTGGCCGTGAGGCGGGCCCCGGCCTCCCGCGCTCACTGCCTCACACGATAGACACGCCGCTCCATATAACCGGACGGCCCGTGATGCGTGCTGACATTGACCTCCGACCTAGAGCCCGCCATCGCTGAAGAGGTTGCATCTCCACATCGTAGTTGAGGCGCCAGACAGACCTCACCGCCTCCGGCGAGGCAGAGGGCACGCGCCTTGAACCACCAGCCCCGACGGATCCAAGCGCAATTTGCGCCTATGCAATGGAATCCTGCCAACGCAATGGATTACCACTGGATTGACCCCGACCGCGGTCAGACACACGGCAACCGGAGGTGGTCAAGAGCCATGCGGATGGTCATCCTCTCCTCGCGCCCCCATGGGACGATGTCCTAATTGACTGGTTTGGGAGATCTGGGAGTGGGATCCACTGCCCATCATGCCGAAAAAGGCCGGAGATCGCCGAAATGGAGTTTTAGGGTGCAGTTGAGTGGCTAGAATTTGGTTTGGGATGCTGATGAGGACGAATATTTATGGGGTCAGGATGGACCAGAGTGTGCCGGATCCGATGTAACGGACGCGATCGGACGTGTCCGGGCCTTGCATATCCACCTAGATATGAGCTGGATATGAGGTGTGCCAATTAGCATAGGATCAGTGCGAGGGGTGTGGCTGGCTCGAGATTTTAGACCGACCACTTTTCGAGCCATCCGCCCAAAGGAGGCATTTTAGTAATTTGGCTATGAATGCTCTTAGAGCATCTACAAGCGTGGTTACCAAATCGGACCCCTCAAATGCCCATGGACGCGCCCGGGCGTGTCCTCTGGTGTTGACACCAGATTTTGGCACGGTCAAATACTTATTTAAGATGGCCTCAAATGGAGAAGCGATCTTCATGAAAGACTTCCGTATTGTCGATATGAACATCTTTGAAGTTTGGGTCATCGCAGTCCGATTTCATCTCGAAGGCCGAAACTATGCTCAAAGTACTAAGATCTTATATTCAGAGTACAGTTTGGCTGAGTAAGCCCCCAAGACGACCTCAAATGGAAATATTATCTACACGGATTGTCTTCGACTCGCCGAAACGATCGATTTTGATATAAAAATCGTTCCAAGCCGAGTTCGTATGCAAAAGTTAGAGTCATCGGAATACAGCCCTGTCAGGAGGCAAAAACTGGCGCGCCCCACCAGACACCCTGTCTGATGGGTAGCGCGAGGGATAGCCTGTTTTGCGTGACATAATTGACCCTCAAGATGACCCCCGATCAAAAAACGTTCAACATAAAAGTTGTTCGCCTCGTCGAAACGGTCAAGAATGCTTTTGGGCTCGTTTCCATCCGAGATCGTTTACCACCAGAAAAAAGACCCGCAAGGTGCAGCCAGTTTAAACCGAACAGTTTTGGAAAGTTCGGACAAAACCAATCCGAATTTGACTAGGGTTTTGGACGTGAATCCAAGCCTTTTCCTTGTACGAGAAGTCCAGCCGCCTCTTATATACCTAAGGGGTGACGGCCGATTGAACAACACACAATCGATCAATCAATCTACCACTTTTTATCTTTTATCTTTTCTCCTTAACCCTAGTTCTTCTTCTTCCTCGTTCTTTGTTCGTTCTTCTTCATTGCAGGGCGGCGAACCTCGAGGCCCTAGGGGCGATCAGGTCGACCTAGGGCAGCCCATAGCTGCCGTGCGCCCAGACGGGGTCCCTCCCGGGCGTGTGGGGTTTCGGGTCCCAAAAGCGCCGGCTTGCTGTCTTGCGTATTGCGCTGGAAGTCGGCCTCCCGCGGTGTGAGTTGCGGAGCATCTCCCTCAGCGCCGCGGGTACACATCGACGTGTTCGTGCGACGCGTTCCTGCGTCAACACACTTTTTGGCGACTCCGCTGGGGACGAAGCTTTGAACGGTCTCCAGCCCGTTCGAGATCGTCATCAAGTTGCTGCAATCTACAAAGGTAATATATACCCAATTCCCCTTTGTAGATGCAAATAATCCATATGTTGTTGCTGAATCACCTATTGAGCATAATGTATCGGCTAGCCCTAGTTTTATCAATCATGCATCTAATTATGTGCAAGGACCGATGCAAAACAATCTTCATGTTTCAAATTCTTATAAATTTAGCAACATGCAACATATGTGTCCCAACTCCCATGCATCGGCAACCCCACAAATTCATATGCCGATGAGCAACATGATGAGTTCGATTAATCAATTTGAAACACCCCAAGTTAGAATTTCCAATGCCATACAAGAAAGTGTTTCACCCTTTTATTCATCGGCAGCTAATGTGCAATATAGTAATCCAACCATGCCGATGAATGAGAGAATTGGCCATGCTACTAATGGCTATTTGGCCAGTTACTCTCAACCGTCATATGCTACACCTCATGTTAGTAATTCTTCGGCACCATACACAACTGTAGATGCTCATAATTCGGCTTCACACCTTCCTGGTTATAGCCGAATGAATGTAATTTTACAGGAGCGGTTGTGCCCAACATTGTAGAAGATGAGGTAGTGGTGGCTGCATTGAAGAGTTTAGCCCAAAATAAGAGAATTAGTGATCTTTGCCTTGAACAACATGAAAAGGGGCTATTTCCTGATTATGCCGCAATAAAAGCTAGAGTTTTGCAAGAAAATGAATCTTTGCCAATTGATAAAATTGGCAAGCAAAAGTATGGTCTTACAACACTGCATATGCCTTCACCTAGTACTACATCATATTATACATCCCCTACACAATTGCAAAATTTCGGCAACACCCGTGTGTCATTGCCAAAAGAATCTAAAAGCATTGGGGGGCAATCATATCCGGAGTGGGCTGAAATTGAGAAATTTTGCCGCTCGCCGTCAGAAACAAATAGAAAAAGAATTGGCTCAGATAAAAGAAGCATTGCCAATTGGTACTATCAATGAAAAGAAGGATGATTCGGAACATGAAAGTGCTTCGGTTGAAAAAGCCGAATCAAGTAGTATATATTCTGAATCCATCAAATCCAACGAGGCAAGCATTATTGAGAAAGGGCATGGCAAGCATAGGAAAAGAACGGTGCTTGATTTTTCTGAAGTTAATGGAACCTACTTCCTGCCCTATGAGTTCCGTGCCGTGGAAACTGACAAGCTTCAAGGACAAGAACAAGTAGCCGAACAAAGTTCGGCTGACAAAAATCTTCAAAGAAATGATGCACGGATTCAAGAAAAAGATGATGACAAGGTGTTGGGGAGCCATCCAAAGACTGAGCAATATGTTCTTCAAATGGCACCACTATCATGCTCTCCCAACATATTTGAAGAGGTATGCATAGCGAGTAATTTACCTATTTTCAGATTTGGTCGCAACTTCATATTGATGCATCTATAAGAAATATTCTCATAAGTAATTTTGAAAGACCAATGAGGAAGGGTAATTTACTTGTTAGTAGTAAAATTGTTATGGAACATATCGGTCAACCCATTGCACCATTTATAAAGACCGATAATGACTTATTGTTACAACCAAAGCTTTTCCTGTTGCTTTCTCTAAAGTTCATATCTAGTTGGGTAGCTTTGCTTATTTCTTACTTGGCTTACACTTGGTCTCAACTGAGACATGTATGTTCTAAATATCTTCGTGTCAGAAATTTAAAGCCAAGGTTAAATTCTATTGAGAAAACCGATGCTAATATAATATCATATCCAAAGACATCGGATATAGAGTGGAAAACACAATGCATAGCCAAATGGGGAGATTCCAAATCTGAACCATTCGTTTGCTTATCTCCAAAGCCGTTCAAACAGCAAGATCGGCTAGGAAACAAGAAGTATACTTTCAATTCAAGCATGTGTGATAAATTATTTGATTTGTTGCTGAAAAATAATTACATTACAATTCTTGATCACCATGTTAAGCCATCAATCCAAGGACGAATGTATTGTAAGTTGCATGATTCGTCCAAGCATAATTTTGAGGATTGCAACATGTTTCATCAAATAGTTAAATCGACCATTGAAAAAGGACGATTGAAGTTTGTTGAAACACCAAGAGATGACCAGTCTATTCCGATTGGTCCCGATGGCAAAAAGTTTTTACATCGGCTGCTTTAAGCCGATCCATTTAAAAATAATGTAAAAGCTGCAGGTGATGGGATCAAGCTTTCAAGTAAAGAAGTTGTTGAAGAGCATAACGAACATAATCTTGAGGGCGGGGGTTCCATTGAAGCTACAATGAAGACGCCAAGGACTGGGAGGCAGCAAGCAAATCTAATGATCGATGAAAGCAAACCAAAAGAAAACAAAGGCCGGAATAAGCGCAAGTGTAAGAGATCAAAAATCACCTTTGCTGAACTATTGGATAAATATCAAAAGAAGAGTGAAGAGAAGAATGCTTATCGGCCAAATCATGCAAAGAAACCAAGATCACCCCAAGGTGCAAATATGAGGATCAGTATTGGCAAAGTGATAATTTTAATGCAACATATTCATATCCTTATTTTGGGCCGTCGATGCCAATGCCGTGGATACCTCCCTATGCTCATATAGATACATATTCATCATGGGACAGGTATGATACAAGGGCACATTCTCCATCTTATTCTAGACCATCTCACCAATACTATGCAGCTCCAAGAAGATCAACATTTGAACAATCACGCTTCAAAGACCGTTTCAATCACAAGGAATCGGTCCAGAGCTCAAGGAAGAATAAACAGGTGGTAAAGCAAGTTTACCGCGTGAAAAGAGATGGTTGTAATTGTGCTACTTCAGATTTGATCTCAAATAACAAAGAGCCAATTAAAATGTTGACATTGGCTACAAAAGGCAAAGAAGTGAAACAATCAATTGATAAAAATCAGAGTGCCAAATCTAAAGAAAAGAAGTTGAGGGTGCACAAGGCCCAAAAAGAGTTGCCATTGGTTGAAACAAAATCACAGCCGAGATGCCCACTCGGTTTATCGTATTGGCGAAAGAAGGAATTACAAAAACTTAGTGCACAAGAGCTGAAAAAGAAGAACATGGCATGGGTTCCAAAAAGGAGCAGTCAAAATGAAAGTGATGTGCAACCTTCTATTGCAACAAGTGTTACAAAAGTGAAGAAAGAGAAGGATGGAAGCCAAAAACAGTTAAGCCAAAGGTTTGCATCACCCCATCAAAATCTTCGGTTAGCACATCATCCATATTCTTCAACCATACCATTGATGCCTTTGCCATGGAATTCATCATCAGTTATGATAAATTACCCTCCCTGGATTTATTTTAATCCATGGAAGCGACATAATTTTCTGCATCATGGGAGGGTATTACCAAATCTCTATACATTTTATTAGCCACATTTTTTCTTGCTAATCCAAAGGGCCGAAATATTTGATTGCTATTTCATTTGTTTATTTCGGCTATACATGATTTGGTGAATGAATTCTACATGGGCATTATGTTGATGGCCGGTATTTATCTACCGCCCTAAGAATATGTCAAAGCATGGCTGATGTAGTATCCTAACATCGTCCTTAGTTCAATTAGAGGCCAAAACGAGGTACATGTTCATTGATATTGCCCTTGTCTTTCTAGTACTATGGAGATTATTTTCGATGGTAAATTTGTGGCAATGGCCAAGGTGTTGGTGTTGCTTATTTATCTTCACACGGAGCTCTTTTGTGAAGCCTCAGGCCGCTTATAATATTTTTGCACAATCATCAAAGCCGAATATGCATTGTCATTCGGATTGGAGCTTTGCCTTGATATAGGTGCTATACATATTGAGGCTTCCGGTGATTCGTTATTAGTAGTGCAACAAATATCCAAGGGTTATCAATGTTTTGACGGACCACTTATAGTTTATCTTTTGGTATGTCTAGATGCAAGATTTACCTTGGGTTGCTTTGAAATTGTTCATATATCCAGGCATGACAATTCAAAAGAGTTGGCACCGCAAGCGTCCGGCTACTATGTTAACCATGGTGTATTGCATTTCTATCAATAGCCGATGCTAGGTCTTGTCAACATAGGTAAGGCTGAATCGAAGCCCACCGCTACGGCCACTAATGAAACTTTTATGCAGGCGAAGTAAGGATTGGAGGAAGTTCATTCTTGATTATCTGCAAAGTCCTAGCGAAAGGGTGAACAATATGGTTCAGAGGATGGTTTTGATCTATGGAACCTTATCACCGGATTGTTATAGAAGCTGAGAAGTTTTCGCCCAAGTTTGCATCAAGAGGTTCAAACAAGCAATGGCCGATATATATTTGTCTTCCTAAGAACATGCAAAAAGGCCGATGAAGTGTTGACATCGTCCTTAGAACAAGCTATGCGGAAGATATTTTTCGGCACACAAACTTTGCCGAAAAACAGGGGGGCATGTGTTGACACCAGATTTTGGCACGGTCAAATACTTATTTAAGATGGCCTCAAATGGAGAAGTGATCTTCATGAAAGAGTTCCGTATTGTCGATATGAACATCTTTTAAGTTTGGGTCATCGCAGTCCGATTTCATCTCGAAGGCCGAAACTATGCTCAAAGTACTAAGATCTTATATTCAGAGTACAGTTTGGCTGAGTAAGCCCCCAAGACGACCTCAAATGGAAATATTATCTACACGGATTGTCTTCGTCTCGTCGAAACGATCGATTTTGTTATAAAAATCGTTCCAATCCGACTTCGTATGCAAAAGTTAGAGCAATCGGAATACAGCCCTGTCAGGAGGCAAAAACTGGCGCACCCCACCAGACACCCTGTCTGATGGGTAGCGCGAGGGATAGCCTGTTTTGTGTGACAGAATTGACCCTCAAGATGACCTCCGATCAAAAAATGTTCAACATAAAAGTTGTTCGCCTCGTCGAAACGGTCAAGAATGCTTTTGGGCTCGTTTCCATCCGAGATCGTTTACCACCACAAAAAAGACCCGCAAGGTGCAGCCAGTTTAAACCGAACAGTTTTGGAAAGTTCGGACAAAACCAATCCGAATTTGACTAGGGTTTTGGACGTGAATCCAAGCTTTTTCCTTGTACGGGAAGTCCAGCCGCCTCTTATATACCTAAGGGGTGACGGCTGATTGAACAACACACAATCGATCAATCAATCTAGCACTTTTTATATTTTATCTTTTCTCCTTAACCCTAGTTCTTCTTCTTCCTCGTTCTTCGTTCGTTCTTCTTCATTGCAGGGCGGCGAACCTCGAGGCCCTAGGGGCGATCAGGTCGACCTAGGGCAGCCCATAGCCGCCACGCGCCCAGACGGGGTCCCTCCCGGGCGTGTGGCATTTCGGGTCCCAAAAGCGCCAGCTTGCTGTCTTGCGTATCGCGTTGGAAGTCGGCCTCCCGCGGTGTGAGTTGCGGAGCATCTCCCTCGGCGCCGCGGGTACACATCGACGTGTTCGTGTGACGCGTTCCAGCGTCAACATCTGGCACTGATTGGACACTCCTCAAACCACGTCGTCCACATCTATGTATCTCATATCTGGTATCCTAAATACTTACTAAAGCATGCACTATGAATAAAAGTACGTAGACCATCAAACGGATCTAGAATTGGATATAGAAATGCATATTCGGTCACCAAAAATCACCAAAGGATCTCCAAAAGATCGGCAAAGTTCAATAATTCACATAAATGACGCACAAGTTTAAACTAGATTACTAAAAATTTAAAATTAAACATGGAAACGACGAAGGTTCACCACTTCCTCGTCGACCTTTTGCCTTTCCGGTATGTATGAAGTCTCACATTCTTCGACCCCGATCATCACTGTGACCTTCCCGCAAAAAAAAATGCAACCATCCAGCTCATCATCCTTGCTGTCACACGCCGCGTCCACATGGTTGTCACCTTGAGGCAGGTGCATCCCATATCCAGGCCATCCTTTCGCTTTCATTTTCCTCATCCTCGTCCTTCTCGCTGTCAAATTCAGCATCCCCAGGGTTTTCATCGATACCGATGATGATGCTAAGCATGACACGCTCACCACCTTGATGGCAAACCTGAGGGACAGTACAAACGCAACGTTTCGGCAGCCCGCTGAACAGCGTCGAGCGTTGGACAATGTCCAGCGTCGCGACCTGGGACTGGCCCCTGAACCAGGAGCAGCTCACGGAGCATCCGATTACGTACTCCCGCGCATGTGCCTCGACGCGGACCAATGAGACCCTGTATAGCAGGCAGTCCAGAGACCCCACATGGAGCAGGAAAAGATCGCTGTCATTGTCCTCGTCCTCGTACTCTTCGTTTTCGTAGCTGCCATGGAGGACCTGCACGCCAGCGTTCACGGGCAAGTCGAATGGCTTGAAGTATTTGAAGGCGGTGACCGTCCACTCATGCTCGACGGCGAAGTGGTCCAGCAGCACCTCCGTTGTGCCGGTGAAGCCGCAACACTTGTCCGGGCAGAAGCACGGCGCGTGCGGGCATGACTTCTCGTGCCTCGCCTTCTCGTGGTAGGCAATCATGGCGGCGCACCCGTGCGCGGCGTAGGAGCACGGCACCACGATGGAGTCAATGGCACGCTCCATGCGGCGGCAGCGTTTGGAGACCGTCCTAGAGCATACGCCACAGGTCTTCTTGGTTCCCGGCGGTAACGATCACACGGGCGAGTCTCAGTATATTTAGGGCCGAAGTTGTGCGTGTCCAAGTAGCATACGAGTAGTCCCTGTTGGAGTCAAATACGTGTAGAGTAGTCGTATGGTGTTTGAGTCTGACTCATGTAGGAGGCCGAGACATGGTTTGTGCTGTGTCCGACTCCGACTCAACGAGAACCCAGCGTCCAACGATCGCCCACGATACTGAATCCAACTCCGACGACTTTTATTTGCTCTATATAAGCTGCTCATACGATCGAGTCACGGATCTGGCTAGGCAAGTTGCGACAGATCCATCTATCTGGTCGGCAATGGACGGTGAGACAGCCGCGCCGGCAACCAAGAGGAGCAAGGTAGCGCCACACATTCCTTTCGAGCTCGCGCTGGAGATCATGGCCTGGCTGCCCGTCAAGTCCATGCTCCGGTTTAAGTGCGTCTGCAAGGCGTGGCGCGACACCATCTCCGACGATGCAGCTTTCCGCCGCGCCCACCTCCGTGCTCAGCCTCCACGCTTGCTTATCTCGACCAGCATGGAGGAAGACCGGATGAACAAGGTCACAACAATCGGCTTGTACGTGTCGGAGGAGAGCGCTGCCCTAGCGGACCCCATAGACTTGCCTGAAGACCATACGTATTACTTCTCGCTCTGCAACGGGCTGGTGCTGATGCCGACGAACACCATGGTCCGCGTGCTCAACCCTTCCACACGGCGCCTACTTCCACTGCCTTGGAGCCCCAACGGTGTACCACTAGCACCGACCGAGGGCTTGTACAGCGTTTTCCACCAACTGTTTGGCATCGGATACGACCCTCGCAGCGACACCTACAAGGTTGCCCGCTTCTTCTTCCGCCCTAAAGAACCCGCCCCGACGGGCGGTTACCACCGCAACTTTGGCATGGAGGTTTACACCATCGGGGTAGACGAGCATTGGCGTGAGACGGTGGAGAAGCCACCCTACGCCGTTGACATTACAGGAACCTCGGCCTTCTCGAGGGGCTCATTGTTTTGGACCATCGACCATACGAAACTTGTGGGTGGAGAATCCCCATCAGGGTTTCTCCGCTTCAGGCTAGAGGACGAATCGTTCAGCGTCACGCCGCCGCCTCCTTGTTGCGAAGGGCTCGTATACGAGATGTCCTACTTGTCCGAGCTGCGCGGGGAGCTGAGCATGGCTTATCCTGGGCCCAACTGTGAGTCGATTGAGATATGGACGTGCGACGATGTGGACACGAACCCACCACAATGGACTCCGCGTTACATCTTCAGCAACTATTGTCCCAAGCCGGCCAAAGGGTTAGAAATCGCCATGTACCATCTATGCAAAGATATGTTTATCCTACAAGTTCTCAAGGATATAGTTGGACTCGATCACTTGATATATCACCCCCATGACTCGGTGATCCCCTACATTCCATCCCTAGTTCCGGTCTAGTTGAAAAGCCAGCTGGCTTAATATGTACTCGCAGCGAGATATATTCAGCATGCCTGTCGAAATCAGATCCCGGTTGTAATGCACAAAAAATGTATTCCTATTTTTCACTCATATAAGGATTATTAAGGCCACACAACTCTGTGTTCAACATATATAGATGTTGAAAGTGAAATACAACTCTTTGTTCAGTCTGCTTGTCGGCTTTGGCATTTGGGTGGCTTACCAAGTTCAGTCAGTCATCAACGTGTACATGCAGAAACCATATGACGCGCTGCTGTCTCTGCTTATTACTCTGAAACGGAGGCGTTCATTTCTTTGATTTGATTTGATTGATTGAAGAAATGGTTGCTGGGTCGATCGATCTCGCACCAATGAACTCCTTCACGTGCATGCATGGGTGCTCCTGCCTGCATGCATGATCGAGTTGAACGAATCTTTTTTTTTCTTTCCTTTTCTTTTCCTTTCCGTTTGCGGGTCGGCTGAGCTCAAGGAGCCGCGCGCATTTACGCAAACAACAAGATCTCGCCTCCTTCACGCGTGACGTCACGAGTCACCAACGCAAAAAAGAAAGTAGTATCTATTATTCTAGTACCATCCATACTCAGTCTTCTTTTTTCTTTTTTGACACAGAGAGAGAGAGGGGTTAACTTTCGATCTATTCATCAACTATCAAGACAGAACAAAAAGAACACCAAAAATAAGAATTACATCCACGTCCGTACACCATCTAGCGACGACTACAAGCACTGCAGCGAGCCGAGAAGACGCGCCGCGGTCTTCGCCCCTCCCTCATCGGAGCCGGGCCAACATTCTTGTAGTATATAGTCGGGAAATTCTGGTGCTAAGATCCCATAGTACCAACGCACCAGAACAACCACTCGCCGCCGATGAAGAGAAGCCTAGCTAAATCAAAAAGGATCCAACCCGCAGACAATTAGATGTACACAAACGAGGATCGGATCCACCAAAGACAAACATCGAGAAGATCCCATGAGATCCGCTGGAGAGACGGCTCCGACGACGCTAGAAACATCACCGGGTCATTTCAACTGTCACAACTGACATGATTTAGTAAAGACATATAGAATGAACATGGCCCGCTTAATGGGCACGGAGTACATCAAATGCATGTACTATTCAATATGAATATAGTCAAATGTATTATCCCGCCATGGATATGGACCAGAAGTGGGGAATGTAAATTTGGCACTTAGTTGCCACTACGCAACACATATGTTCGTTGTTAAATACTTCCCAAAGTTTCTAAAATTATGGACATAAATCTTGAATGTAAATTAGCCTACATAAAAAAGAAGAGAGACAGGGAAACCCTAGCTGAGAGGTCACACGAGGTCATACTCAGAGTCTTCACCAGTACCATTTTCATCCTCATTATGATTTGTTGCCTTCTCGTTGTTAAGCTTCATTATTTATGATATCTACCGACCAAAATTTCCCGCCCATTTCTCGAGCCATGTCTTTCCCGCTCGATGTGTCGGCCCTTCCGATTTCCTTGATCCATGTGTTTCCCGTGTAATTTATCACCCCCAAAAGTTTCTCGCTGAATATGTTGCCCGGGCGATATCTCCCACCCAAAATTTCCTCGCCCGCCCGATAGCTTCTACCTAAAAGTTATAAATGGACATTTAAAAATGACTACCCGTTCTATTTTAGTCAAATTCATTATTTTATGCTAGGAAATACCAAACGTATGTTATCACATGTGTCATGCTTCATTTTGGCATGAATCAAGTGACACAGAGTACTTTTTGGACGGAGACGCCATCCCCACGTCCAGGCGACCACGAAAATGAAAAAGAGATGTGACCCCACTAAGGACCAAAGGGAACAAGCCCGCTCTCTCTTTCGTCAGATGGGAGCGTATGGTTCGGTTCGACTCAAGATGGGGATTGATCCTTTGGAGGCGTCGATTGACATGACCAATCAGGGAGCAGGAATCCACACACTAAGAACCCCAACAAAAAACTTTATTTCTTCAGAGAGAGAGAGAGGAACCCCACCCCCACCTAGTCCTAGCGATGCCACTCGCAAATGAGAGAGGAATCCTCTCCACATCACGACCGAAGGTATTGGGCGGCGAACACATGGCATGAGATTCTAGGCGCGTCCAAGAGTATTCATAAAAAAATATTTTCATCCAACTCAGACCAATTAAGTTAGTCTCGGATGTAAATAAAGTTTTAAAAAATGAGAAGAGAAGAGAGACGCCTTTTCTGTCGGATGTGGACGAACAGCTAGGATCGACTTAAGAGGAGGATCGATCCGTGGGACATGTGAAACAACCAATCGCTGGACTCATTAAATTTATGGATGGACTTAATTAGATGGATCCGTGGACATGGCCGTGGACCAATCACAAAGCAGAGTCACAACGGGAAGGGGTTGATCGATCTGTGGGATGTGGATGGACTTAATAATTACATGCACCGATCCAGCGACCAATCACACACAAATCCATTCACCATCAAGACTTCCACGCAAAAGACTCGAGTTTCACCACATCACATCCACGCCTCCTCCGCTGCCCACCCTCTCTCCCTCCGCTACCCAGCCCAACCCAACCCACCACCTCGCCTCCTCCGCTACCCTCCGGCGGCGCCGTTCGAGACCTCGCCTCCGGCCATGGCCGCCGCCCCACCCTCTCCTCCTCCCCTCCCTCGCCTCGCCTCATCACAAGACGAGACGAGGCAGGCAAGAGGGGAGGGACATCGACCGCGACCTAGCAGCTCAATCAATCGGCGGCCCCAGATCCATCCGCCACGGTGGCCCGGGACGACGACCTCGCCTCCGCGTGCTTGCGCCCGTGCTCTGCTCCGTCACCTCGCCTAATCCAGATCGAGCGGACCGTCGTCCCTGCTGTGCTCGTCAAGGAAGGCAAGGTGCTCCCTCTCTCCCATTCTTCTCCTCTTCTTCCATTTGGCTTTGCCTGATTGATTCCCTTCCTCACGCACGCATCCTTGTCCACAACCACGCACAGGAAGGCAGCCATGGAGATGGAGGGCCCGTCTGCTTCTTATCTTCTCCATGGAGGTCAGCAGTCGCCGCCGCCGTGGAAGACCACGCACGCAAGACTACTCGTACTCTGTTGGTTGGTTCCGATTTGGCATGATTCCAAGAGAAGACTCTGCTTCTTCCCCTGCTCCGGCCCTAGTGGCGATGCCATGGATCTCGTCAAGGTATTGCCCACCCACCCCCTCGCTCTCTCTCTCTCTGCTTTCTCTAATTAGTTAGGTCTTAGAACAAAACCTGAAACTTTCTTCTGAGAGTAGAGGAGTTTTACATGGTACGGGGATACAAATATGGTGATACGGGAAAACGGCATTTTTCTGGAAATAGACTTACGGGTATATGGTAAGTCTATGTACAAATGCATAAAGAAAATCAGCACCAAAAACACGAATTTTTTTTAGAGGATGAGAAGAAAATTGATGAGTACGAGCTAACCTGATCCTTTTTCATTCAGGGTTATCTGAAAAGTTGCTGCCTTTTCAGGTCCCAACTCCTTGACTCCTTGTATGTGTGTTCCTTGCAATGATCAGGGGCGTTAATTACTACCAGACCCAGTTCCTGTATGAGCGGCGCCGCCGGAGGGCAGTTCCCGGGGTGCTGCATCCACCGTTGCCATCTCCGTCCATGCCAAGCCCGGCTCCAAGATCGCCATCATCACCTGTCCGTATTCTGCCTCCCTTATTTAGTTCTACTACTCGCTTCTGTTCCTGCTCGACACGCTAACCATCCCTGAATAATTTGCAGAGATCAGTGAGGAGGCCATCAGGGTGCAGATCGACGCGCCGGTGAAGGACGGGGGAGGCCAACGCTGCACTCGTGTCGACTTCATCAGTCGTACTATTACGTTACTGCCTGACCTAGATACGGCGAGTCTATGTACAAATGCGTAAAAGAAATCAGCACCAAAAAACAGAATTTTTAGAGGATGAGAGAATTGACGTGTATGAGGTAACCTGATACTTTTTCATTCAGGCTTATCTGAAGAAGTTGCAGCCTTTTCATGTCCCAGCTCCTTGACTCCTTGTATGTACTCCCTGTGTTCCTTGCAGTCATAAGGGGCGTTACTACCAGACCCAGTTCCTGAATGAACGGCGCCGCCGGAGGGGAGTTCCCGGGATGCTGCCGTCCATCGTCGCCATCTCTGTCGATGCCAAGCCCGGCTCCAAGATCGCCACCATCACCGGTCCGTACTCCGCCTCCCTTAATTAGTCCTACTACTTGCTTCTGTTCCTGCTCGACACGCTAACCATCCCTGAATGATTTACAGAGATCGGTGAGGAGTCCGTCGGGATGCAGACCGATGCGCCGGTGAGGGACAGGGGAGGCCAACGCTGCACTTGTGTCGACTTTATCAGCTCGGTAATTTAGTGCTTCGCTCCCTGCTGATGCACAGTCATACTACTACATTACTGCTTGATATATAGGAACTACCCACCTAGGTGATGATTGGCTGTTCCATGGTATTGCTATGAACTAGACTGAAGAAGATTTAAGAGAGTCGGCACTGCTTTGGGAATTAGGAGCACCAGCTAGGGACAGGGCATGATTGCTTTGATTGTTAACGCCCTTCATTGTAGCAAACTGACGGCTTGATATCTTCTCCATCGAAGTTCGGACTTTAAGCATGTTACATTATATATAGTGTTCTTGAAGCTTGTTAAATAAGTGCCGTCTAGGACATCGATTGTTCACCTTGGAGACGTGTGATGTTCTTTCTTGAGCTTCGAGTCTCTATTTTTCGTAGAGCATTGCAATCGAGTAGAAATTATATTACTTGTACAAGTGGATCTTTGTGCGTGCTTGTTTTCTGGATCATCCCAAATGGATGACCAAGTTCATGCTATCTTGCAATCATTTCCTTGACACCATCCTCTAGTACGTTTACCATGTTGTTAAAATAAATAATGGCAGTAAATGACCAAATAATCAACTGTACACTCTACAGCAGGTTGTGAGAAGCCAATGCAACTGGGTTACTATGAATATCTGCCACTGAAATATTATTAGCAATTGTGCAAAGTCCGAGTCAAAGTAGAAAAAATACCATACCATATTATTCAACTCTAAATTGACCCTTTAAATAAATAAATAGGCGTGTAAATGCCGCATCTCTCTGTGCTATGAGCATTTATATGTGCGACCCGATGTTCCAACAGTCCTATGAGCTTTTTATGGCCACATGCTCGTCTTCATTTTTTTCCTCGGCTTAA
This sequence comes from Triticum timopheevii, assembly GCA_963921465.1. NCBI lineage: Eukaryota > Viridiplantae > Streptophyta > Magnoliopsida > Poales > Poaceae > Triticum > Triticum timopheevii. The sequence continues at coordinate 16,239,469 of OY997266.1, read as the reverse complement.
ATATTTTGTTTGACTCGGTTTGGCAGGTGTGGTACTCGAATTTCCTATCAGAGTCATGGGCTTCGTTTGATACTTGTGGATGTAATGAATCAACACACCATCGTTTTTTTTGTCATCCGGTATGCAACACTTGTCAATTGAACTCTTTAGTTCCATGATATCCAGTCTTGAAACCGGCAAGTTACTCATGCAAATGAGCACACTATCATGTTGTAAATTTCAGGATGGGTTACAGCAGGGGTGCATACAACAAGCAAAGTGGGAGGAGGCCATCTCTCGCACTACTACTTAGGTAAAAAATCACCTGAACAGAAATGCATGCTTGTTTTATTCCTAGGGCTCCTGTATCTCCTGTAAAGCTATGCCATGGTCCCATGCTCGAGCCCCTATATGAACCTTATTAGGTTTAACTCTACCTATTTCTTGTTTTGCTTGGAAATCTCCCTTGTAACACTGATTTGATGTTGATCGCGTTAAAAAGATGCTTTTTTGTCCTTACGAGCTGGCTGTATGCATTATTTCCAAATGCCACTGATTTTGCACAACAAATTGCTTAGTTGGATTCGAAATGTAAAAACTAAACAAGTCCTGCGACTAATCAAATGTTGTCTTTCTCAACTATGGAGCAAACTATATGATTTGGTTTGCGTTTCTTATCATATTGCCTCGCGTTTTATGGCCACCTTTAATAATTTTCCGTGGCTTAAATTATAACTCAAGTGTAATTACATTTCCTTTATATTGTTCCTGCTGCTTCAAGAATGCTTGTGCTGAGAGCCTGAGATAGATTTCCTGGGGGACCAAAATAATGGCCGCTATACTTTCTGTTAAGTTGTTCTATTGCCCCCTATACTTTTGTACACCTATTGCCCCGCTGTATTAAGTTGTTCCCTTCGCCGGTCTTATTAACAAGAACCTTGTGAATTTCATAGATGTTGGTATTTTAGAGAAACCTCTTAATATGCTATCTTCTTCTGATGTATACAATATGATTTGTATGGCTTGAGAATCTCAAAAAATACTCAGATAAAGCACTATTCAACAACATTTTTGTTGTTGTTAACCTTGTTGCATGTCTTGTTTGTGATTTCTGAAAACTTGGTAGGCAAGGGCTAACAAATGCTTCTATTCTGTTTTTTGTGTAGTTTCTTCACCTGATTTACTGATACGGATCACAAGATTTTTGCTAATTTATGTCGCGGATCGATGGCTTCGGTGGCGTGCAGCGGCCAAGCGGAGGAGGCGGTGCACCCTAGCCGCACCGGGTCACCGGCCACACCCTTGGTGCTCTCCCCTGACGTGCGGCTTGGCTCTGCCTTCGCCTCCGGTGGACAGAATCGACCTCGGCGTAGGTAAGCTCATCGTTCCTCTCCGCTCTGTCTCTCTCATGCCCGCTTCTGTTGAAGAAGGAACGAGTCCTCCTTGCTGATCTTCACAACCTTTTTAGGATTCTGGGCTGAATGCTTCTTCCAGAACAATGAAACTCATGCCCAGACCTACTCATCTCCATCTGGAGGGTTTTTCATTCTTTGTCGTCCGGTATCCAACAGTGGTTTCTTCAGTTTCATGATATACACTCTTGAAACCAGCAGGTTATTAGTCATGTAAATCAGCACAATCATGTTGTAAATTTTCAGGATGGATTACAGTGAGACGACGCCAAGCATCATGGGTGCATACACCCAGCAAAGTGGGAGGATGCCATCTCTTGCAGTACTACTCGGGTAAAAGATCACCTCAACACAAATGCATGCTTTTTTTATTCCGAGGGCTCTTGTATCTCCTGTAAAGCTATGCCATGGTCCTGTGCTGGAGTCCCTATATGTACCTCCGGTTTAACTCTAGCTATTTTTTTTGACATTTAACTCTAGCTATTTCTTGTTTTGCTTTTTGCGATATTAGTTTTGGACATGCTGATGTGGACGGCTTTATCTCTCTTCTAACACTGATTTGATGTTCATGGCTTAAAAAATATGCTTTTTTGTCCTTATGAGATGGTTGGATACATTATTTCCAAATGCCACTGATATTGGACAGCAAATGGCTTAATTGGATTGAAAATGTAAAAACTAAACAAGTCCTCAGTCTAATCAAATGTTGCCTTTCTCAACTAGGGAGCAAACTATATGATTTGGTTTGTTTTTCTTCTAATATTGACTCGTTGGCTGAAATGTGAATGCGCTGCTTTTGTTGTACCTAGGTAGGCCTTATAGTGCTCCCTCCCTGCTGATGCACAGTCGTACTACATCACTGCTTGATCTAGACGAACCGCCCACCTAGATGATGATTTGCTGTTCCATGGTATTGCTATGAACTAGATTGAAGAAGATTTAAGGGAGTCGGCACTGGTTTGGGAAATAGGAGCACGAGCTACGGACAGAGCATGGTTTGCTCTGATTGTTGACGCACCTCATTGCAGCAAATTGACGACTAGAGGTCTTCTCCATCAAAGTTTAGATTTTAAGCATGTTATTATAGATAGTGTTGTTGAAGCTTGTGAAATAAGTATTGTCTAGGACATGCGTGGGCGAAGCTTGTTCACCTTGTAGATGTGTGATGTTCTTTCTTGAGCTTCAAAATCTCCTCTATTTTTCCTGGAGCATTGCAATTGAGTAGAAACTTTATTAGTTGTACAAATGGATCTTTGGTAGTGATGATGATGTGTGTGCTTGTTTTCTGGATCATCCCAAATGGATGTCCAAGTTGCTGCACATGGATGATGAGGGTGAATCAAGTATTCCTGTAGGATGTTTACCATGTTGTGAAGATAAAATGGCAGTAATTGACCAAATAATCAATCGTACACTCTACAGCGGGTTGTGAGAAGCCAACAGAACTGGGTTACTTTGAATCTCTGCCACTTCAGAAATATCATTAGCAATTGTGCAAGGTCTGAGTGAAAGTAGCTAGGAAATATACCATACCATATTATTCTACTCAAAATTGATGCTTTAAATAAATGGTGTGTGAATGTTGCATCTCTATGCGCTATGCATGTTTATATGTGTGACCCGATGCTCCTACAGTGCTACGAGCTTTTCATGGCCACACGCTCGTCTTCATGTTTCCCTTGGCTTAAATATTTTGTTTGACTCGGTTTGGCAGGTGTGGTTCCCAAATTTCCTAATAGAGTCATGGGCTTCGTTTGCTGCTTGTGGATGTAATGAATCAACACACCATCATTTTTTCATCGTCTGGTATGCAACACAGGTTTATTGAACTTTTTCGTTCCATGATATTTAGTCTTGAAACCAGCGAGTTACACATGCAAATAAGCACACTATCATGTTGTGAAATTCAGGATGGATTACAGCAGGGGTGGATACAACAAGCAAAGTGGGAGGAGACCATCTCTCGCAGTACTCGCAGTACTAAGGTAAAAAATGACATCAACACGTTTTATTCCTAGGGCTCTTGTATCTCCTGTAAAGCTATGCCATGGCCCCGTGCTGGAGTCCCTATACGAACAACCCTAGCTATTTCTTGTTCTTGTTTTGATATTAGTTTTGAACTTGTTGATAGGGATGCCTTTATCTCCCTTCTAATACTGATTTGATGTTCATGGCTTAAAAATATGCATTTTTTGTCCTTATGAGCTGGCTGGATGCATTATTTCCAAAGGCTGCTGATTTTGGATGTTGGTATTCCATAGATATTGCCGTGCTGTATTAAGTTGTTCTCTTCTTCAGTCTTATTAACATGAACCTGGTGAATTTCACATATGTTGGTATTTTAGAGAAACCTTGTAGCATGTCGTATTCAATAGCATGACTTGAGCATCTCGAGAAATACTCAAATAGCATGGTTTGCTTTGCTTTACTGCTTGATTTATTTGGTGATGCCACTGGACTCCCAGCTTCTCTAGCCTAGTTTCTCTTAATTAATCTTGTTCTTTTCATGTAATGTAATCCTATGGGGAGTATCTTATTTTTGTTCGATTTGCAGCAGCAGGTGCCCGACGAGGAGATGAGAGCTATGCCTCATGTACGAGGGCGACCTCCTGAAGCAATTGCTCGACAGCTCATCGGGTAAGCAAGCAAGGAAGCACCCCACTGTCGTTTCATTTTTCAGATGCTCTTTTCTTTGGGTGTTAACACCTTCTCTTCTACATTTGTTTTTAACAGGCGCCCAAGAACAAGTTCATGTATGTCTAGGTTCTGCTCCTCCCTATTCTCTTCAGTTCATCAACACAATGCCATTTTCAATGGCTCTAGGACCTATGTTTCTGCTTTAAGGAGGCTCTTTATATGCACCTATATGTCTCCTCCGTCGTTGTCTTGCGGATACTCAGTCCTGGGTATACGGGCAACAAGGGAGAGCCCATGGCCGCGTAACTTGTATTAGCCACGGCGGCAGCTCCACTTTCTGGGTTCAACTAAGATCTGCGAGTTGGGGAGCGAGCTCCCATAGGTCTATAGCGATCCCAGTCGATCTAGATCGGGATCTGATCTTTACTTGAATGCGTGTTTTTTCTGTTGCGTTGCTGCGTACACATGTCTGCCAAATTTTCTATATGTCGAGTTAGCTTTGAATTCTTCAGGTATGTACTCCCTCCGTCCCAAAATTCTTGTCTTATATTTGTCTAGATACGGATGTATCTAATACTAAAACGTGACTTGATACATCCGTATTTAGACAAATCTAAGACAAGAATTTTGGCCGAGGGAGTAGTTGATTGACGGCCTAGTGAAGATAAACTTTTGGTGCAAAGACGATCGATGATTGGTTTTAGCATCAAACCATCTTGTCTCGTAGTTTTGACGAGCTGGTGGCTTGGGGCTAAAAACATTGTTTAGCTTTGTCGGTGATGACCATATTAGCTATGAGATCTGAGGGACTCATCGATATGATTACTGAATTATTTCTTCTCCTTTGGTTTCTACTTTGCATCCGAGGGCAATATAAAACATGTGTTTGAATAATTTCAGTTGTTCCGGTTGGACTGCCCCAAGTTGTCTCGGGAAATAGCCCAGCTTCTTTTCTCGTTAGGTGGACTTGCGCTCTTCTATTTTCTCTTGAAGCTTTTAAACCATAAGCAATTAGACCTATTAGCCATTGTGCAAAATAAATATGTTTCGCCACACTACATGAGGCTTTTCATCTAGCTGTTTTCTTGCATAGGCTGCCTGTTGTGTTCTACCAGATTTGGCAGTAACATTTGTGAACTAGATGAAAAGCTGATTGTAGTGGCGCGATCCCTGTGAACTGTTATTCGCGAAATCTTTACTCCTTGCACCAAAATGTGGAATTTCTTGTGGCAGCAGCATCGCTCATCACTCATGTATGCAATGCTAGAGACGTGTTCATCTTCAGATTTGTGTATATACTTATACTGTATTATCTCAAGCATGTCCAGACTTTCCAGTTATACTGTATGTAATTGATGTCCTAGTAAAGATAAAACTCAGGTCCGAAGATGGTTGATGACTGGTTTTATCTTCAAGCCATCTGTCCTAGTATTTTGAGAGTTGATGGCTTGGGGCAAATCCATTGTTTTAGAATCGCTGGTGATGGCCATATGTGCTACTCCCTCCGTTCACTTTTGAGTTGTCTGAAATGTCTTCAAGGTCTTATAAAAGTGAACAGAGGGAGTATTAGATCTGAGGGACATCATCATTATGATTATAGCATCCCTCTTGGTTTCTGAGATTGTGTTAGATGGAAGGGAAGATCCTTTTGCCAGCTGATTGACTATATTTATATTGTGCTCAAATTTAATCCTTTATCAGAGGATTCCAAGCCAGAAATTTTGATCCATCTTTGTTATCTTTGCCACCTAGATTTTTTATTTTGTTTTGTTTTCAGTATTCAGAAATAGAAGGTGTGTGTGGTCTTGAATGCTTGCAATGTAACTTCTACATTTGTTTTTTGAGATTATCTGTAAACTGTTGTCTTTTGAACATCTGTGCAATTGTTTTCGTAAGCTTCGTGCGTGAACTTTAGAAGTCTACATACACCAACCTTTGCTCGTTCTACTAAATATCTTTACTAGTATCAGTTAGTTTGCTGAGAGAGATGAATAGCTGGTTTTTCTATGTCTGCTGTTAATGCGCTCTCTTGTTGTTTCTATATGGCTCAGATTCTATGGTCGAGAAGCTCAGCGTCAACTGGAGTGGAGCTCTGCATCCTCATCTCTACAAGTAGTACAGAACCACAATGGTAGGCCGCCGAGCAGTGTTTTTGCTGGGTGTGCCTTTGGCGACCATGTTGTGGAGACGACACCGTTCGGCATGAGTTTGGTCGTCAGCGAAGCTGCTCTGCCTTTGTCGTCGCTCACTCCTGCCCGCGCCTCGGGTGGCCGCTTATTGTTCCACTCCGCCATAGGTAAGCCACTTTGGTTCCTCTCCCCTGTTTTTAATTAAACTGTGCATGTCCACGTCCATCGATCCATGGTAGTAGTTTGTCATTGGTTGAGCTCTGTGACCATAGAAGTTTCACACTGCATGCTGATTACCGCAACACATGGAACTGAGTTACACTTGGCACCTGAACCACTAATCATGGATAAAGTGTTCAGGTAGTTGATTGCTCTTTGTGATGAATTTGATGCAGTGAAGTATGCGTTCTAGATGTTCGCTCTCTTGGAAATGAGTGGTGCATAGTGTTTATCAATCCTGAACCTTTCTCGCGTATATGTTTTGTCTGTTTTGGGTTGTGCTCATAGAGAGAGACATGACATGGCGGTTTTCATTGAATATGACAGGGAGGAAAACCACCCTAGAAGTCACAGGCTTTGGGAGGGAAGTCCCACACATTTTCATGGTTTAGGCTAGTCCTTATCTCCCCTCCCCCCTCTCTCTATTGCTCCGAGATAGTTTGGCCACCGAGCCATTAATTTACTGTTTGGATATATTATTTAATTGCATGTCTGGTGGTTTCAAACACCATCTTGTATAGCTCTTCAAAAAAATTTTTTGATGCCTAACTAAGCAGTTCAATGAACTCAGCATTGCTGGAAGTCTAAGCATCTAAATCTAATTTGTGATGGATGTGACATCCACCTGTCTAGTTAATTTTTCACGCCGACCAAACGAGCTAGGCTACTAATCCTAGCTCGACAATAAGGTTTTTTCGATGCCGCTTGCTTGTTCACGTGAGTCCAAACAGTTGTTAATTCTTTTGGACTCGGCAGGTTGCGCCTTTCTCCCGTTACATGGTTCGAAATGGCTCCCCCACCTTTCTTGGGCTAATAAAGTGCAGTTTTTCTCCCGTTACCCATATTGACAATATGTAGTTAGATTTCATGGTCATGAGTTTCAGAGTTAGCTCGATAGCTAGCAAGCTGTGTTATTGTTTTCTTGTTGTAAGATGATAGCATCAGATATCCTATATGTTGTTCTTGTTTCTGAAGTAGAGCAGGGGAGTGAGATGTGTGTTCGTTTCTTCCTTATCATATACTCCCTCGTCCCAAAATTCTTGTCTTAGATTTGTCTAAATACGGATGTATCAAGTCACGTTTTAGTATTAGATTCATCCGTATCTAGATGAATCTAAGACAAGAATTTTGGGACGGAGGGAGTATGTATGCTAGCATCCTTTCAAAAAAAATGTATCTATGCTAGCATGCTTAGCTTGGTCTTCTACTGGACGTTGCAATGTTAATTTCCTTGTCCAAATATATAGTGTGTAGCAAGCCTGTACTGCCAATCAGGGTTGGTCTACTGGGATGTTATTTTCATGTAATTTATGCTATACTCTAGTCATGATCATTTATTCTACTCTTAAGCTATTGGTGTTATCATGGTTAAGTTGATAGGCCTAATTAATGGTGCCATGTTTGACCCACAGCTCTCATCGTCCCATCCTACTTGTTATCATCGATGGTGGTGCACCGCCTTGCTTCCGGCACCAACAAGATGGTGGGGTTGCCGCCAGTTTTGTGAAAGATGATGTTGCAGTGGCACTGTGAAGCGCCAACACTTGGGTGTCTGACCATACGTTCTTATTTTTACTAGCTCAACGGCCTGGGTATCTTGGTTCCCTCTCCCCTTTTTGGTTTTGAGCAAAGCATGCCGTTTTTTTTGTCGTCCCTTTGTAGTATAAGCCAACGCTTGTTAATCTGAGTTGTGCTAAGAAACTTGAAGCTTATAACCTGGCTTTTTTTATTGCCAATTGTTGCCTACGGTTAAGGCAAGGCATTGCCACTTCTATGGCAGGTATACATTCCCTGGTTTTTGTAGTATAACGTTGCCAACATATATAAATTTGCTTCTGCTTAAGACGAGATTTTGCAGATGATCATTGCTTGAGCATATTTACTTCGAGCGCTTCTGTTTTAGTTTTTGATCTGTCCCAATTCACTTCGGATTTCAGATGATCATTGCTTGAGCATATTTACTTATTAGATGTGGAGCAGATTACATGTGAGTTAGATGCATACAGATTCACAAAAATTATGCCTCATAATGCTTAATGTGAATTAGATACATGTGTTTGTCAAATATTGCCATTGAATATGCCTGCAGTTATTTTGTTAAAATGGTTTATTTACCCAAATAAGTTGATGATCTGCTGGAGCCTATAGCCTAGTTACTATTCTTCTTTGTTATGAAACCAAACCACTATCCGGCCTGGGTTTCCTTTGATTTAATGCTATCTTTCTGGTTTAAGGATGCTCTGTATATGCATCTATATGTCTTCGCCCTCCTCGTCTCCCGGATATCCCGACCTGGGTAAACGGGAAACGGAGGAGAGCCCACAGACGGCCAACTTGTATTACCGGACGTTGTGGTTCCACTTTCTAGGTTCGAATGAGATCGCCGAGTTGGGGAGCGAGCTCCAATCGGTCTGTATCGATCCCGGTCGATCTAGATTGGGATCTGACCTTTACTTCGAATGGATGTTTTTGCTGTTGCTTTGCTCTGCATACCCACATCTGCCAAAAAATTTACATGGCGGGTTAGCCTTGAATTCTTCAATTATGTAGTTGATTGACGTCCCGGTGAAGATAAACGTTGGTCCAAAGACGACCGATGACTGGTTTTAGCCTCAACCCATCTTGTCTTGCGGTTTTGACCAGCTGATGGCTTGGGGCTAAAAACATGTGTTGTCATCAGCTTTGGGAGGAAAACCACCCTTGAAGTCGCAGGCTTTGGGAGGGAAGTACTACACATTTTCTTGGTTCAGGTCAGTCCTTATCTCCCCTCCCCCCTCTCTCTCTATTGCTCTGAGATGGTCTGGCCACCAAGCTGTTGATTTATTGTTTGGTTCTATTATTTAATTACATGTCTGGTAGTTTCAAACACCATGTTGTATAGCTCTTCAAAAAAGAATTGTTGCCTAACAAAGCAGTTCAATGAACTCTGCATTGCTGGAAGTCCAAGCATCCAACTCTAATTTGTGATGGATGTGATGTCTACCTGTCTAGTTAATTTGTGATGCCAACCAAACGAGCTAGGCTACTAATCCTAGCTTGACAACAAGGTTTTTTCGATGCTGCTTGCTTGGAGGGATGAGTCCAATTAGTTGGTGTTAATTTGTTTGGACTTGGCAGGTTCCGCCTTTCTCCCATTACAGGGTTCGAAATGGCTCCTTTCTTGCGCTAATAAAGTGCTTATTTTCTCACGTTAACCATATTCATGTTAGTTGACAATATGTAGTTAGATTTCATGGTCATGAGCTTCAGAGTTAGCTTGATAGCTAGCAAGTCGTGTTATTCTTTTTTTTGTTGTAAGATGATATCATCACATATCCTATATGTTGTTCTAGTTTCTGAAGTAGAGCAGGGGAGTGAGATGTGTGTTGGCTTCTTACTTATCATGTATGTATGCTAGCATGCTTAGCTTGGTCTTCTACTGGAGGTTGCAACGTTAATTTCCTTGCCCAAATAAACGGTGTGTAGCAAGCCTGTACTGCCAATCATGGTTGGTCTACTGGGATGTTATGTTCATGGAATTTATGCTATAAGTCTAATCATGATCATTTATTCTACTCTTAAGCTACTGGTGTTATCATGGTTAAGTTGCTAGGCCTAACTAATCGTGCTATGCTTGACCCACAGCTCTCATCGGCCCAACCTGGTGGTTTATCATCGATGGTGGTGCGCCGCCTTGCTTCCTGCGCCGATAAGATGGCGGGATTGTCGCCAGTTCTGTGAAAGATGTTGTTGCAGAGACACTGTGACGCGCCAACACTTGGGTGTCTGTGACCGTACATTCTTATTTTCACTAGCTCAACGACCCGGGTATCTTGGTTCCCTCCTTTTTTGGTTTTGAGCAAAGCATGCCCTTTTTTTTGTCGTTACTTTGTAGTATATAAGCCAACGCTTGTTCTGAGGTGTGCTAAGAAACTTAAAGCTTATAATCTTGCTTTTTTTATTGTCAATTGTTGCCTACGGTTAAGGCAAGGCATTGCCACTTATATGGCAGCTATACATTCCCTGGTTTTCTTAGTGTCACGTTGCCAATATATATAAATTGCTGCTGCTTAAGACAAGAGATTTTTCAGATGATCATTGCTTGAGCATATTTTCTTGGAGCGCTTCTGTTTTAATTTTTGATCTGACCCAATGCACTTCGGTTTTTGTTATATATATATAAATAAAATTGGATTGTTTGCTTAGAATCAGATCATTCTCACTTATTAGATGTGGAGCAGATTACATGTGGGTTAGATGCATACAGATTCACAAAAATTATGCCTAATAATGCTTAAAGCGAATTAGATACATATGCCTGCAGTTATTTTGTTAAAATGGTTTATTTACCCAAAGAAGTTGTCGATTATCTGCTGTAGCTTATAGCCTAGTTACTCTTCTTCTTTTTTGTGAAACCAAACCACCATCCGTCTTGGGTTTCCTTTGCTTTAATGCTATCTTTCTGCTTTAAGGAGGCTTTGTATATGCATCTATCTATGTGTCTCTGCCGCCGTCGTCTCCCGGATACGCAGACCTGGGTAGACGGGCAACGGAGGAGAGCCCACGGCTGACCAACTTGTATTAGCGGCCATTGCGGTTCCACTGATATCAGCGAGTTGGGGAGTGAGCTCCATCCGGTTTGTATCGATCCCGGTCGATCTAGATTGGGATCCGATATTTACTTCGAATGCATGTTTTTGCTGTTGCTTTGCTGCGCATACCCACATCTGCCAAAATTTCTACATGTCGAGTTAGCCTTGAAGTCTTCAGTTATGTACTCCCTCCGTCCGAAAATACTTGTCATCAAAATGGATAAAAAGAGATGTATCTAGAACTAAAATACATCTAGATGCATCCCCTTTTATCCATTTTGATGACAAATATTTCCAGACGGAGGGAGTAGTTGCTTGACGTCCCGGTGAAGATAAACTTTAGGTCCAAAGATGATCGATAACTGGTTTTAGCCTCAAGCCATCTTGTCTTCCAGTTTTGACAAGCTGGTGGCTTGGGGCTAAAACATTGTTTAGCTTCGTCGGTGATGGCCATATTAGCTATGAGATCTAAGGGACTCTATCAATATGATTACCGAATCATTTCTTCTCCTTTGGTTTCTACTTTGCCTCCGAGTGTATTATTGTCCTGTTGAGTAGCTTTGTCCGTGGCCAGCTCAAGTATCAGTGTCCCGATGAAGATCAAATTGCAATGATCAACTAGTTTTAGCTTGAAGTCATTTTATTCTTTTATTTGCACTTGTGGATATCTATATTGTACTCTCTCAGGCATGTCCAGACTTTTCAGTTATACACTGTACGTAATTGATGTCCTAGTGAAGATAAAACTAAGGTCCGAAGATGGTTGATGACTGGTTTAAGCTTCCAGCTATCCCTTCAATTCTGAGAGTCGATGGCTTGGGGCTAAAGGCATTTTTTAGAATCAACTGTGATATCGATATCCGAGGGACATCATCAGCACGATTACAGGATCCTTCTTTCTCCCTGCTTTCTGAGATTGCATTCTCCAGCTGATCGACTATAATTATACTGTGCTCAAATGTAATCCTTTATCGGAGGATTCCAAACCAGAAACTGGTCGACTATAATTATATTGTGTTCTCCTTCCCCCTTGTTTTTTAATTTTGTTTTGTTTCCAGTACTCGGAAACTGAATGGATTTGAGGATCCTTTCTTACTAATACTGTGCGCAAATGGAATCCTTTACCAGAGGATTCCAAACCAGAGAACTGATGCACCTTGCTTTATTTCATTCTATTTAAACTTTCTGATATTGATTTGTTTCATTTTTGAGAAGTTCAATGGAAATGATCAACGGTGTTTATATTGTGCCAATCTTTAATCCTTTATCAGATGATTCCAAGCCAGAAATCTGACCTTATCGCCCAACAATCTCTACCAATTTTCTCCGTTGGTATTTTACCTTTATTTTTGTGTTCTGATTTTTCAATGGAATGGAAGTGAGGTTCTAAGCCAGAAACTTGATCTGTAATATTAACTCCTTGAGTGTGCTTTGTTAAAAATTATCCTGTGTCATGTTGATATGTCTGCATCATTCGTGCTTACCCTTGTGGAGATAGCATCTGAGAGAAAAGAAGTGTTTTAAATACTAGCAGGCTATGCCAAATAGCAGTGGCCCTCCAAATCAGCCATAGCGATTTCGCAAGTTTAGCAGGCTATGGCACATAGCGGCACCTGCTCAAACTGCTATAGCTGGGCTATAGCCGGCTATTTAAAACTTTGGAGAAAACAAGATTTTTTCCAACATTAGTTCTCTGATCATGTTCTCCAATTTGCTCCTTAGCTCGTATTCTTCATTGTAGATAGATGGGGTTCAGTTTATTATTACCTGACTCCAATCTGAGGGGGACAAAGTAGGGCGCGGATTGCGAGATGGTTTATTTACCAACTCTTTGCAGCGTTTACCATTGCTCTGGGGAGTCAAATGGTCTAACTGAGATTCTCTGTTTTAGATAATCTTCATATTCTTTTGAATCTTCCCGTTGGCATATCCTACAGTCTCGTTTTCGGTTTTGAGCATAGCGTGTTGTTGTTTTTGTCATCTCCTTATGATAGTATCAGCCAACACTTTGTGTGAGGTTGACTTTCTAGTGTCCTTTTTGATCTCTAGCTATAGAACATTTAGTTTGTGAAGTTTGTCTGGTCACCGATTCTTTAACTTGTTGCATTTGTATTTGAAGCTCCAATTTGGAAGTCCCGTTCTTATGGCCGTCTGGTTACGTGCCATTGAACGGACGGAGGATGGTGAGCGACCACAATGGTGTGGGTTGAATACGCCATGCCGGTTTAGAGAAGTCCTTGGAAGTGGAGATTCGCTGGATGTATCTCAGCAATCAACAGGCACAGGCAGGCCACTGGATGGACCGAGAGGGGTAAGTAGAGATCCCAATATTATGGCTCAAAGTTTCTGCGCGGAATGGTGATACATGTTGAAATACAAGAAGACTCAGGCGAGCGAATCTTGAAGATTGCAGATTGGCATTTTTGTGTTTATATTTACTTTTCTCTCCCGTCGGGCTGGGTGTCCTAGGGAGTGTTGTAAAGATTTACCATTAGAGAAACGAACTGGAGCAAGCAGAGGATTGTTTGTTGGGTTGGCAGTTCCTTACAATCAATCAAATACGGATGGATGCTAGTTTCAGTGTCAAAACTGGAGGTTTGATGCCGTCCTATTGTCGGGTTCGGATTCTTTTTCTCTCTTTTGGTATTACTACTATTTGCATGAAGATAAACGATCTGTGGTGTGTTTAATTATGCGAGAATTACTAGTTTTGAATCTTGATGACAGTTGGGTTTGACCATATGTAGCAAGGTGTCCCTATTGGTTGAAGGCAGGGGGAGTTCATTGGGCATATGTCAGCAATCTACAAGGCACAAGCATGCATGACGAACCTTGTTGCCATTGGATGGACCGAGGCGTCTGTAGAGATATCCCAATCTTATGGCTCAAAGTGTCTGTGCGGAATGGTGATACATGTTGAAATACAAGAAGACCCAGGCGAGCGAATGTTGAAGATTACGGATTGGCATTTTTGTGTTTATTTTTACTTCTCTCACCCGTCGGGTCAGGTTGTAAATTTCGGATTGTACATTGTGCGGCAGGGATGGAGTTTGTGTTGTATTTCCAGTCAATGTAAGAGATTGGATTGGTTTGTTGAATGAGTGTGTATTTCTTTTTTGTTGGCTCAAATGGCAGCAACATACTAGATTGATGCTAGTTTTAGTGTCAGAAACTGGAGGTTCTACCTTATCTTGTGTAGTTGGATTCGGATTGGGGTTCACATCCCTTTCTCTCTGTAGATATTATTACTCTTACTTATTTGCTTGAAGGTTATGTGACAAGGGGGTTGAAGGGAATTGCTTGTCTTGAATCTTGATGATGGCTCAGCTCAGACCATATGGTCATTAATTAGCTTGGTTGGTTCTCATCATTCTAGTTTGTAGTTTGGAGCACAGACAGCATTGAATCGAATCTGTGTAGGGTTATACACCAGCACCTACGTCCAAATTTGCAATACATTTTGGCCTACCCAAACAGCTAGCCTATAATTTGAAATAGAAGAATACAAAGAGGCCATCATCCATTTTCTTTCGCCTCTGTTCTCTTCTCTAATCTACGTACTACTGTTAGTGTATAATATACTAATAAGATCTACAGTACTCGCTAGGCAAGATGAGTTGTTCTTTTCAGGATTTGGAAGCACAAAATTGTTAGGAGGTGAGATATGCGGGATCCATTCATCACATTATATATATAGAAATAAACGGAAACTTGCAACTGAACTGCTGAGGAGGAAACTACAGAGGTCCTCTCGTATCTCTCCTTGGAACTAGATCCCATTTAATTGCTAGCATTAAATATACGGAATGGCTCCGCCTCCTCCTCCCCACATTAGTATTCCTTCCCTCTTCTTTTTTCCCATCCATTGGTTGCCGTTGCCATCCATCAAGGGTGTGGATTACGCTACCTCATCGATCCGCGGCACCACGGCCTCCTCCTCCTTCTAAGGCCACCGCTATATGTAGTAGAAACAGTGATCCATCCGCGTGCGGGGTGCACGTGTGAGACTTAGGGCTTAGGGACTTGGACGACGGCGAGGCGAGGGACAAGCCGGTCTGTTAGGCTGGCAGCGAGCCCGCGGAGCGACAGCATGGTCGTCGTTGGCGGCGCATATGAGGAGCCCCGGCCGCCGGTACGTAGCAGCGAGATGCGTATGAAGAGCCGGCGAGGAAGCAGGAGCCCCAAGTCCTAAGTCGTCCATGTCGCACTGGCACGATGACGTGGACGAAGAGACACTGACCGGCGGCGGGTCGCCGGATTTGGTCCTCTCGTGAGGGAGGGAGTGGCGGTGCCTCCGGGCGCGCGGTACACAATTAAGGACCTTGTGGATCGGAGGATTTCCATGAGTGAGGTACGTTGATGTTGCTTTGATTGAATCTGTCTTCCAAATTTTCGATTTGATTCCACCTCCGATGGATGGATGGATGGATGGATGTATAGAAAACGACGCGGGGCGCGGCTCCAGTCCGTACGTCAATGGATAGATGCCATGAAATCTAAACCAAAA
This sequence comes from Triticum timopheevii, assembly GCA_963921465.1. Taxonomy (NCBI): domain Eukaryota; kingdom Viridiplantae; phylum Streptophyta; class Magnoliopsida; order Poales; family Poaceae; genus Triticum; species Triticum timopheevii. Next base: position 16,224,015 of record OY997266.1, on the reverse strand, counting down.
GAGAAAGAAGAAGAAAACGAGATTTTGCGGCTGGAGGAGCTTTGTCCGTGGCAGGCAGGCAGGAAGGCATGGCAGTGAGCGAGCCAACGGTGGCACCGCGCGCACGAGCGCGCGAGAGGACTATGCATCGGAGGACAAGAGAATGGAGACGACTGTTGCCTGCCAAATCAATGGAGACATACTCCAGTCGGAAGGTGCAGCGAGTTTTGGAAGGAAACGCATCAGCACTTGCTGCTTGGTCTGAATCAAATATACGAACCGGTCTTGTAGTATATCCCTGGATATCTGTAACAAGAATAAATTAACACACACACCGCGCCCCCGATTTTTTACCTTCTTTGTGGCCACTCGCCAAACAAACTCCTCCGCGGCTCCACGCAAGAAGTCCATATAAACTGAGCAACGCATGGATCTCACGAATTGGATGGATGCAGGTGAGTGATGAAGATCGACCTTAACATGGGCAATGAGGAGATCACGAGTTGCTGTTAGACTGTATATACGTAGCCTCTGTATATCTGTATTGTAACGTTGTATTGTACCCCTTGGGTATTTATATATAATGAGATAGCCACACCCCGGGTTAGGGGTGTCGAGCAGTTCCCAAATACTTTGTTTCACGTGGTATCAAATTAGGTTACGATGTCTTCCGCTGCCGCTGCCGCCGCCACCGCCGCCGCCGTCGCCGCCGTCGCGCCGACCCCGGTGCCTCCCGACGCCGTCGCGCCGACCCTCGCCACTGCATCTCCGTTCCTCGCCTCGCAACCGCTCGCGATGGCGTACGGAGCCGCGTCGCCCCGCTCACCGATCGGATCGGGAGATCAGAGTCGCGCCGTCACGCCGTCCGCCGCGGCGTCCCCCTGCTGCTGCTCCTCCCGCGGTGCATGGAGGGCAGCCGCCGCCCCCATCGTCTTGGCCGGCGCGCCCTCGGCGTATGGTGCGCCGCCCCTGCCGTCGTCCTGGCCGCCGCCGCCGCAACCCTACGGCGCGCCGCCTCCTCAGCTATCCTATGGCCCTCCGCCGCCGCAACCCTACTACGGCTTGCCTCCGACGCTGCCCTACTCGGCGGCTGCGCAGCCTCAAGGGGCTGCTCCAGGGCCACAAGGGGCTTCTGCTGCTTCGGTCACCCACGGCGATCCCGCGGCACCCTACAACGGTGTGTCCGCGGCCCCCTACGGTGCCCCTCCGGCGCACTATGGCGCCCCCGGGGCATTTTCCTCTGGAGCCTACCCGCCTCACGCGATGTATCCTGCACATCCTGGGGCGGCCTCGTCAATGGGCCTCTACGGATCTCCACATGCCCACACGGATTCAGCCACGGTGTTGGCATCGTTCTATTTCTCGCATCTGTTGCCGGTGAAGCTCGCGCCGGACAACTACCTGTCCTGGCGTGCCCAGGTGCTCCCTCTTCTGCGGAGTCGCTATTTGGAAGGCTATGTTGATGGATCCATCCCGTGTCCGCCTCCTCATCACCCGGCATACCACACCTGGGTGGCTCAAGATCAGGCCATACTCTCCGCCATCCAGTCCTCGCTCACTCCGAGCGTCTCGTCGCTGGTCATCTTCGCCGCTACGTCCAGGGAGGCATGGGCGGCACTTCACACCAGTTTTGCATCTCAGTCGCAGGCGCGTGCTCACTCTATACGCACCGAGCTAGGCGAGACGAAGCTTGGCGACCTCAGCATCACCGACTACTTCAACAAGATGTGGGGTCTGGCCGACACATTGGCCTCGGTCGGTCAATCGCTGCAGGATGAGCAGTTCACTACCTTTGTGCTCAATGGGCTTGATGATGATTATGACAACCTCATTGAGAATGTTCATGGCCGTGATGATCCGCTACCACCTCGTGAGCTTTATGCCCGTCTGCTGGGTCGTGAGCAGCGCATTAAGGCGCGTCGGGCCTCCCCCAGTTTTGCCTCCGCCAATGCCGCAACTCGTGGCAAGTCCGAGCGGTCGTCTTCAGGTGGCAAGATGGCGCCGTCTCCACAACCATCCTCTCGGGGCAATGCTTCGACCATCACGGGTGGTAACCGGCCAGTGGCGTGCTGTTCCTCTTGTGGTGCTCCACAGGCCTGTCAGTTGTGTGGCCTTGAGCGCCATATTGCCTCTCGTTGTCATCGTCGCTACAAGCAAGATTTTCTGGGCCTTGGCAACAATGGAAAAGGGAATGATAAGCAGGCCGCCGCCGCCGTGACGAGTGATCATGGCCGCACTCCATCCTACTCCATTGATCCCGCATGGTACATGGACACGGGAGCCACCAACCACCTTACCGGTGAGATGGGTAAGCTCTCCACTCAGGAGCCATATCGTGGTCATGATCAGGTGCACACCGCAAGTGGAGCAGGTATGGGTATCTCACATGTTGGTCAGGCCTCTCTACTTGCATACAATTTTCGCACATTGCATCTATCTAATGTCCTTCGTGTTCCTTCTGCTACACGTAGTTTGTTGTCCATTCCTCAACTTACTCGTGATAATAATGTCCTTGCTGAGTTTCACCCTTTTCGTTTCTTTATCAAGGATCGGGACACGAGGGCCGTTCTACTTAGCGGTCGTCTTCGCCATGGCCTGTATGCACTTGATGCGCCACGCCCATCTTCCACGCCGTCTTCTCCTCAGGTGTTCAGTGGTGTTCGTGTGTCGCCTACACACTGGCATGCGCGCCTTGGTCACCCGGCGGCTCCTATAGTTCGTCATGTTTTGCATCGTCATGATTTGCCAGTAGTGTCCAATAAAACTGCTGAAACTATTTGTGATGCCTGTCAGCAGGGCAAGAGTCACCAGCTTGCGTTTTCAGAGTCTAGTTGGGTTGTGAAACATCCTCTTGAGCTTGTGTTTTCTGATGTATGGGGACATGCACAGACATCCGTTAGTGGTCACAATTATTATGTCAGTTTCATTGATGCTTACAGCCGTTTCACTTGGTTATATCTTATTAAGCGTAAATCTGATGTGTTTGATGTCTTCATTCAGTTTCAAGCACACGTTGAGCGTCTTCTTAAGCAGAAAATCATCCATGTACAATCTGACTGGGGGGGGGGTGAATACCACAACCTCAACTCGTTCTTTAACAAGCTTGGGATTTCGCACCGCGTGTCATGTCCACATACACATCAGCAGAATGGTACTGCCGAACGTAAGCATCGTCATCTTGTTGAAACTGGCCTAACCTTGCTAGCTCATGCATCTGTTCCGTTTCGGTTCTGGAGCGATGCTTTCTCCACAGCTTGTTTTCTTATAAACAGGCTTCCTTGAAGACTCCTGAAAATGCAAACCCCGCTTGAGCTTTTGCTTCATGAGGTTCCGGACAACACATTCCTCAAAGTGTTCGGATGTGCATGTTGGCCTCACCTCCGTCCATATAACAACCGCAAGCTAGAGTTTAGGTCTAAGAAGTGTGTTTTTCTCGGGTACAACTCTCTTCACAAAGGGTACAAGTGCTTACATGTTCCTACCAACCGCGTCTACATCTCTCGTGACGTTGTGTTTGATGAAAACATATTCCCCTTTCGTGCACTCCCGACTGACCTCACTACTTCTACACCGCCAGTGCATGTGTCTACACCTACGCCTGACCAATTTGTGGATGTTGCATATGCCCCTGCATTGCTCCCTAATCATGCTGCAGGTATTGGACGCGGTGCTCGGCTCGAGTTGCTTGATGATGAACAGGTTGCGGCTGACCCTCCTGATCGGGATGTGCATGCCCCATGCATGGCGGGCGGCACCCGCCAACCCTCAGACGCGGAGGCCACCCCAGCTGCCTCGCGGGTGCCGGGTCCGTCCGGCTCCATCCCGGCTTCGCCCGCCCCAGCCTCGCCTGCACCAACCCCCGCTGGCTCGCGGGCCTCATCCACGCCCGACTCGCCTGGCTCGCGGGCGTCACCAGCCTCGCATCGCCCGCCTGGGCCACTGGCGGGTGGCTCGCCTGGGCTGCTGGCGCCTGGGCTGCTGGCGGCTGGCTCGCCTGGGCCGTTGCCAGGTGGCTCGCCTGGACTGCTGGCTAGCCCGGTGGCTTCACCTAGGCCGCTGCCAGGTGGCTCACCTGGGCCGCTGGCTAGCCCGGCGGCTTCGTCGCCTACTCTGGACCAATCCACATCGGTGTCAGGGTCGCTGAGTCGCTCTGACGTGGTCACCGGTGAGTCCGACTCGCCAGACTCGGTTCCGGCCTCGTCCACATCCTTTCCAGCTAAGCCTCCCGTCACAGTTCGGCCTCGAACACGGAGCCAGTCCGGTGTTTTTCGCCCGAAGGAGTGGACGGATGGCACGGTTGCCTGGCTTGCTGCATGCATGGCTCATACTGCTGCCGATCCCACTGCCGAGCCCCGTCACTTTCAGGCTGCGCTGAGTATTCCTCATTGGCGTTCTGCCATGGAACAAGAGTTTCATGCCCTCCAACACAATGATACTTGGCGTCTTGTTCCTCCGAAGTCTGGCGTTAACATCATTGATTCCAAGTGGGTTTTCAAAGTCAAGAGACATGCTGATGGCTCCATTGAACGCTACAAAGCACGGTTAGTTGCTAAGGGCTTCAAACAGAGGTATGGTCTTGATTATGAAGACACTTTCAGTCCAGTTATCAAGCCTACTACCATTCGGTTACTACTGTCTCTTGCGGTTACTCGTGGATGGTTCCTACGTCAGCTTGATGTGCAGAACGCTTTTCTCCATGGCATTTTGGAGGAGGAGGTTTATATGCGTCAGCCGCCTGGTTTTGTTGATCTGACACGACCTCATCATCTCTGTCGTCTGGTTAAGGCGTTGTATGGACTCAAACAGGCTCCTCGGGCATGGCACGCTCGCCTTGGATCTGTTCTTCGGGCTCTTGGGTTTACTCCCTCCACTGCTGATACATCACTGTTTCTCCTCCAGCGCCCTGAGGTTACGATGTATATCTTGGTTTATGTTGATGATATCATCCTTGTCAGTTCCTCGGCTGCTGTTGATCGCCTTGTGATTGCTCTCCGTGATGATTTTGCTGTCAAGGATTTTGGTGCTCTTCACTTTTTCCTTGGTCTTGAGATTTCACGGTCCTCTGCTGGCTTGACCCTCACTCAGAAGAAGTACTCGTTGGACTTGTTGCGTCGTGCTGGAATGCTCAAATGCAAGCCTGTTTACACCCCGATGTCTGCTACTGATCGGTTGTCTGCTCTTGATGGTGACTCCCTCTCGTCTGATGATGCTACTGAGTATCGCAGTATCATTGGTGGTCTGCAATATCTCACTATTACCAGACTTGATATCTCCTATGCAGTTAACCGTGTTTGTCAGTTTTTGCATGCACCCAGGACGTCTCACTGGTCAGCTGTGAAGCGTATTTTGCGCTATGTCAGCCTTACTACTGCTTATGGTTTGCTTCTTCAGCCTGCACCGTCATATGAGCTCTCGGCTTTCTCTGATGCTGATTGGGGTGGTAGTCCGGATGACAGTCGATCCACGGGGGGTTATGCGGTATTTCTGGGTCCTAACTTGATCGCCTGGAATGCTCGCAAGCAAGCAACGGTGTCTCGCAGTAGTACTGAGGCTGAGTACAAAGCTGTTGCTGATGCAACTGCTGAGATCATATGGGTACAGTCTCTGTTGAGAGAGTTGCGTGTTCCTCAAGCTCGTCCTCCGGTCTTGTGGTGTGACAACATTGGTGCTACATATCTTTCTTCTAATCCAGTGTTCCATGCGAGGACGAAACACATTGAGGTGGATTATCAATTTGTTCAGGAACGTGTTGCATAGAAGCTACTCTGTATCAAGTTCATTTCATCAAAGGATCAACTTGCTGACATCTTCACGAAGCCTCTTCCACAACCATAGTTTGTAGGCTGTAGGCGCAATCTTAACTTGCTTTGTACTTCAGGACATAGTTAAGATTGAGGGAGGGTGTTAGACTGTATATACGTAGCCTCTGTATATCTGTATTGTAACGTTGTATTGTACCCCTTGGGTACTTCTATATAATGAGATAGCCACACCCCGGGTTAGGGATGTCGAGCAGTTCCCAAATACTTTGTTTCACAGTTGCAACGCCAGCAGCAAGAGGAAAGGAGAAGAGGGCGACGTCGGCGCCGGCGCCAAGAGGAGGCAGCAGAAGAATGTCACCATGGCCATGGAGGTCCTGGACTGTCCCTTCTGCTCCAAACCCCTCGGTCCTCCCATTCACCAGGTATATAAATGCATCCATTATATTTAGATCTATAATTCTATATATGCACACATACATGTACAACATCGGATCACAAATAATGTCTCCATCGAAATGTTTCAGTGCTCCGTGGGGCATGTGGTCTGCTGGTCCTGCTGTGAAGGGATCCCGGAAAAGAAGTGCGGCGTGTGCGCTGGTGACGTCTCCGAGAGATGCCACGCCATGGAGAGCGTCGTGGACAGCGTCTTCGTCCCCTGCAAGCACGGATGCGCCGGAGCTCGCGTACTACCAGCAGGAGGAGCACGAGAGGGAGTGCCCCGCCGGCCCGTGCTTCTGCCCTGTCCCTGGCTGCGGCTTCTCAAGGCCGACCGCCGCACTCCAGGACCATTTCACCAGCCTGCACAAGTGGCCAATGAAGAGTTTCAAGTATTTCGTGCCGTTCTTCCTTCGAGTAGTGCGTCCGGGATCTCACGTCCTCAGCTGCAGAGACGGACTACTCTTCATGCTCACGGTGGGGCCGCCGGTGGAGCCCCTCGGCCGCGTGGTGTCCCTCGTATGCGTCCAGCCGAACGCGCTGGAGTCCCCGGTCGGATGCTCTGTGTGCTTCTCGTGCTTCGCCGGCCATTACCAGGTCTCGTCGCTGGATGTAGAGACCTCGTCCCTGGCCGATGGGCTGCCGGCACAGTGCTCCTGTGTCTTGCCCAAGGTTGCTGGTGACAAAACTGACGACGTCGTGCTTTGGATCACCATGGATACAATTTTCCCTATTGACGATGATGAGCTGTACGAGGAGGATGATGATGGCGACGACAGCTATGAGGACATGAGAATGAGGATGAGGAGGATGAAGATTGATTCATCCATAACAGTCTATTGGAGGATCGATCATGAGGACGAGACTTGCCTGCTCCCCGTGTGTGTGCCCATCCGTGCTCCCCCATACGTGGCATGATTTGATTGGAACAAAATAAGGCCCGGTCCCACCCCCTTAAAATCAGGGGAGAGATAATTAAATTAGAAAGGAAAAAAGAAAAAAAGACAACCGTAGGATGAAGTGGGAGCACGGATGGAAGCATGGGGAGGGAGCAGGCAAGCCGGATCCCGATCATGATATGCTCAATATTTTGTTTAGAGGAATTTCTTGTTGAAATATGAATTTTATGCAATTTTTAGACTTTTCATTTGCAAGTTCCCTGTTTGCATGAAGCAGGTTATGCATGCTTTACTCAGGTTGGTCGCCGGATCCGGTAGTAATATATAGTACTCCCTCGGATTCAAAATAAGTGGTGTGGTATTAGATCAAATTTGAACTAAAACCATGGTACTTATTTTAGATCCAAGGGAGTAGTGGTTACTATACTGCAAACTAGTTTGTGTGAGAGTTATTTTTCTGTCATGCACGAGATATATCATGTATCTACCCGCCGTCTTCTGCTTGCTTTGAAATTCATGCTATGTTTTTCCCTTGTCGACATGTTCCACTGATACCTTCGTCCCCATAAATATTAAGACGTTGCTACAGCTTGACGTGCGACATCTGCTCCACACGCTGTTGACCGATCCTGCTCCTGACACATTTGTGCATGCTAGCATAACGATCGAACAATTTGCAGCTAGCCGCACCACACCAACTAGCATCCGAGACTACCAACTAGGGCAAGACCATGCCGCCTGGAAACCAGAGGATACAGTTGCACCGCACACACCAAGCTATCTCCGGAGAGAGCCACCCACTATCTTGCTGCGGACCATGGAGCGCCTGTTCTATCTATGGACAATGAGGACCGAGAACGATGACAACAAGGTCATGTGTAAAAGGAGAGACGAGCGAGACCACACCACTCCAGAGTCGAAGAAGCTTTGAGCCATGGAGAAAGCTTTCTCGAAGGTGCCGACGAGTGTCAGGTACCTGAGGTCCACGACGATTCCCCAAGAGGGTACAACACTTGGTGTTGTTGCCCTCGAGGCAAAAAAGGACAGATTAGGATTTTCACCCGGAGTCATGGCATGGTGAGGGAAGCAACACCTATATACTTCGCCACCAACGACATTGGAGCATGGAGCTTTATCGCGGAGCTTCACCCATGCCACATGGAGGTAGGAAGGCCAACCCATCCCGACGGAGAAATTGCCGCCACGAGAGCGAGGCCTATTACTGGCAGAACGAGCATTAGAGGGTGTGCCTCTTGGGCCTTGCATCTGCCTGGTCTCCGGCTGACGCTTTGTCATACCAACCAGGCACTCTTGCACCATATCACACTCACCACCAAACACAAGTTGCCAACAACATAGATCAAATTATTCTAGTTGCTCGAAGTCCCAGTCAAGCAAGGCTACACAGTTATGGAAAGAAAATGACCACAAGGAGGACATCGAGGAAGCAATGACCACAAGGAGGATGATTGAGGAGTCATATCAAAGTCAATGAGAAGCATGTAGTGGTTTAAATTGCAGGATGTGTTCAAATCCTTATGAACTTAATCTTCTTCTTTTTGGAATGATGCTTCTATTTGAAGAGCGGTTATGCATTTGATGCCGGTGTAGCTCGACGGCGCCACAAACCCACTCTAGTAGTGTTCGAATGTGTCAATCAATTGTTATCTTTGATCATTTAGAAGAGTGTTTCCATCTCTTGTTCTGGTAAAACTGTTATGAGAAATTGTAAGATGCTCTTGCTTAACTTCTAAGAGATAAGAGCATAATCCAATCCTAGTAATCAATTGGTCAAAGATATATTTATCGATATTAAAATGGTAAGTAAGACAAGACTGAAAGTAACTTCCCACAAAGATGGAATCATCATTCTCGGCCTTTTGATTTCCCAAGAAGCCCACAACTCTAGTGGCCATTAGAGAATCTGGTGTATGTGTTTATTAGTGTTACTTTTTTGGGTCCCACTTTTTTCCAATTTATAAATAATATTTTATGTCGAACTCTAGCTATCGTAATCAAACATGGAAACGAGGGTACCACAAAAACTAGAAAATCTTGAGGCTCGTCCTACCAAACGTTCACCGGAAAAAGACAGCTATATATGTTATGTACTAAGAAATTTGACTCCCTAAGACACGTAACTTGCATTTTCTACCATTACAAAGCAGTTATACGTAAAGAGATTTTCGTTCTAATTTATAAAATATTTTTTATAATAGCATTTCATTTTCATCAAATGGTAATAGTATTTGAAGAGCGGTTCTGCATTGTTAATCTCGAATATGTAAGATGATCACAATTAAGAATGTCATGTTCATTTTGTGTGCTCTACAACATTTTCTTCAGCCAGTGAACCATTTTCTCAACAAAAAAGAAAATGTTCTTATTCTAACCTAGTGTACCTTTTTATGCTATTATGTTTTTCAACCAAGTGATCATCTTTCATCGGATAGCAAGACATTTTGACAAGCTAGTTGATTATTTTATTAAAATACAATAATTCCATTTCATATCATGCTAAACATTATTTGTGTATTAGGGGAATAATTTTGACAAGCTAGTTGTAAAATTAGCTATTTATGTAAAATAAATTCCAGTATGATATTGTTATTAAAATTTAGTTTATGTATAATATAATTGAATCCTTTATTTCTTTAATTTGCGGTAAATATTATTTTTCTATATTAGTAACATGGTATAATCTTCAACTTGATATCGGTACACCTTACATGCCCTTAAGGGACTAGCCTAATGTTGCAACTCTTGCAATCGAGGTCGAAAAACATACTAAAGGGCTTATAAAGGTTACTGTGACAGGTCAATAATATACCCATATTATGTCAAAATTTCTTAATCCATGGCATTAAAAAGTAAAAAGCTTTAGGAGGCTAAATTCACATCCTAATACGAATTTAATAACTATCATGGCAAGATTTACGAACAAAGGGACACCATTTCCTTTAAAGCCAAGACATGATAGATTGCTTTCTTTAAGCAAATCCCTTTTTTAATGCACATTGTCGAGTCCTAATTTTAATCTAATAGCACTTATAATCTAAATGTAGACTTAAAAATGCTAATTAACTTGATAGTTAAATAGCAAATGTGAGGCATACATTTTCATTATTTTGAAAAGCGGATACGTCTGAGCTTGGAGAAAAAAAGAAGATACATCTAAAGTTTCCGCATTGACTTTTACAAAAAAAATTGATTTATATGTAATTTACTATTTTTGTCACGAAATAATACAACAATAGATCGGTGAAGTGTGGCATGACACTGGACGTTAATAGTGATTAGCCGAGTTAAGGGAGGTGATACAATGCCCTTTAAAATGCCACAAATCCTAACTGAGTTGTGACTTGGGTTCACCTTGGGGGCATGTGTCAAGGGATGGAAGGTCAGGAGGTAGTAGGGAATATGTCATGGACATCGAGGAGGGACTAGGCCGATGAAACGTGGCACTAATTAGCAGCGGATATGGCCGGAATTAGAGGTGATGTCGATGATGTTTTGGAGATAGGAGAGAGGGACATGAGTGATCGATTGAGAGAATGCCGGAAATAGGACAGGGAAGGCATGCATACGTTCCATCCAGCTGATAGCTCGGGCATCCGTGGCAGCCAGGCCTCATCCAATGACAATTGAAGACACCACTGCACTAGTAAAGGAGCAACCAAAACTCTTCATCGACTGGCATATAAGGACACGACGATACGAAGCCACAAACAGACCAGATTCGGATCACGAGGTATACACGGGTTGCAAGGTTAGCACCGCCGGCAGGCTTGTGAAAATTTAATGTTGATGGTGTAGTTTCGAGAAATGGTCGTATTGGCTCAGTTGGAGTGGTTTGCCGCAGTGAAGCTGTAGAGTCTTTGGTCTCTTCAGCTATGATCTTTTCGCATATTGTTGATCATTTGATTCTAGAGACTTTGGCATGTAGGGAAACACAAGCATTGGCCAATGATCTTCTTATTCAACGATTATTTGCTGCTTCATAATGTTTATGAGCAGTAAAGGATATCGAAGATGGTAGTGGAGGAGACAATGCAGCTATTGGTTGCGAGATCCATATAAGGAGAACCGAACTTGATGAATTTTATTTTAGCCGTGAAAGTAGATATTGTAATTTTGAAGCTCATTATCTTGCAACATTTTGGTTTTTTCCTGGTGTTGGACGCCACCTATGGCTAGGATTTCCCCATGATATTGTAATGATCCTTTGAACATTGAATAAAGTGGAGTTGGATTTTCTAAAAAAAGCTACGACCACGGAAAAGACGAAGACAATGACATCGACCTCTTCTTGCTTCATGTAGGGTCACTGGACTCCGTGGAGTTCTCACTGGTTCGTGTCCAGACACAGGCGCAGCAGAACGTTAACGTTACCTGATGCTCCGTGTGTTTCTCTTGGTTTAGGGGCTAGTCCCAGGTCTGGACGCTGACCCCCAAAGTTCAGGATGCTCCGCTCATCGCTGTTCAACGGCTGCCAAAATGTTGCCTATGTATTGTCCCCTAGCTTCGCCGCCAAGGTGGCGAGCGTGTCGTGCTCACTATCACCATGAGTATCGATCGGGACAAAGGGGATGCCGAAATTGACAGCAAGAAGGACGATGAAAGCAAACCGATGACCTGGATACGGGTGAACGAAGAGGATGATGGGGTGGATGGTCATAATGGTGATTAAGGCAAGGTATACTATGGTTGTTTGGGTGCTAGCTTGACAGCAGTTTACTAGTTGAAGGGTGTGAGACTTCATACATAAAATCTTGGTGGTCAGCCCGCCCGGCGGCCTCGAAGAAGCAGAAGATCGTCTCGCTCAGGTCGAACTGGAGATAAACTGCAAGAGTCTGTAGAGTGGACCATATGCAGGTACGTACTTTAAGTGGTATAACATGTTAGGAGGATTGTGCAGCGCAGTAGCATCTAGTAGAAACATGGTTGTCACTTATTATTCTCAAGAAATATCCATGTGTGCATCGGCGTAGTTTGAACATATTCTGGGTCATACACTCATACTCAGTGCAAACAAAAATTCTAGTACTATCATGTGGGAGAAGCCATACTCATTTGCTAACTTTATTCATATATGACGCATACATTTCCATTTGTTGATGGTCAGTCGCCTAGAAACGTGATTCATGGCATTTGATTTCGTCGAAAAAGAATGTCGGGTGTACAATTCCGAGGCGGAGGTTGATGGGTGCCAGTGGCTCGGCATAGGAGGGGCCCATCACACAAGCATTATTTGACGAGGCGACACACGACAATTTCATCGACCATGAGTGACGGTGCTGATGGTTAGGCTGACGCAGGAGGGACAGTAGCGGGCAAACAAAGACGTTGGTGGAAATCCACTCATGCTAATTATTTTTCCAAGAAACTGATATGTGGGCAGGCCCATACATTTCAAACTGACATATGAGGTGAATTACGACTATCTGGCTCCGCATACATTCATTCCACACAGGCAGCTACATTATGGATTGTGCAAGTTAACCAATCAGCTCTTTGCAGCCCTGAAGTTGGTCTCTTTAAACCACCTATGCCGCAGCGCGCCCCTCGCCGTGAGTCTCTTTTCAGGGTTGCATCGCAGTAGGCCGCTCAAGACCTCAAAACCAGCTTCTGAAAGTTGGGGGCGGCATCTTCTCCTAGCATCGGCAGGGCATGGGAACATGGAGCGCAAACTGCTATGCAATGCCCATCCGCCGGGCAGCTGCCGCCCATCATAGCCCGGCCACTCTTTGATGTCTGCTGTACCAAGAAGGTCCAAAATCTCACTGAGGTGGTCCATGTCGGTCTTCCCATAGAAAGGGTGGTGACCAGCAAGTAGCTCAGCCATCATGACGCCAAGAGCCCAAGAGTCGATGCGCTCGTCGTAATTCGTGGACCCTAGGAGGAGCTCTGGTGCGCGGTAACCCCGTGTTCCGATGTGGTTTGAGTAGGGCGGCCCATCGGCCATGCTGCATGATAGCCCAAGGTCACAGATCTTGAGGTTCTTGCGGTCGTCGACGAGCACGTTCCCTGGCTTAAGGTCACGATGCATGAGACCTAGACGGTTCATCCTGCCCACGCCGGTGAGGAGCTGCCTCATCATCACGCAGACCTCCATCTCGGTGTGCCTCCTCCCGAAGCGGATGCGCTTCATGACGTTCCTGAGGGTCGGCCCGACGAACTCCATGGCGATGAAGGCCTCGCCGTCGTGCTCGCCCGAGGCGCGCAGCTGCACGATGGACGGGTGGCCGCTGCACTTCTCCAAGGCGCTGACCTCTCCTGCAAAGGCGGAGAGGTAGCGGTCGCCGCTGTCGTCGTGGGCGTACTTGTTTGTGCGGAGGCACTTGATGGCGACGATCTCGCCGGTGCGGCGGTCCTTCGCCCGGTAAACCACACCGAAGCCCCCTGCATCGATCTCGTCGAGTCGCTGGAAGCGGCCACCAATTGCAGATTTTGAAGAGTCACCACCGGTGGCCGTGGTTCTTTGGCCCCATTCATCCCGTCTATCAACACGGTTGCGCACCGCCGGTGTGGCGGTGGCGACGTCGTTGCCTATGACTTCCGACCATCCCATTTTTTGTAACTAGGCAGAAACTCAACTCCAACTACTCTGACGATGTGAGGCGGGTTAGGCTCGCTTTTAATACGCGTGGCGCCGTTAATTAGTTTCTATTCGGGTAAGAAACGCACCAGTCTTTTGCTATTTTATATTGGGAAAGGAACACGTTTATGTCCTTTATGTACGTCCTTTATGTACGTGTTCTGGAAAAAGGACACGTGCAACTCCATATTCTGAAAATCATAGCTTCCAAGATCGAACGCTCCCACGGTCTAAACGTGGTGAAATGCCTCTGTAGCACATCAATAAATAATTGTATTGTTATTTTATTAATAAAAAGCTAGGAGAAATGTAATTATATATGTTTTTGCGAGAAGGCAAAAGCCATATATTAAGTAGCATTTTTTAACCCTTAAAAATACGAGAACGGACGTATGGCTCTCGGCCCCTATGGAGGCATTTTTTTTGAAAAATTCAAGATTCAAAATTTTGTTATGAAAAAAATTAAAAATATTGTGCAAGTAAATAAGGATGTTATGTGTATGTAAGTAAAATTTCAGGATGAAATACGCTGAAATGTGACCTGTACAAAAACGACAAATTCATGGCCTGGGAGGATGAATAGTATCGTGTGTTAAAAAGCCTGACTTTGTCTTTTTGGCACACCCTCGTTTCAACGTATATTGCCCTGAAAATTTACACATGTGTGTTATGCCTCCATGTATATCTGTATTTGTTTACAGAATTTTTTGAAACATAGAAAATATAAAATTTGACGAATTTTGAATTTTTCAAAACCGAGCTCCATGGAGCTCGGCCTCCAAAGGCAGTATCCGTTAAAAATACTCGTATACAAACTGAAAAATACTACCCTTCAAAATATATTTTACACAAACTATTTGTCAAAGTTATATAATATTGGGTGCACCCTTTCTAAACATTGTTGATTTTGAATAGAGAAGTAGTCTCGAACACATGCATTCATAAGGCGAGCTTCACACTAATCGTGGCAGATAAGAAAATTTTGACGTACACACATGTGAAGCGATGGGAATATAGGTAAAAATCATACAAATAAATTTGGACTACGCTCATGAAATTCTGTTCTCCAAGATATTGTTTCTGTTCTTCTTTTTTTAGTATGAATCAACACCCTTATGTCTTTATATTTTACATTAATCTAAAAAATACGAATGTGCCTAATGTATCCTGTAACAATAATGATACCTTTCTCCTTTCTATTATTTTTTGATAAGCAGGATATATTTCTCTCAATAAACAAATTTTATTTTATTTCATTTAGAATTTCACATGCCATAAATTATACATTTGTCTATCTGTCCCCATCTTTGATTCGATGCCGGTGTAGCTCAAAGGTGATAACCAACAATTCCAGTAGTGCTCCAGTGTCTCGATCAGCTTCTATCTCTAATCCTTTAGAGGAGTGTTTCCATCTATAGTTCTGGTACAACTGTTATGAGAAATTGTAAGACACTCTTGCTTACCTTCTAAGAGATAAGAGGATATAATCCAGTCAAACCACCAATTAATTAACTGTATATTTATCTATAGAAAAATGGTGAGTATAACCAAGATTGGAAAACACATCTGACAAAGATGAAACCATCATTCATGGGCTTCTAATGTCCCAAAAAGCCAACAACTTAGGTGGCCATTAGACTTTGATGTATGTGTTCATTAGAGTTAATTTTAGTGTCCCAATTTTTGTGCAATTTATTAATATTTTTTATTCCAAACTCGGTGTAGCTTAATCAAACATGCATGGAAATGAGGATAGTGCGAAAGCCGGACCATCTTGAGGCTCATCCTCCCAAAAATTCACTGGAAAAAGACCAGTATGTTATGTGCTAACAAATTTAACTCCCTAAAAGTATGGACGGCATGCGTACATTCCATCACACCGATATTTGGAGCATCCATTGCAACCAGCCCTCATCCACTAACAATTGGTGACACCAATGCACTAGTAGAGGAGCGACCAAAACACTACATCTACCTGCATACACAAAAGAAGACACGAGAGGCCAGAGCTCAATGGGAAGCGTAATTCTAGAAACCATAGTAAAGGTGAAGATTTAATCGTACCAAAGAGTGACTATTTCGCCAATTGTCTTAAAAACAATCATTATACTATTTTGGAAGATATCTTCAATATACATATGGAGTAGGAGTAATGGTGTGGCGATTAACATATGGTTCATTGTGAAGGAAATATGCCCTAGAAGCAATAATAAAGTTATTATTTATTTTCTCATATCATGATAAATGTTTATTATTCATGCTAGAATTGTATTAACCGGAAACATGATACATGTGTGAATACATAGACAAAAATATAGTCACTAGTATGCCTCTACTTGACTAGCTCATTAATCAAAGATGGTTATGTTTCCTAACCATAGACATGTGTTGTCATTTGATTAATGGGATCACATCATTAGGAGAATGATGTGATTGACATGACCCATTCCGTTAGCCTAGCACTTGATCGTTTAGTATATTGCCATTGCTTTCTTCATGACTTATACATGTTCCTATAACTATGAGAATTATGCAACTCCCGTTTACCGGAGGAACACTTTGGGTACTACCAAACGTCACAACGTAACTGGGTGATTATAAAAGAGTACTACAGGTGTCTCCGAAGGTACATGTTGAGTTGGCGTATTTCGAGATTAGGTTTTGTCACTCCGATTGTCGGAGAGGTATCTCTGGGCCCTCTCGGTAATGCACATCACTATAAACCTTGCAAGCAATGTGACCAATGAGTTGGTTACGGGATGATGCATTACGTAACGAGTAAAGAGACTTGCCGGTAACAAGATTGAACTAGGTATTGGATACCGACGATCGAATCTCGGGCAAGTAACATACCGATGACAAAGGGAACAACGTATGTTGTTATGCGGTTTGACCGATAAAGATCTTCGTAGAATATGTAGGAACCAATATGGGCATCCAGGTTCCGCTATTGGTTATTGACCGAGAATAGTTCTAGGTCATGTCTACATAGTTCTCGAACCCGTAGGTCCGCACACTTAACGTTACGATGACAGTTTTATTATGAGTTTATAAGTTTTGATGTACCGAAGTTTGTTCGGAGTCCCGGATGTGATCACGGACATGACGAGGAGTCTCGAAATGGTCGAGACATAAAGATTGATATATTGGACGACTATATTCGGACACCGGAAGTGTTCCGGGTGATTTCGGAGAAAACCGGAGTGCCGGAGGGTTACCGGAACCCCCGAGGAGAGTAATGGGCCTTCTGGGCCTTAGAGGGGAAGAGAGAGGGGCGGCCAGGGTGGGCCGCGCGCCCCCTCTCCCTTTGGTCCAAATTGGACAAGGAGGGGGGGGGGCGGCGCCCCCTCTTTCCTTCCCCCTCTCCCCCTTCCTTCCCCCTCCTAGTAGGAGTAGGAAAGGAGGAGTCCTACTCCTACTAGGAGGAGGATTCCTCCTCCTTGGCGCGCCCCAAGGGCTGGCCGGCCTCCCCCTTGCTCCTTTATATATGGGGGCGGGGGGGCACCCCATAGACACACAAGTTGATCTACGGATCGTTCCTTAGCCGTGTGCGGTGCCCCCCCTCCACCATATTCCACCTCGGTCATATCGTCGCGGAGTTTAGGCGAAGCCCTGCGCCGGTAGAACATCATCATCGTCACCACGCCATCGTGCTAACGGAACTCATCTCCGGAGCTTTGCTGGATCGGAGCCCGGAGATCGTCATCGAGCTGAACGTGTGCTGAACTCGGAGGTGCCGTACGTTCGGTGCTTGGATCGGTCGGATCGTGAAGACGTACGACTACATCAACCGCGTTGTGTTAACGCTTCCGCTTACGGTCTACGAGGGTACGTGGACAACACTCTCCCCTCTCGTTGCTATGCCATCAGCATGATCTTGCGTGTGCGTAGGAAAGTTTTTGAAATTACTACGTTCCCCAACAGTGGTATCCGAGCCAGGTTTTATGCATTGATGTTATATGCACGAGTAGAACACAAGTGAGTTGTGGGTGATACAAGTCATACTGCTTACCAGCATGTCATACTTTGGTTCGGCGGTATTGTGAGATGAAGCGGCCCGGACCGACATTACGCGTACGCTTACGCGAGACTGGTTTCACCGTTACGAGCACTCTTGCTTAAAGGTGGCTGGCAGGTGTCTGTCTCTCTCACTTTAGCTGAATAGAGTGTGGCTACGCCTGGTCCTTGCGAAGGTTAAAACAGCACCAACTTGACAAACTATCGTTGTGGTTTTGATGCGTAGGTAAGAACGGTTCTTGCTAAAGCCCATAGCAGCCACGTAAAATTTTCAACAACAAAGTAGAGGACGTCTAACTTGTTTTTGCAGGGCATGTTGTGATGTGATATGGTCAAGACGTGATGCTATATTTTATTGTATGAGATGATCATGTTTTGTAACCGAAGTTATCGGCAACTGGCAGGAGCCATATGGTTGTCGCTTTATTGTATGAAATGCAAACGCCCTGTAATTGCTTTACTTTATCACTAAGCGGTAGCGATAGTCGTAGAAGCAATAGATAGCGTAACAACAACGATGCTACGATGGAGATCAAGGTGTCGCGCCGGTGACGATGGTGATCACGACGGTGCTTCGAAGATGGAGATCACAAGCACAAGATGATGATGGCCATATCATATCACTTATATTGATTGCATGTGATGTTTATCCTTTTATGCATCTTATCTTGCTTTGATTGACGGTAGCATTTTAAGATGATCTCTCATTAATAATCAACAAGTGTTCTTCCTGAGTATGCACCGTTGCGAAAGTTCTTCGTGCTGAGACACCACGTGATGATCGGGTGTGATAGGCTCTACGTTCAAATACAACGGGTGCAAAACAGTTGCACACGCGGAATACTCAGGTCATACTTGACGAGCCTAGCATATACAGATATGGCCTTGGAACATGGAGACCAAAAGGTCGAACGTTAATCATATAGTAGATATGATCAACATAGTGATGTTCACCATTGAAACTACTCCATCTCACATGATGATCGGACATGGTTTAGTTGATTTGGATCACGTGATCACTTAGATGACTAGAGAGATGTCTGTCTAAGTGGGAGTTCTTAAGTAATATGATTAATTGAACTTAAATTTATCATGAACTTAGTACCTGATAGTATTTTGCTTGTCTATGTTTGTTTGTAGATAGATGACTCGTGTTGTTGTTCCGTTGAATTTTAATGCGTTCCTTGAGAAAGCAAAGTTGAAAGATGATGGTAGCAATTACACGGACTGGGTCTGTAACCTGAGGATTATCCTCATTGCTGCACAGAAAAGTTACGTCCTGGAAGCACCGCTGGGTGCCAGGCCTGCTGCTGATGCAACTGACGACGTTAAGAACGTCTGGCAGAGCAAAGCTGATGACTACTCGATAGTTCAGTGTGACATGCTTTACGGCTTAGAACCGGGTCTTCAACGACGTTTTGAACGTCATGGAGCATATGAGATGTTCCAGGAGTTGAAGTTAATATTTCAAGCAAATGCCCAGATTGAGAGATATGAAGTCTCCAATAAGTTCTATAGCTGCAAGATGGAGGAGAATAGTTCTGTCAGTGAACACATACTCAAAATGTCTGGGTATAATAATCACTTGATTCAACTGGGAGTTAATCTTCCTGATGATAGTGTCATTGACAGAATTCTTCAATCACTGCCACCAAGCTACAAGAGCTTCGTGATGAACTATAATATGCAAGGGATGAACAAGACCATTCCCGAGCACTTCGCAATGCTAAAAGCCGCGGAGGTAGAAATCAAGAAGGAGCATCAAGTGTTGATGGTTAACAAGACCACCAGTTTTAAGAAAAAGGGCAAAGGGAAGAAGAAGGGGAACTTCAAAAAGAACGGCAAGCAAGTTGCTGCTCAAGAGAAGAAACCCAAGTCTGGACCTAAGCCTGAAACTGAGTGCTTCTACTGCAAGCAAACTGGTCACTGGAAGCGGAACTGCCCCAAGTATTTGGCGGATAAGAAGGATGGCAAGGTGAACAAAGGTATATGTGATATACATGTTATTGATGTGTACCTTACTAGAGCTCGCAGTAGCACCTGGGTATTTGATACTGGTTCTGTTGCTAATATTTGCAACTCGAAACAGGGACTACGGAATAAGCGAGCACTGGCCAAGGACGAGGTGACGATGCGCGTGGGAAACGGTTCCAAAGTCGATGTGATCGCGGTCGGCACACTACCTCTACATCTACCTTCGGGATTAGTTTTAGACCTGAATAATTGTTATTTGGTGCCAGCGTTGAGCATGAACATTATATTTGGATCTTGTTTGATGCGAGACGGTTATTCATTTAAATCAGAGAATAATGGTTGTTCTATTTATATGAGTAATATGTTTTATGGTCATGCACCCTTGAAGAGTGGTCTATTTTTATTGAATCTCGATAGTAGTGATACACATGTTCATAGTGTTGAAACCAAAAGATGCAGAGTTGATAATGATAGTGCAACTTATTTGTGGCACTGCCGTTTAGGTCATATCGGTCTAAAGAGCATGAAGAAACTCCATACTGATGGGCTTTTGGAATCACTTGATTATGAATCACTTGGTACTTGCGAACCGTGCCTCATGGGCAAGATGACTAAAACGCCGTTCTCCGAAACTATGGAGCGAGCAACTGATTTGTTGGAAATCATACATACTGATGTTTGCGGTCCAATGAATGTTGAGGCTCGCGGCGGATATCGTTATTTTCTCACCTTCATAGATGATTTGAGCAGATATGGGTATATCTACTTAATGAAACACAAGTCTGAAACATTTGAAAAGTTCAAAGAATTTCAGAGTGAAGTGGAAAATCATCGTAACAAAAAAATAAAGTTTCTACGATCTGATCGTGGAGGAGAATATTTGAGTTACGAGTTTGGTCTACACTTGAAACAATGCGGAATAGTTTCGCAACTCACGCCACCCGGAACACCACAACGAAATAGTGTGTCCGAACGTCGTAATCGTACTTTACTAGATATGGTGCGATCTATGATGTCTCTTACTGATTTACCGCTATCGTTTTGGGGTTATGCTTTAGAGACGGCCGCATTCACGTTAAATAGGGCACCATCAAAATCTGTTGAGACGACGCCTTATGAACTATGGTTTGGCAAGAAACCAAAGTTGTCGTTTCTTAAAGTTTGGGGCTGCGATGCTTATGTGAAGAAACTTCAACCAGATAAGCTCGAACCCAAATCGGAGAAATGTGTCTTCATAGGATACCCAAAAGAGACTATTGGGTACACCTTCTATCACAGATCTGAGGGCAAGATTTTCGTTGCTAAAATCAGATCCTTTCTAGAGAAGGAGTTTCTCTGGAAAGAAGTGAGTGGGAGGAAAGTAGAACTTGATGAGGTAACTGTATCTACTCCCTTATTGGAAAGTAGTTCATCACAAGAACCGGTTCCTGTGACAACTACACCAATTAGTGAGGAAGCTAATGATATTGATCATGAAACTTCAGATCAAGTTTCTACTGAACCTCGTAGGTCTACCAGAGTAAGATCCGCACCAGAGTGGTACGGTAATCCTATTCTGGAAGTCATGTTACTTGACCATGATGAACCTATGAACTATGAGGAAGCGATGATGAGCCCAGATTCCGCAAAATGGCTAGAGGCCATGAAATCTGAGATGGGATCCATGTATGAAAACAAAGTATGGACTTTGGTTGACTTGCCCGATGATCTGCAAGCAATTGAGAATAAATGGATCTTTAAGAAGCAGACTGACGCTGATGGTAATATAACTGTCTATAAAGCTCGACTTGTTGCGAAAGGTTTTTGACAAGTTCAAGGGGTTGACTACGATGAGACTTTCTCACCCGTAGCGATGCTTAAGTCTGTCCGAATCATGTTAGCTATTGCTGCATTTCATGATTATGAAATTTGGCAAATGGATGTCAAAACTGCATTCTTGAATGGATTTCTGGAAGAAGAGTTGTATATGATGCAGCCAGAAGGTTTTGTTGATCCAAAAGGTGCTAACAAAGTATGCAAGCTCCAGCGATCCATTTATGGACTGGTGCAAGCATCTCGGAGTTGGAATAAATGTTTTGATAGTGTGATCAAAGCATATGGTTTTATACAGACTTTTGGAGAAGCCTGTATTTACAAGAAAGTGATTGGGAGCTCTGTAGCATTTCTGATATTATATGTAGATGACAAATTATTAATTGGAAATGATATAGAATTTCTGGATAGCATAAAGGGATACTTGAATAAAAAAAATTCAATGAAAGACCTCGGTGAAGCTGCTTACATATTGGGCATCAAGATCTATAGAGATAGATCAAGACGCTTAATAGGACTTTCACAAAGCACATACCTTGATAAATTTTTGAAAAAATTCAAAATGGATCAGGCAAAGAAAGGGTTCTTACCCGTGCTACAAGGTGTGAAGTTGAGTCAAACTCAATGCCCGACCACAGCAGAAGATAGAGAGAAAATGAAAGATGTTCCCTATGCTTAGGCTCTATCATGTATGCAATGCTGTGTACCAGACCTGACGTATGCTTAGAAATAAGCTTGGCAGGAAGGTACCAAAGTAATCTAGGAGTGGATCACTGGACAGCGGTCAAGAACATCCTGAAATACCTGAAAGGACTAAGGATATGTTTCTCGTATATGGAGGTGACAAAGAGCTAGTCGTAAATGGTTACGTCGATGCAAGCTTTGACACTGATTCGGACGATTCTAAATCGCAAACCGGATACGTGTTTTTATTAAACGGTGGAGCTGTAAGTTGGTGCAATTCTAAACAAAGCGTCGTGGCGGGATCTGCATGTGAAGCGGAGTACATAGCTGCTTCGGAAGCAGCAAATGAAGGAGTCTGGATGAAGGAGTTCATTTCCGATCTAGGTGTCATACCTAGTGCATCGGGACCAATGAAGATCTTCTGTGACAATACTGGTGCAATTGCCTTGGCAAAGGAATCCAGATTTCACAAGAGGACCAAGCACATCAAGAGACGCTTCAATTCCATTCGGGACCAAGTCCAAGTGGGAGACATAGAGATTTGCAAGATACATACGGATCTGAATGTTGCAGACCCGTTGACTAAGACTCTCTCACGAGCAAAACATGATCAGCACCAAGACTCCATGGGTGTTAGAATCATTACTATGTAATCTAGATTATTGACTCTAGTGCAAGTGGGAGACTGAAGGAAATATGCCCTAGAGGCAATAATAAAGTTATTATTTATTTCCTCATATCATGATAAATGTTTATTATTCATGCTAGAATTGTATTAACCGGAAACAAGATACATGTGTGAATACATAGACAAAAATATAGTCACTAGTATGCCTCTACTTGACTAGCTCATTAATCAAAGATGGTTATGTTTCCTAACCATAGACATGTGTTGTCATTTGATTAATGGGATCACATCATTAGGAGAATGATGTGATTGACATGACCCATTCCGTTAGCCTAGCACTTGATCGTTTAGTATATTGCTGTTGCTTTCTTCATGACTTATACATGTTCCTATAACTATGAGAATTATGCAACTCCCGTTTACCGGAGGAACACTTTGGGTACTACCAAACGTCACAACGTAACTGGGTGATTATAAAGGAGTACTACAGGTGTCTCCGAAGGTACATGTTGAGTTGGCGTATTTCAAGATTAGGTTTTGTCACTCCGATTGTCGGAGAGGTATCTCTGGGCCCTCTTGGTAATGCACATCACTATAAGCCTTGCAAGCAATGTGACCAATGAGTTGGTTACGGGATGATGCATTATGTAACGAGTAAAGAGACTTGCCGGTAATGAGATTGAACTAGGTATTGGATACCGACGATCGAATCTCGGGCAAGTAACATACCGATGACAAAGCGAACAACGTATGTTGTTATGCGGTTTGACCGATAAAGATCTTCGTAGAATATGTAGGAACCAATATGGGCATCCAGGTTCCGCTATTGGTTATTGACCGAGAATAGTTGTAGGTCATGTCTACATAGTTCTCGAACCCGTAGGGTCCGCACGCTTAACGTTGCGGTGACAGTTTTATTATGAGTTTATAAGTTTTGATGTACCAAAGTTTGTTCGGAGTCCCGGATGTGATCACGGACATGACGAGGAGTCTCGAAATGGTTGAGACATAAAGATTGATATATTGGACGACTATATTCGGACACCGGAAGTGTTCCGGGTGATTTCGGAGAAAACCGAAGTGCCGGAGGGTTACCGGAACCCCCCGGGAGAGTAATGGGCCTTATGGGCCTTAGAGGGGAAGAGAGAGGGGCGGCCAGGGTGGGCCGCGCGCCCCCTCTCCCTCTGGTCCGAATTGGACTAGGAGGGGGGCGGCGCCCCCCTCTTTCCTTCCCCCTCTCCCCCTTCCTTCCCCCTCCTAGTAGGAGTAGGAAAGGAGGAGTCCTACTCCTACTAGGAGGAGGATTCCTCCTCCTTGGCGCGCCCCAAGGGCTGGCCGGCCTCCCCCCTTGCTCCTTGATATACGGATCGTTCCTTAGCCGTGTGCGGTGCCCCCCCTCCACCATATTCCACCTCGGTCATATCGTCGCGGAGTTTAGGCGAAGCTCTACGCCGGTAGAACATCATCATCGTCACCACGCCATCGTGCTGACGGAACTCATCTCCGGAGCTTTGATGGATCGGAGCCCGGAGATCGTCATCGAGCTGAACGTGTGCTGAACTCGGAGGTGCCGTACGTTCGGTGGTTGGATCGGTCGGATCGTGAAGACGTACGACTACATCAACCGCGTTGTGTTAACGCTTCCGCTTACGGTCTACGAGGGTACGTGGACAACACTCTCCCCTCTCGTTGCTATGCCATCACCATGATCTTGCGTGTGCGTAGGAAATTTTTTGAAATTACTACGTTCCCCAACACATTGACACCTTCATTATATATATCCTCATACTCCCTCCGTCCGGAAATACTAGTCATCAAAATAGATAAAAGAGGATGTATCTAGATGTGTTTTAGTTCGAGATACATCTGTTTTTTATCCATTTTGATGACAAGTATTTTCGGACCGAGGGAGTACTTGTTATGTGTGTATGATCGAAGCTAGAACCAACTTAAGATTCATGAGGTTTTATTTGTTGCAATCAGGTCAACATGCGCGTGTGTGCGCGTGCGCTCGTGCGTGCGTGCGTGTGTGCGTGCGTGCGTGTGTGTGTGTGTCCTTCCACATATTTCTTTCCCCTCTCGCAAGGCGACGAAGGAAAAGCCTTCATCCCCTTGATCACCGGTAGTGAGCCAATGTTTTAATCTACCCTATTGAACTGTCAATTATCAATCATATATCACAACGTTCATGACAGCGATCTAGTCTTTATAAGAACTAGGTGTTGGGGCGCCACCCGGTGGCGCCTCCTGAGTGGTAGTATGGGCGGTGCGAGTTTTTGTACGCCCCTTTTATTCTTTTTGGTCAGCTTGTGTGTACACATCTGCAGCAATACTACATGGCACCATTTATCAATGGTAATCTGGAACATGAGGAGCTTGTCTGGATCCAATAGCTTCAACCCTCCCATTGGAACGAGTGCTTGCTAATATAAACTCAGATCATGGTACTATATCATCTGCCTGCACATTAAAATTAATTTCTTGAGAAATTTAAAACATCACATTCTTAAATGTAAGTACAATGCGATGCTCCTACAAATATACCCTCTGTTATGACTGGACAGATCAATGAGAAAATGTGTGTGAAATTAAATGTACAAAAAAAATACACTGGCTATTTGCATTGAAAACATTTCATAAAACTATGATTCAGCAGGGAGAGGCATCCTAGCATGTATAGCAGCCATGGCGTGAATTAGTCAGAGGTTCTTGAACACACGGATGGGTGCGTCTGTCGGCACGACAAGCAGCCCGAACGCCACGGCGAGCCTCTCAGAATAAACAAATTCATTTCGTCAAACACACCATGAGCGATCAATGTCATCTCACCAGAAAACCAGCATAAAAAAAATTCATTACTGATGGAAACGAAAATTCCTTAGCAGACTCTATGGCCTCCATGGAATCAGCATAAAAAAAATCTTTAATAGGTTGCAGATTAAGCATGACCTTACGGACAGACCTTCAAGATTGAACTTCCCACCAGCTCATCTCAAGCTTCAAGTTCAATGCTTAAATTATTTGTTTGAATTGAATAGAAACATATACAGTCTATACTCGTCAAGGATACAAAGAACACAAGTTGCGGCTTAACAGCGGTACTTTAAGAAATTAGAGAGAACTGACCAGCCATGTCACTTGCATCAACAAATCCATATGGGCGCAACTCTCTGAAAATGATATAGCTGAACAAGAACCAGATTGATTGTTTGTGCCAGCATCAAGAAGTTCTGATCAAAGCATGGTTCATTCTTCACTATGCTGCAGTTTGCCCTCTTCTTCGGGTTTTTCTGTCCCTTGAGTGGCTTAAGCTCGTTAGATTTAGCTTCGCCAGGATCATTATCTTCCTGATGAGGGACCAATGTGTAATTCACCAATGTACCATTTGTCCCCTATCTCGACCCACACGCATTGCAGATCACTGGCTTGTCTGATGGCCCATTTCACCAAAGAGAGTAGTGCCTGTATCAGCAGCATTTTTCATGAGCAATAGGTAATATAGTACAAAACTGATACCCAATAGACTGTGTAATAATGTACAGGTATAGATTTCATTGATAGTGTGGGTCCATTAGGACATGAGTTTGTTTGCAACAAGATTTACATTCGAGGCAATAAATAAGTAAATAGGAGGATCATATACATAGTCAAACTGCATTTGTTCAACTGTTAGTACGTACTATAAGCATGTAATTTTCAGACTCCTGAGGGTTTATGTCCTACAAAAATGAGGCCTAGCAAATGCACAAGATGAGTTCAGCTGAGCAGCTTGCTCCATAGTTGGTGTTGAGTTTCGGTGACACACAACGTAGCAAAGAACAACTGTAGCAAGCATAGAACTCTAAAAATCTGATGATTGGCAAGATCCGAGCTCTTTTCTTTCTTGCATTAATAGAGTGTAGAGCATCCAATCCAACTACTCATTGTCAGTAAAGATTGTGGTAAGCATATGATATTACAATAAAAAACACACAATTCTGTTTGAATGTGTCATCCCTCTTCAGAAATCTATTACTGCCAAAAAGGCCTCAAAGAGGCGCAGAGTTGTGTTGAATGATTAGGATAATCCGATGAATTTCCTCTTGCCAATTGGAGATCAATCAGCAACAGTAAGTAATGTGATGAATTGATTGATATACTATTACCAGAATCAAGGGTGGGCCTTTGACAGTTCAAATGAAAAACAAAATTCAGGCTTTTTACTCGGCCAGTGCAATCTCCACCATCACAAAAACACACCTGCGAGGGGGGTGAACCAAGGTAAAGCAAGGATGGAGAGAACTGTCGGTCCAGTTGCGGCGAGGCTAGAAGCCTATTGACAAAACCATAAAGGCAAGGAACCTGCAACCAAGAAAGAGGATAGCATGTGATATTGGCACTCCTACTTTGCGGCGTAACATCTTAAACAACTGCTACAACTTCACCGGCTTGATTTGATCCCAACCCAGAACAACCTAAAAGACTTCCCTCGTCTTTGAGCTGTTTGAGCCGGAGGGTGGTGCGGAGGAGCCGGTCTGGGGAGGGAGAGCAAGTCGGCGGTATGGTGATGAACCCAAATTCTTTACATATAAGAAAAGCAGATCAACATGGAGTTCTTGCTCTCTATCAAATGTGAAAAAAACAAGTAACGTGAAGAAGCAAACGATGTACCAATGCATCACCAGATGAGCAATCATATTTCCATGTGCAAATAAATACTAAAATTTGAAGAAATTTACTCGTGCAGTAAAGAGCATTAAGTAACCAACGGATCACCTCCAAAGAATGAATGGAAACAAAAGTATACATTTGGGAAATCTCAAATTTAGACCAGGTTCTAATTTAGAAGTTCAGTACCCTATAATCACACGTTGAGTTCTGTCCTCCCCTCGGACAAATCCAATTCATTTTCTTATCGAACAACAAGCAACCAAGGCACTGCAACAGTACCAGAGTATCATCGGTGGTGCCTGTATCAGAGGTAGTAGTAGGACCCTATAGAATTGTGTTCTTTGTCTTTTGTAGAGTCTAGTTTGTTTATCCGTGGCCTATGGTTGGTTGGATCTCTCTTCTGAATGTGATGACAAGTTGCTGCCACAAGACAGTGTTGAACAAAAAAAAGAATGCCAACAGTGTAGATTGGTAGAATATAGATACACTTATCTTAGAAGTGCGTGATGGGTGTAAAAAACAGGACAATAGCTGGTTCGGTTAAATAAGGATATGCAGTTTGCTAGCACAATGGTGCCTCAGTGCTTCATGTATTTATCAGGAATCGTGTCTATGCAGAAAAAAAACAGCAAATCCCATTTTTGACTAAAATAATTCTCTTTTTTCGTTTCCATGCTTGAGCACTCCCTTAGTAACACCTCTCTGCTTTTTGGTCAGACTTTTCACGCCTGTCTTTGCAGGAAAACTCATCTCAGAGTATCACCAAAACTGTTATCCAGGAGATATATAAGTTTTTGCAGCTCTGACCGAATCAGCTTGAATCTCATTAATCATTCATGGTGGTTGAACTTGGATAACTTGGGATAATAGAATATTAAGATTATGTTTTCTTGTACTGAACAGTCAAAACCTTTTCTATAGATTTATGAATGTATGCAGTACAAGAGTACTATTTCCCGTAAATGAAAAACATTTTTCTGTAGTGTTTGGACTTTGGAATGCAGTAATCAAGTATGGTAGAGTTGATTCGTTTTCTAAACCATTGTCGTGGCTTAAATATAGAAAAACGGAGCTTCACTGGCAGGTGGTGATACACTGATCATGGTTTGAGTTTGTTCACCTTAGCTTCATTTTACCTAATTCAACATGTTGCAGTATACAACCAAAAAATCATACCCCATCCACAATCAGTGTATGACCAACATGTTGAATTAGGTATTTCAACGTACTGCACTCTGTCGAGTAGTTCCTTAAAACTTCTCTTTTGAGTAGTTCCTTATCAGTACCAAAACATGTATGAAAAATAATTGCTTCCAGGACAACTTTAGCGCCTTTTCCTCTTTTCAGTATCTATATTTGAGCTACCCCATCCACATATTCAACAATTTTTTCAATCATGACTATCTCTTGGCTTACCACCCCTTCCATGCCTGCACTCTGCAATGACGGTAGAATGTGCGTTTTATTGTTGTGCTTTCTTAATGCGAGACGCCAGGATCTATGAATTGTAAAGCTGAAATTTCCAAATAGTGATCAAAATTTTAGTCTTTTCCTATATTTCATATGTGCTCCTTCGCAGTATATACATTTATTCCAATCATAGAACACAAACAATACTATCTGGGGCTTTCTGATCCGTCACCACAAATGAAGAACAGAGAAACAGGAGCACGAGAACCAAAAATTGAGACGCTAAATGAGAGGGATAGGGCTCACAGAGAGGGTCATCTCATTGCCGCAACATCGACATCCGCTCTAGCCACATCTCACCGGAGTCACCCACGCCTTACTCTTTGATCGCCCCAACCCCCTCCCGTGGTTGCCGTCAGCACTGAACATGCATAGAAGATTCAGCTAGTGATACTCTAGATCTAACAGTAGGTGCATGATACAAGTGAACCTACATCCATGCTTGACAGATCAAACAATTTCGAACCTCCTGCCAACAGTACCGAGCATCACAAGAACTGCTTTAACTTGGACTAATGATAACCCTGTATATCATGTATGAAAGAAGAGTGAAGCAGATAAGGATTTCATGACTGTGTAGCATTGGCAAGTTCCTTGTCCATGGCTTCATCAATAACCGCTTCATAGGTGCGCAATCCTCTGAAGTGTACTTCCATCCTACATCATCACCAACAGAACATCACTTCAAGCAACAAAAATAATGACTATGTACCCGGATTCAGAATAATCACCCACGCTTGACCTTCCAGATCGCCAGAATATTACAAGATTATGCTTATATTTAATTTTCCATTCTACCTGGTCCTTTACTGAGATGGCTGTTAAAATAAATGGACAGTTCATTTATCGTGTAATCCTTGCCTTATTATTGAAGAATAAATAAATTCAATAAGAAGAGTAAATACTAAATAGGCAACCATAAAATTTACTCTGTTAGAATATGCTCAGAAAATAAGAAAACCTACGAAGAAAGTAATAGATACAGATCATGTCCCATGAAAAACTGTAACTACATTCAAACATACCTTTACAAAAGCGGCTATTGTTGCAGAAGCAACTCGTTCATTTCAGCTAGCCCCTTCTCAAACCGGTAGTTTCCATCTTGCGCCTGCTACTCGAGCCATCACAATGGCTTGAGGTCGATCAAGTGTTGATTCAGCTTAGGGCCACAGCCAGAAAATTCCCATCGACCGGTTCACATGCCAGCCAAACAAATGATGGAATTTGTTAGTGCCCGGGCAGACATGATGGAGAATCATATTACCTGGAGAAACAACACTTAAACTGGCAGCGCGGTCTTCCACTCAGATGTGCTACGGATCTCGCCACTGTCGAAGAAGACAGCAACAGCACTGACCAGCGGAGGCGTTGGTCGCAGCATGGCGACGAAACCGGCACAAGGCATCTCGTCCGGATCGCTCCGCTGCTTCCCGTGTTGATGCATCAACATTGGATTGTAGACTTGATAGCGAAATCAGTGATTGCAAGAGCATTATCCGGTCGATCCTTTTTTATATCTAGAACATGATCTTCGTTACAATTATCCATCAGGGACAATTTCATATCTGCATTCAGTCATGCAAACAAATAGCATCCTATAATTTAAGAATGAAGGAAAATAAGACAAAGTAAATTTGAAACCGGTATTAAAATGACATATCTAACATCACCCATAAAAGAACCTTCTCTAGCCCCATGATGCATCGATATATGAGTACCACCGGAGCTCTAACATTTGAATGAAAAAAATCCAAAGACCAGACCACTAAATAGGTCTCACATTTGAGCTAAATATCTGTTTTTCTTTCATTATAACAATTAGTAATCTACGAATTTACAGATGTCGAAGCAGTACAAATAAAAGTAAAATCACGGTTATAACGGCACCTCACCATCCATATATCATTAGCTGTATAGTCCTAGTGCAAAATTTACAACATTAACTGTCTGGATCAAAGAATGCAGAACACTCTCAGCGATTCTCAAATTGCTAATATGGTATGAATTGTTTCCTAGGGATTAGTACAGAAACACATTAGATTTAGGGAAAACAACTGAAAAGTGATGACTTTTCTTCTAATATGTGTGATATTTTGAACTCCTGGAACTCAAGACACTGGCCGTTTATAAACAAGTCTAAGGAAATAACCTAACAGTGTTGCATTAGACTCAAAAAATGAAACCATTTGGTTGAGTGGTGCTCCTTGTATCATCAACACTTATACCTTCTAATAACCAGCTTATGAATCATCCAAAGGTATCAATAATGTCAGGCACCTTATATTTAGTTAAATATCCACGCATCTCAGTGGGGATAGAGCACGAACCGGTGGGTGTATGGCATGCCTAGTGTTCAGAAAGAAGGGATTCAAGAGAGAGAGAGAGAGAGAGGCCTGACCTGGAGGTCCCCGGGAGGTCCTGCCGGGGCAAACACCGTCAAGGTCCGGTCCAAGACACAGTGGGTGTCAAGGAGGCGGAGCTCGGCCTGCCACTGATGAACAACGGCCCGGGATGGGGTGGCGGAGCTCGAACCAGCACCGTCGTGGCAACCTTTTCCGTTTTGCCTGATGAAGAGGATGGGCTGGAGGAGGCGGATCTGGGCCGGCCTCCGCCGCACACGACACTGGCGACATTTAGGGCCCCCCGTATGGCACCCTCCTTGGATGCGGCGGCGTTGAGGAGCCCTCCGCAGCAGCCGCGACGCAGGGGTTCTCACCGAGGAAGGGGCGGAGTGCAGGCAGGGGCCCGCAGGAGGTGGAGCCCGGGGCGGGAGAAGGAGAGGGCACGAGCGCGGGGGAGAGGCGAGGCGGCGGCGGAAACCCTATCCATCACGGGGAGGAAAGGAGGTCGCGTGGGGGCTCGCTTCGTGGCCAGAGAATGAAGCGATTGGAAATCGTTTTTGTCTCCTAGCTAGTCCAACGTGGACATGCCCAGCTAGCGCCCTTGATGCGCACGTTAATGCTTTTAATCACCACCGTGTTGTCCTTAGTACAATCAAGGACTGGGCCATTTGTGAAATTTTTGTTTACTTCTGCTCGCAACCATACAATCCATCAAACTAGCTAACATTGTTTTGTTTAGCTTGCGGGTATTCATAGGTAGTTTGCTTGCACGGGTATATCGCAGGCACGGGTATTTTCACAACCCATGCTTACTTTCTTATGGCAGAATGGGGTTGTTCACAATATGCTCAAAACTCTAATGGGTTTCCCAAACCTATTACGAGGGTTGGACCTTCAAAATTTCTACTGCTCAATGAACCGATGTCTCTTCAGAAAAATTACTAACCGGCTTTCCAAAAGCATATGATTTCATTTGTACAAATTACGACAACTTCATAAGGACTAATTTTGGTGGGCTTCCAAGAATGTACAAACAAACATCCGAAATCACATAGGTGGACTCCCATATATATATACTAATAAAGAATGTTTCTCCACTTTTTTCATCCGTTCACCGCCGAAAAGGTTTTTTTTCTATCCGAGGTGGTACTAAATTTTTGTGCATCTATCCGCTATAAAAAAAAGGTTTGTCCAGAATTCTACAATTGGGACGCGCGCGCTCCTGCCCAACAAATCCGGCCCAGTAATTATCCTGCCCATGCAGTTGGAAAGACCTTATTTCTGGCAGAGGGCAGCAAATAGTTAAAGCGACGCACAGGTCGCCTAAGACTGGGTCTGCCCGTTTTTATTTTTTCAATGTTCTGGTTATATTTTTATTTTTCTGTTCCTTCCTCTTTCCTATTTATTTTTCATATTTCCCTTCTTTATTTTTATTTTTCCATGACCTAAGAATTTATAAAAATATTCAGAATTTCAATCTGTGTTCGAATATTCAAAAAACTGTTCATAATTAAGAAAGCTGTTTTAACAAATATTAGAAAATTTTCAAAAATATCGTTTCAGAATTTGCTTAACATTTAAAAAAATGCTCCTTTTGTTTTTAAGAAAATTGTGTTTTTCAAAATTGTTTGAGATTTTTTTATGAAAATCAAAATTTCTAAAATCTTCCACATTCAAAGAATATTCTTATTTTAGCGAAATATTCACAAATACATAATAATGTTGG
This sequence comes from Triticum timopheevii, assembly GCA_963921465.1. NCBI lineage: Eukaryota > Viridiplantae > Streptophyta > Magnoliopsida > Poales > Poaceae > Triticum > Triticum timopheevii. The sequence goes on along the minus strand of OY997266.1, from coordinate 16,191,039 downwards.
TGTCAAAGAATTTATTTTCTAAAATTGATGTAAATGACCCTTTTTTAAAAAAAACAATTTTTTTGTTTTTTATAAAAGCTTGATTTTTTTTCAAAATATTGTTTGTGAATTTCAAAAAATATTTCTGTTTTAAATTTTGTTCATGTTTCTTCCAAAAATAAACAGAATTTTCAAAAATACAATTGTTTGCATATTTCAAAACTGATTGGGATTTCAATTTTTTTAACTTTTCCATGAATATTTGACAGTTCATATTTCTTTCAATGTTCAAAAAGAATCTATTAATATTTCGAATCTAACTCTAGAGTATTTTTTTTAAATATATGCACTTGCCATTGATTAGCAACGCGTTTCTATCCTATGCTCATTAGCAACGAATTAAAGGAATTGTGGGCATGCGCCAATAAAGAGAATATGTTGTTTGGCTCTACTTAGAAAAAAAGTGAGCATATGAGCGCTAAAATAATCAAAGAGAATAAACTATCATAAAGAAGGAACATTCATCTGGTTACACCGTCGTGGGAGAGAGTGGTCGAAGCATTTGTGTCCCGAACATCGCCATGCATCTACCTAATGAGGAGGCATGCACAATCCTGAGATGGAGTCAGACCAGGAGGAAAAATGGCACGAATTGGATGCTCACCGCCACACCAACCAATCCCATCACTATCAAGATTTCACTGGCCAAACATGTCCAACAAGAAGACCACAACTCCTTGCTCTGTCACCTACTATTGTGGAGACCATTTTTGATGGACACATCAATTATCTTTCCCGTTGCTTATCGCAACAAAAATATCTCTCCCGCTGCAACGCACGGGCATATGTGCTAGTCCTTACTCATGTGGCTGCATACAACTATAGGCCTTAAAAGCAAGCCAACAAAGAGAGATAGGGAGCTCCTATGCGACGCTAACTGCGTCGGAAGTGTCGACGTTTCGCCCAGGCGTGGCTAACCTGGGCCGGCCCATTTGGCATGCGCGAGTTGAAAAAACACGAAAATATGAACAAGCTGGTGCCGGGATTCGAACCGGTGACTTCACGATCTCAAGCTTGCTACCTAGCCGCTAGTCGCTGCAGTCAACTAGCTCTTGTGCTAAATTTGCAGCGCAATTCTAAAAGAAACAAGAAACAGCGTTAAAACTTGAAGTTTCTAAAAAATCCCAAAATTGCAAATGGTAACATTTTTCAAAATGACGAACAATTTTGTAACAAACACAAACTTTTTCGAAAAAAGGAACAAACATTGAAAAGAAGAAACATTTCTCAAAAATGCAAACAATTATTACAAAACTCAAATATTTTATGAATTTGCGAACAAAATTTTAAAACCTGAACATATTTTGAATTTCTGAGCAAATATGTAAAGCTAGAACATTATTTCAAACCACAAATATATTTTAAATTTGTTAAAAATATAAATTCGAACAATTTTGTTGAATTCCAGAACAAATTTTCAAAACACGAACAATTTTCAGCGCAACAGTAAAATAAACAACAGCGACAGTGATAAAACTTGAAGTTTCTAAAAAAAGAACAAACATTGAAAACAAGAAACATTTCTCAAAAATGCGAACAATTATTTCAAAACACAAACATTTTATGAATTTGCGAACAACCTTTTAAAACCTGAACATATTTTGAATTTCTGAGCAAATATTGTCAATCTAGAACATTATTTCAAACCACAAATGTATTTTAAGTTTGTGAACAAAAATAAAAATTCAAACAATTTTGTTGAATTCCAGAACAAGTTTTCACAACACGAACAATTTTCAGCGCAACAGTAAAATAAACAACAGCGACAGCGATAAAACTTGAAGTTTCTAAAAAAATCAAAAAATTGCAAACGAGAACATTTATCAAAATAATGAACAATTTTGTAATGAACACAATCTTTTTTCGAAAAAGGGAACAAACATAGAAAACATGAAACATTTCTTAAAACTGGAAGAATTATTTCAAAACTCAAACAGTTTATGAATTGTAGAACAATATTTTAAAACCTGAACATATTTTGAATTTCTGAACAAATTTGTAAAGCTAGAACATTATTTCAAACCCAAAACATATTTAAAATTTGTCAACAAAAATAAAAATGCGAACACTTTTGAATTTCAGAACAAATTTTAAAAATGTGAACAAAATTATAAAAAAATTCCGAATTTTTGTATATTTTTAAATTTAGGAACATTTTCTGAAAATAAGTTAACAAATTTTGATATACTTAAATATTTATGGAATTTCTGAAGAAAATCTGGGAAAATGATTTTTTTAAATAAATACGAACATTTTTTATTTTCAGAAAAGTCTGCAAAAAAGAAAAATACATGAAAAAGAAAATTGAAGGAAATTAAAGTGAAAAGAAAAAAAGAAACAAAGAAAATGAAAAAGGTCAGAAAAGGAAAAAAGGGGAAAAAGAAAAACAAGAAATTGAAAGGAAAAATAAAAAAAGGTTCAGGAACCTTGTAGAAGGTTCCCAAAACCAGTAAAAACCGGCTAGGAATCCTCCAGAAGGTTCCCAAAACCGGAACCTGGAAGTTGTACGTATGGGCCGGCCCAAATATCTCGATTGGTCGACACGCATGTGCGTTTTCCCGACCGTTTGACGCAAAATGCGTCAAATAGGGTTTTCCAGAGAGACATGCACGCCGGACTAAACATAACTTAGATGGTTAGGTTTCTTGGGCTGGAACTAGCCCACCAGTGGTAGCACCATTCCAGATGCACTTGGGTCCTGGGAGGCCATGGTACGAGTCGTCACAGACGAGGCGACACGGGTTTTGTGTAAGACGGTGAGCAGATCTATTGTAGAGAAGCTTGTTGCAGCATTCCCAGGGCCCGTCTTTATGGTCGGTGCACTCGGGCCCGGGGTCCTTGCCGATGTAGATGTCTTTGCAGACCTTGCAGGATGTGTTCCACTTGGCCCGCACGCAGCCGTCGCAGGTGGGTTCGCATTTCTCGGCCTCGTCCGCACAGTCGCAAATGTTGGCCAATAAACCACGGCGATTGCATCGGGTGCGTGTGTGTGCGTACACCAGGCACGTCGAGTGCGGTCTGGTCCGCGCCGGGTCTGTGGTGGGCATGCGTGTGTGAGTGTGCCACGAGGTGTGTGTATGTGCGTGCACTGTTAGTCATGTCAGTAGGGCCAGTTAGTTAGTGGATCACGGGAGGCATGGGCGCGATCGTTGCGGTCTCGACGCGAGCTGTGCGTGTACGTGTGCATGGTGGCCGTGGCCAGAGCGGGCCGATGGGGTGTCCGGTTGGGTTGGGGGCGTGGGAATCGTGTCCTAGCGTCGGCCCAGGTATAAAGCCCCCCAGACGACCGCTGTAACTGGATGGTGTCGAGTTCGTGCTCGGAAAAAAAAAGATCGCTGTTGTTGCTGCAGGCAGACGTGCGCCAAAAACTCCACCGTGTTCAGTCCCTTCTTCTTGGTTGGTGCCAGAGAGCGGGAGGATGACCAGAGGAGAGAACTAGGGAAAGGTTTTGCACCAACATTTGGCATCGGAGCGAGGTTTCGGGGGATGTGCGCTGGCGATGTCTCTCATCCCGCACGGCGCCGGCGGAGGAAGGTTGATGATGTTGGAAATATGCCCTAGAGGCAATAATAAAAGGATTATTATTATATTTCCTTGTTCATGCTATAATTGTATTATCCGGAAATCGTAATACACGTGTGAATACATAGACCATAATATGTCCCTAGTAAGCCTCTAGTTGACTAGCTCGTTTATCAACAGATAGTCATGGTTTCCTGACTATGGACATTAGATGTCATTGATAACGGGATCACATCATTAGGAGAATGATGTGATGGACAAGACCCAATCCTAAGCATAGCACAAGATCGTGTAGTTCGTTTTGCTAGAGCTTTTCGAATGTCAAGTATCTTTTCCTTAGACCATGAGATCGTGTAACTCCCGGATACCATAGAAGTGCTTTGGGTGTACCAAACGTCACAACGTAACTGGTTGACTATAAAGGTGCACTACACGTATCTCCGAAAGTGTTTGTTGGGTTGGCACGGATCGAGACTGGGATTTGTCACTCCGTATGACGGAGAGGTATCTCTGGGCCCACTCGGTAATGCATCATCATAATGAGCTCAAAGTGACCAAGTGTCTGGTCACGGGATCATGCATTACGGTACTAGTAAAGTGACTTGCCGGTAACGAGACTGAACGAGGTATTGGGATACCGACGATAGAGTCTCGGGCAAGTAACGTACCGATTGACAAAGGGAATTGTATACGGGGTTGATTGAATCCTCGACATCGTGGTTCATCCGATGAGATCATCGAGGAGCATGTGGGAATCATCATGGGTATCCAGATCCCGCTGTTGGTTATTGACCGGAGAGCCGTCTCGGTCATGTCTGTGTGTCTCCCGAACCCGTAGGGTGTACACACTTAAGGTTCGGTGACACTAGGGTTGTATGAATATGAGTATGCAGCAAACCGAAAGTTGTTCGGAGTCCCAGATGAGATCCTGGACGTCACGAGGAGTTCCGGAATAGTCCGAAGGTAAAGAATAATATATAGGAAGTGCAGTTTCGGCCATCGGGAGAGTTTCGGGGGTCACCGGTATTGTACCGGGACCACCGGAAGGGTCCCGGGGGTCCACCGAGTGGGGCCACCTATCTCGGAGGGCCCCGTGGGCTGAAGTGGGGAGGGGACCAGCCCCTGGTGGGCTGGTGCGCCCCCCTAGGCCCCCCCTCTGCGCCTAGGGTTGGGAACCCTAGGGGAGGGGGCGCCTCCACTTGCCTTGGGGGGCACTCCACCCCCCTTGGCCGCCGGCCCCTAGAGATCCCATCTCTAGGGCCGGCGCCCCCCCAGGGGGCCTATATAAAGGAGGGGGGATGGAGGGCAGCCGCACCTTGAAGTCTTGGCGCCTCCCTCTCCCCTGCTACACCTCTCCCTCTCGCAGAAGCTCGGCGAAGCTCTGCCGGAACTCTGCTGCATCCACCACCACGCCGTCGTGCTGCTGGATCTTCATCAACCTCTCCCTCCTCCTTGCTGGATCAAGGTGCGGGAGACGTCATCCGCTCCGTACGTGTGTTGAACGCGGAGGTGCTGTCCGTTCGGCACTTGGTCATCGGTGATTTGGATCACGACGAGTATGACTCCCTCAACCCCGTTCTCTTGAACGCTTCCGCTCGCGATCTACAAAGGTATGTAGATGCACTCCTATCACTCGTTGCTAGATGAACTCACAGATGGATCTTGGTGAAACCGTAGGAAATTTTTTATTTTCTACAACGTTCCCCAACAGTGGTATCAGAGCTAGGTCTATGCGTAGTTCTCTATTGCACGAGTAGAACACAAATTTGTTGTGGGCGTAGATGTTGTGAACTTTCTTGCCGCTACTAGTCTTATTTTGCTTCAGCGGTATTGTGGGATGAAGCGGCCCAGACCGACCTTACACGTACGCTTACGTGAGACAGGTTCCAGCGACTGACATGCACTAGTTGCATAAGGTGGCTAGCGGGTATCTGTCTCTCCCACTTTAATTGGAGCGGATTCGATGAAAAGGATCCTTATGAAGGGTAAATAGAAGTTGACAAATCACGTTGTGGCTTTTTCGTAGGTAAGAAAACGTTCTTGCTAGAACCCTATTGCAGCCACGTAAAAGATGCAACAACAATTAGAGGACGTCTAACTTGTTTTTGCAGCAATTGCCTTGTGATGTGATATGGCCAAAAGTTGTGATGAATGATGAATGATATATTGTGATGTATGAGATCATGTTCTTGTAATAGGAATCATGACTTGCATGTTGATGAGTATGACAACCGGCAGGAGCCATAGGAGTTGTCTTAATTATTGTATGACCTGCGTGTCAATGATTTAACGCCATGTAATTACTTTACTTTATTGCTAAAACGTTGGCCATAAGTAGTAGAAGTAATAGTTGGCGAGCAACTTCATGGAGACACGATGATGGAGATCATGATGATGGAGATCATGGTGTCATGCCGGTGACGAAGATGATCATGGAGCGCCGAAGATGGAGATCAAAGGAGCTATATGATATTGGCCATATCATGTCACTATTATATAATTGCATGTGATGTTTATTATGTTTATGCATCTTGTTTACTTAGAACGACGATAGTAAATAAGATGATCCCTTATAATAATTTCAAGAAAGTGTTCTCCCCTAACTGTGCGCCGTTGCTAAAGTTCGTCGTTTCGAAGCACCACGTGATGATTGGGTGTGATAGATTCTTACGTTCACATACAACGGGTGTAAGATAGTTTTACACATGCAAAAACACTTAGGGTCAACTTGACGAGCCTAGCATGTACAGACATGGCCTCGGAACACAGAGACCGAAAGGTCGAACATGAGTCGTATGGAAGATACGATCAACATGGAGATGTTCACCGATGATGACTAGTCCGTCTCACATGATGATCGGACATGGCCTAGTCGACTCGGATCGTGTAACACTTAGATGACTAGAGGGATGTCTAATCTGAGTGGGAGTTCATTAGATAATTTGATTAGATGAACTTAATTATCATGAACTTAGTCTAAAACCTTTGCAAATATGTCTTGTAGATCAAATGGCCAACTCTCATGTCAACATGAACTTCAACGCGTTCGTAGAGAAAACCAAGCTGAAAGATGATGGCAGCAACTATACGGACTGGGTCTAGAACCTGAGGATCATCCTCATAGCTGCCAAGAAAGCATATGTCCTAGAAGGACCGCTAGGTGAAGCACCCATCCCAGAGAACCAAGACGTTATGAACGCTTGGCAGTCACGTGCTGATGATTACTCCCTCGTTCAGTGCGGTATGCTTTACAGCCTAGAACCGGGGCTCCAAAATCGTTTTGAGCAACATGGAGCATATGAGATGTTCGAGGAGCTGAAAATGGTTTTGCAAGCTCATGCCCGGGTCGAGAGATATGAAGTCTCCGACAAGTTCTATAGTTGTAAGATGGAGGAAAATAGTTCTGTCAGTGAGCACATACTCAAAATGTCTGGGTTGCACAACCGCCTGTCCCAGCTGGACATTAACCTCCCGGACGAGGCGGTCATTGACAGAATCCTTCAGTCGCTCCCACCGAGCTACAAGAGCTTTGTGATGAACTACAATATGCAGGGGATGGTAAACTATTCCTGAAGTATTTTCAATGCTGAAGTCGGCAGTGGTAGAAATCAAGAATGAACATCAAGTGTTGATGGTCAATAAAATCACCAAGTTCAAGAAGGGCAAGGGTAAGAAGAACTTCAAGAAGGACGGCAAGGATGTTGCCGCGCCCGGTAAGCCAGTTGCCGGGAAGAAGTCAAAGAATGGACCCAAGCCTGAGACTGAGTGCTTTTATTGCAAAGGAAAGGGTCACTGGAAGCGCAACTGCCCCAAATACTTAGTAGACAAGAAGGCCGGCAACACTAAAGGTATATGTGATATACATGTAATTGATGTGTACCTTACCAGTACTCATAGTAACTCCTGGGTATTTGATACCGGTGCCGTTGCTCATATTTGTAACTCACAGCAGGAGCTGCGGAATAAGCGGAGACTGGCGAAGGACGAGGTGACTATGCGCGTCGGGAATGGTTCCAAGGTCGATGTGATCGCCATCGGCACGCTACCTCTACATTTACCTACGGGATTAGTTTTAAACCTTAATAATTGTTATTTAGTGCCAAGTTTGAGCATGAACATTGTATCTGGATCTCGTTTAATACGAGATGGCAACTCATTTAAATCCGAGAATAATGGTTGTTCTATTTATATGAGAGATATGTTTTATGGTCATGCCCCGATGGTCAATGGTTTATTCTTAATGAATCTCAAACGTAATGTTACACATATTCATAGTGTGAATACCAAAAGATGTAAAGTTGATAACGATAGTCCCACATACTTGTGGCACTGCCGCCTTGGTCACATTGGTGTCAAGCGCATGAAGAAGCTCCATGCTGATGGACTTTTAGAGTCTCTCGATTATGAATCATTTGACACATGCGAACCATGCCTCATGGGCAAAATGACCAAGACTCCGTTCTCCGAAACAATGGAGCGAGCAACCAACTTATTGGAAATCATACATACCGATGTGTGCGGTCCAATGAGCGTTGAGACTCACAGAGGATATCATTATGTTCTCACTCTCACTGATGACTTGAGTAGATATGGGTATGTCTACTTGATGAAACACAAGTGTGAGACCTTTGAAAAGTTCAAGGAATTTCATAATGAGGTAGAGAATCAACGTGACCCAAAGATAAAATTCTTACGATCAGATCGTGGAGGAGAATATTTAAGTCACGAATTTGGTACACACCTAAGAAAATGTGGAATCGTTTCACAACTCACGCCGCCTGGAACACCTCAGCGTAACGGTGTGCCCGAACATCGTAATCGCACTCTATTGGATATGGTGCGATCTATGATGTCTCTTACCGATTTACCGCTATCATTTTGGGGATACGCTCTAGAGACAGCTACATTCACTTTAAATAGGGCTCCGTCTAAATCCGTTGAGACGACACCGTATGAATTATGGTTTGGGAAGAAACCTAAGCTGTCGTTTCTAAAAGTTTGGGGATGCGATGCTTATGTCAAGAAACTTCAACCTGAAAAGCTCGAACCCAAGTCGGAAAAATGCGTCTTCATAGGATACCCTAAGGAAACCATTGGGTATACCTTCTACTTAAGATCCGAGGGCAAGATCTTCGTTGCAACGAACGGATCCTTTCTGGAAAAGGAGTTTCTCTCGAAAGAAGTAAGTGGGAGGAAAGTAGAACTCGATGAAGTACTACCTCTTGAACCGGAAAGTAGTGCAGCTCAGGAAAATGTTCCTGTGGTGCCTACACCGACTGGAGAGGAAATTAATGATGATGATCAAGGTACTTCGGATCAAGTTGCTACTGAACTTCATAGGTCCACAAGGACACGTTCCACACCAGAGTGGTATGGCAACCCTGTCCTGGAAATCATGTTGTTAGACAACGGTGAACCTTCGAACTATGAAGAAGCGATGGCGGGCCGAGATTCCAACAAAATGGCTTGAAGCCATGCAATCGGAAATAGAATCCATGTATGAAAACAAAGTATGGACTTTGACAAACTTGCCCGATGATCGGCGAGCGATAGAAAACAAATGGATCTTTAAGAAGAAGACGGACGCGGATGGTAATGTTACCATCTATAAAGCTCGACTTGTCGCTAAGGGTTATCGACAAGTTCAAGGGGTTGACTACGATGAGACATTCTCTCCCGTAGCGAAGCTGAAGTCCGTCCGAATCATGTTAGCAATTGCCGCATACTATGATTATGAGATATGGCAGATGGACGTCAAAACGGCATTCCTTAACGGACATCTTAAGGAAGAACCGTATATGATGCTGCCGGAAGGTTTTGTCAATCCTAAGAATGCTAACAAAGTATGCAAGCTCCAGCGATCCATTTATGGACTGGTGCAAGCATCTCGGAGTTGGAACATTCGCTTTGATGAGATGATCAAAGCTTTTGGGTTTATGCAGAATTATGGAGAAGCCTGCGTTTACAAGAAAGTGAGTGGGAGCTCTATAGCATTTCTCATATTATATGTAGATGACATACTCTTGATGGGAAATGATATAGAACTTTTGGACAGCATTAAGGCCTACTTGAATAAGTGTTTTTCAATGAAGGACCTTGGAGAAGCTGCTTACATATTAGGCATCAAGATCTATAGGGATAGATCAAGACACCTCATAGGTCTTTCACAAAGCACATACCTTGATAAGATTTTGAAGAAGTTCAAAATGGATCAGTCCAAGAAAGGGTTCTTGCATGTATTGCAAGGTGTGAGATTGAGCTCGGCTCAATGCCCGACCACGGCAAAAGATAAAGAAGAGATGAGTGTCATCCCCTATGCTTCAGCCATAGGATCTATTATGTATGCCATGCTGTGTACCAGACCTGATGTAAACCTTGCCGTAAGTTTGGTAGGAAGGTACCAAAGTAATCCCGGCAAGGAACACTGGACAGCGGTCAAGAATATCCCGAAGTACCTGAAAAGGACAAAGGACATGTTTCTCGTTTATGGAGGTGACGAAGAGCTCGTCGTAAAGGGTTACGTCGACGCTAGCTTCGACACAGATCTGGATGACTCTAAGTCACAAACCGGATATGTGTATATGTTGAATGGTGGAGCAGTAACCTGGTGCAGCTGCAAGCAGAGCGTCGTGGCGGGATCTACATGTGAAGCGGAGTACATGGCAGCCTCGGAGGCAGCGCATGAAGCAATATGGGTAAAGGAGTTCATCACCGACCTAGGAGTCATACCCAATGCGTCGGGGCCGATCAAACTCTTCTGTGACAACACTGGAGCTATTGCCCTTGCCAAGGAGCCCAGGTTTCACATGAAGACCAGGCACATCAAGCGTCGTTTCAACTCCATCCGTGAAAATGTTCAAGATGGAGACATAGATATTTGCAAAGTACATATGGATCTGAATGTCGCAGATCCGTTGACTAAACCTCTTTCGCGAGCAAAACATGATCAACACCAGAACTCTATGGGTGTTCGATTCATCACAATGTAACTAGATTATTGACTCTAGTGCAAGTGGGAGACTGTTGGAAATATGCCCTAGAGGCAATAATAAAAGGATTATTATTATATTTCCTTGTTCATGATAATTGTCTTTATTCATGCTATAATTGTATTGTTCGGAAATCGTAATACACGTGTGAATACATGGACCATAATATGTCCCTAGTAAGCCTCTAGTTGACTAGCTCGTTTATCAACAGATAGTCATGGTTTCCTGACTATGGACATTAGATGTCATTGATAACGGGATCACATCATTAGGAGAATGATGTGATGGACAAGACCCAATCCTAAGCATAGCACAAGATCATGCAGTTCGTTTTGCTAGAGCTTTTCCAATGTCAAGTATCTTTTCCTTAGACCATGAGATCGTGTAACTCCCGGATACCGTAGGAGTGCTTTGGGTGTACCAAACGTCACAACGTAACTGGGTGACTATAAAGGTGCACTACAGGTATCTCCGAAAGTGTTTGTTGGGTTGACACGGATCGAGACTGGGATTTGTCACTCCGTATGACGGAGAGGTATCTCTGGGCCTACTCGGTAATACATCATCATAATGAGCTCAAAGTGACAAAGTGTCTGGTCACGGGATCATGCATTATGGTACGAGTAAAGTGACTTGCCGGTAACGAGACTGAACGAGGTATTGGGATACCGACGATCGAGTCTCGGGCAAGTAACGTACCGATTGACAAAGGGAATTGTATACGGGGTTGATTGAATCCTCGACATCGTGGTTCATCCAATGAGATCATCGAGGAGCATGTGGGAACCAACATGGGTATCCAGATCCCGTTGTTGGTTATTGATCGAGAGCCGTCTCGGTCATGTCGGTGATGCTAGGGTTGTATGAATATGAGTATGCAGCAAACCGAAAGTTGTTCGGAGTCCCGGATGAGATCCCGGACATCACGAGGAGTTCCGGAATGGTCCGGAGGTAAAGAATAATATATAGGAAGTGCAGTTTCGGCCATCGGGAGAGTTTCGGGGGTCACCGGTATTGTACCGAGACCACCGGAAGGGTCCCGGGGGTGCACCGAGTGGGGCCACCTATCCCGGAGGGCCCCGTGGGCTGAAGTGGGGAGGGGACCAGCCCCTGGTGGGCTGGTGCGCCCCCTGGGCCCCCCTCTGCGCCTAGGGTTGGGAACCCTAGGGGAGGGGGCGCCTCCACTTGCCTTGGGGGGCACTCCACCCCCCTTGGCCGCCGCCCCCTAGAGATCCCATCTCTAGGGCCGGCGCCCCCCTGGGGGCCTATATAAAGGAGGGGGGATGGAGGGCAGCCGTGTTGGGGAACGTTGCAGAAAACAAAAATTTTCCTACTCGTTTCACCAAGATCATCTAGGAGTTCATCTAGCAACGAGTCATTGGATGCATCTACATACCTTTGTAGATCGCGCACGGAAGCGTTCAAAAGAACGGTGACGATGTAGTCGTACTCGACGTGATCCAAATCACCGATGACCAAGCGCCAAACGGACGGCACCTCCGCGTTCAACACACGTAGGGGACGGGAGACGTCTCCTCCTTGTTGATCCAGCAAGGGGGGAGAAGAGGTTGATGAAGATCCAGCAACACGACGGCGTGGTGGTGGATGCAGGGCGTCATAGTAGCAGGGCTTCGCCAAGACTACGAGGGAGAGACGTAACGAGGAGAGAGGGAGGCGCCAGGGGCTGGTCTGAGATCCCTCCTCTCCCCCCCACTATATATAGGGGTGCCATGGGGGGGGGGGGCGCCGGCCCTAGTAGATGGATCTACTAGGGGGGGGGGCGGCCTAGGGTGGGGGGCTTGCCCCCCAAGCAAGGGGGCGCCCCCCCCCCTTTAGGGTTTCCCCAATCCCTAGCCGCATGGGCCCTAGGGGGTGGCGCCCCAGCCCAATAAGGGCTGGGTTCCCTCCCACTTCAGCCCATGGGGCCCCCCGGGACAGGTGGCCCCACCCGGTGGACCCCCGGGACCCTCCCGGTGGTCCCGGTACAATACCGGTGACCCCGAAACTTGTCCCGATGGCCGAAACAGCACTTCCTATATATAATTCTTTACCTCCGGACCATTCCGGAACTCCTCGTGACGTCCGGGATCTCATCCGGGACTCCGAACAACATTCGGGTTACTGCATATACATATCTTCACAACCCTAGCGTCACGGAACCTTAAGTGTGTAGACCCTACGGGTTCGGGAGACAAGCAGACATGACCGAGACGACTCTCAGGTCAATAACCAACAACGGGATCTGGATACCCATGTTGGCTCCTACATGCTCCACGATGATCTCATCGGATGAACCACGATGTCGAGGATTCAATCAACCCCGTACGCAATTCCCTTTGTCAATCGATATGTTACTTGCCCGAGATTTGATCGTCGGTATCCCAATACCTCGTTCAATCTCGTTACCGACAAGTCACTTTACTCGTACCGTAATGCATGATCCCGTGACTAGACACTTGGTCACTCTGAGCTCATTATGATGATGCATTACCGAGTGGGCCCAGTGATACCTCTCCGTCATACGGAGTGACAAATCCCAGTCTTGATCCATGTCACCCAACAGACACTTTCGGAGATACCCGTAGTCTACCTTTATAGTCACCCAGTTACGTTGTGACGTTTGGCATACCCAAAGCACTCCTACGGTATCCGGGAGTTACACGATCTCATGGTCTAAGGAAAAGATACTTGACATTGGAAAACTCTAGCAAACGAACTATACGATCTTGTGCTATGTTTAGGATTGGGTCTTGTCCATCACATCATTCTCTTAATGATGTGATCTCGTTATCAATGACATCCAATGTCCATAGTCAGGAAACCATGACTATCTGTTGATCAACGAGCTAGTCAACTAGAGGCTCACTAGGGACATGTTGGTGTCTGTTATTCACACATGTATTACGATTTCCGGATAACACAATTATAGCATGAATAAAGACAATTATCATGAACAAGGAAATATAATAATAATGCTTTTATTATTGCCTCTAGGGCATATTTCAAACAGTCTCCCACTTGCACTAGAGTCAATAATCTAGTTACATTGTGATGAATCGAAAACCCATGGAATTCTGGTGTTGATCATGTTTTGCTCTAGGGAGAGGTTTAGTCAACGGATCCGCTACATTCAGGTCCGTATGTACTTTACAAATCTCTATGTCTCCATCTTGAACATTTTCATGAATGGAGTTGAAGCGACGCTTGATGTGCCTTGTCTTCTTGTGAAACCTGGGCTCCTTGGCAAGTGCAATAGCTCCAGTGTTGTCACAGAAGAGCTTGATCGGCCCCGACGCATTGGGTATGACTCCTAGGTCGGTGATGAACTCCTTCACCCATATTGCTTCATGTGCTGCCTCCGAGGCTGCCATGTACTCCGCTTCACATGTAGATCCCGCCACGACGCTTTGCTTGCAACTGCACCAGCTTACTGCCCCACCATTCAAAATATACACGTATCCGGTTTGTGACTTAGAGTCATCCAGATCTGTGTCGAAGCTAGCGTCGACGTAACCCTTTACAACAAGCTCTTCGTCACCTCCATAAACGAGAAACATTTCCTTAGTCCTTTTCAGGTACTTTAGGATATTCTTGACCGCTGTCTAGTGTTCCTTGCCGGGATTACTCTGGTACCTTTCTACCAAACTGACGGCAAGGTTAACATCGGGTCTGGTACACAGCATGACATACATAATAGAACCTATGGCTGATGCATAGGGGATGACGCTCATCTCTTCTATATCTTCTGCCGTGGTCGGACATTGAGCTGAGCTCAATTTCATACCTTGTAGCACAGGCAAGAACCCCTTCTTAGATTGATCCATATTGAACTTCTTCAATATCTTATCAAGGTATGTGCTTTGTGAAAGACCTATGAGGCGTCTTGATCTATCTCTATAGATCTTGATGCCTAATATATAAGCAGCTTCTCCAAGGTCCTTCATTGAAAAACTCTTATTCAAATAGGCCTTGATGTTGTCCAAGAGTTCTGTATCATTTCCCATCAAAAGTATGTCATCTACATATAGTATAAGAAATGCTACAGAGCTCCCACTCACTTTCTTGTAAACACAGGCTTCTCCATAAGTTTGTGTAAACCCAAACGCTTTGATCATCTCATCAAAGCGAATGTTCCAACTCCGAGATGCTCGCACCAGCCCATAAATCGAGCGTTGGAGCTTGCACACCTTTTCCGCATTCTTAGGATCGACAAAACCTTCCGGCTGCATCATATACAATTCTTCCTTAAGGAAACCATTAAGGAATGCCGTTTTGACGTCCATTTGCCATATTTCATAATCGTAGAATGCGGCAATTGCTAACATGATTCGGACGGACTTTAGATTCGCTACCGGTGAGAAAGTCTCATCGTAGTCAACCCCTTGAACTTGTCGATAACCCTTAGCGACAAGTCGAGCTTTATAGATGGTCACATTACCATCCGGGTCTGTCTTCTTCTTAAAGATCCATTTATTTTCTATGGCTCGCCGTTCTACGGGCAAGTCAGTCAAAGTCCATACTTTGTTTTCATACATGGATCCTATCTCGGATTTCATGGCTTCTAGCCATTTGTCGGAATCCGGGCCCGCCATTGCTTCTTCATAGTTCGAAGGTTCACTGTCGTCTAACAACATGATTTCCAAGACAGGGTTGCTGTACCACTCTGGTGCAGAACGTGTCCTTGTGGACCTTCGAATTTCAGTAGGAGCTTGATCAGAAGTATCTTGATCATTATCATTAACTTCCTCTCTAGTCGGTGCAGGCACCTCAGGAACATTTTCTTGAGTTGCGCCATTTTCCGGTTCAAGAGGTAATACTTCATCAAGCTCTACTTTCCTCCCACTTACTTCTTTCGAGAGAAACTCTTTCTCTAGAAAGGACCCATTCTTGGCAACAAAGGTCTTGCCTTCGGATCTGAGGTAGAAGGTGTACCCAATAGTTTCCTTTGGGTACCCTATGAAGACGCATTTTTTTCCGATTTGGGTTCGAGCTTTTCAGGTTGAAGTTTCTTGACATAAGCATCGCATCCCCAAACTTTTAGAAACGATAGCTTAGGTTTCTTCCCAAACCATAATTCATATGGTGTCGTCTCAACGGATTTCGACGGAGCCCTATTTAAAGTGAATGCGGCAGTCTCTAAAGCATAGCCCCAAAAAGATAGCGGTAAATCGGTAAGAGACATCATAGATCGCACCATATCTAGTAGAGTGTGATTACGACGTTCGGACACACCGTTACGCTGAGGTGTTCTAGGCGGCGTGAGTTGTGAAACTATTCCACATTTTCTTAAGTGTGTGCCAAACTCGTGACTCAAGTATTCTCCTCCACGATCTGATCGCAGAAACTTGATTTTCCTGTCACGTTGATTTTCAACCTCACGCTGAAATTCCTTGAACTTTTCAAAGGTTTCAGACTTGTGTTTCATTAAGTAGATATACCCATACCTACTTAAATCATCAGTGAGGGTGAGAACATAACGATAGCCACCGCGAGCCTCAACACTCATTGGACCGCACACATCAGTATGTATGATTTCCAATAAGTCGGTTGCTCGCTCCATTGTTCTTGAGAACGGAGTCTTGGTCATTTTTCCCATAAGGCATGGTTCGCACGTGTCAAATGATTCATAATCAAGAGACTCTAAAAGTCCATCTGCATGGAGCTTCTTCATGCGTTTGACACCTATATGACCAAGGCGGCAGTGCCACAAGTATGTGGGACTATCATTATCAACTTTACTTCTTTTGGTACTCACATTATGAACATGTGTAGCATCACGTTCGAGATTCATAAAGAATAAACCATTCACCATAGGAGCATGACCATAAAACATATCTCTCATATAAATAGAACAACCATTATTCTCGGATTTAAATGAGTAGCCATCTCGAATCAAACGAGATCCCGATACAATGTTCATGCTCAAAGCTGGCACTAAATAACAATTATTGAGGTTTAAAACTAATCCCGAAGGGAGATGCAGAGGCAGCGTGCCGACGGCGATCACATTGACCTTGGAACCATTCCTGACGCACATCGTCACCTCGTCCTTTGCCAGTTTCCGCTTATTCCGCAGCCCCTGCTTTGAGTTTCAAATGTGAGCAACTGCACCGGTATCAAATACCCAGGAGCTACTACGGGCACTAGTAAGGTACACATCAATTACATGTATATCACATATACCTTTTGTTTTGCCGGCCTTCTTATCCGCTAAGTACTTAGGGCAGTTCCGCTTCCAGTGGCCGTTTCCCTTGCAATAAAAGCACTCAGTCTCGGGCTTGGGTCCATTCTTTGGCTTCTTCCCGGAAGCTTGCTTGCCGGGCGCGGCAACCTCCTTGCCGTCTTTCCTGAAGTTCTTTTTACCCATGCCTTTCTTGAACTTAGTGGTTTTATTGACCATCAACACTTGATGTTCCTTCTTGACTTCTACCTCTGCTGATTTCAGCATAGCAAATACTTCAGGAATGGTCTTTTCCATCCCCTGCATATTGAAGTTCATCACAAAGCTCTTGTAGCTCGGTGGAAGCGACTGAAGGATTTTGTCAATGACCGCATCATCCGGGAGATTAACTCCCAGCTGAGTCAAGCGGTTATGCAACCCAGACATAGTGAGTATGTGCTCACTGACAGAACTATTTTCCTCCATCTTACAGCTGAAGAACTTGTCGGAGACTTGATATCTCTCGACCCGGGCATGAGCTTGGAAAACCATTTTCAGCTCTTCGAACATCTCATATGCTCCGTGTCTCTCAAAACGCTTTTGGAGCCCCGGCTCTAAACTGTAAAGCATGCCGCACTGAACGAGGGAGTGGTCATCGGTACGTGCCTGCCAAGCGTTCATAACATCTTGTTCTGCAGGGAGAACGGGTGCGTCACCAAGTGGTGCTTGTAGGACATAATCTTTCTTGGCAGCTATGAGGATGATCCTCAGGTTCCGGACCCAGTCCGTATAGTTGCTGCCATCGTCTTTCAGCTTGGTTTTCTCTAGGAACGCGTTGAAGTTGAGGACTACGTTGGCCATTTGATCTACAAGACATATTGTAAAATATTTTAGACTAAGTTCATGATAATTAAGTTCATCTAATCAAATTATTAATGAACTCCCACTTAGATTAGACATCCCTCTAGTCATCTAAGTATTACATGATCCGGGTTAACTAGACCGTGTCCGATCATCACGTGAGACGGACTAGTCAACATCGGTGAACATTTGCATGTTGATCGTATCTTCTATACGACTCATGCTCGACCTTTCGGTCTTCTGTGTTCCGAGGACATGTCTGTACATGCTAGGCTCGTCAAGTCAACCTAAGTGTTTGCTTGTGTAAATCTGTCTTACACCCGTTGTATGTGAACGTCTGAATAAAACACACGATCATCACGTGGTGTTTTGAAACAGCGAACTGTCACAACGGTGCACAGTTAGGGGGAACACTTCTTGAAATTAGTATGAGGGATCATCTTATTTACTACCGTCGTTCTAAGTAAACAAGATGCAAAACATGATAAACATCACATGCAATCAAATAATAAACGTGACATGATATGGCCAATATCACATAGCTCCTTTGATCTCCATCTTGGGGCTCCATGATCATCTTGTCACCGGCTTGACACCATGATCTCCATCATCATGATCTCCATCATCGTGTCTCCATGAAGTTGCTCGCCAACTATTACTTCTACTACTATGGCTAACGCGTTTAGCAATAAAGTAAAGTAATTTACATGGCGTTTCTCAATGACACGCAGGTCATATAAAAGAATAAAGACAACTCCTATGGCTCCTGCCGGTTGTCATACTCATCGACATGCAAGTCGTGATTCCTATTACAATAGCATGAACATCTCATACATGACATACAGATCATTCATCATTCATCACAACTTTGGCCATATCATATCACAAACCACTTGCTGCAAAAACAAGTTAGACGTTCTCTAATTGTTGTTGCAAGTTTTACGTGGCTGAATTAGGGTTCTAGCAAGAACGTCTTCTTACCTACGTTAAAGCCACAACGTGATTTGTCAACTTCTATTTACCCTTCATAAGGACCCTGTTCATCGAATCCGCTTCAACTAAAGTAGGAGAGACAGACACCCGCCAGCCACCTTATGCAACTTGTGCATGTTAGTCGGTGGAACCGGTCTCACGTAAGCGTACGTGTAAGGTTGGTCCGGGCCGCTTCATCCCACAATACCGCTGAAGCAAGAAAAGACTAGTAACGGCAAGAAGGTTGAAAAATTCACGCCCACAACTGATTGTGTTCTACTCGCGCAAGAAGAACTACGCATAGACCTAGCTCATGATGCCACTGTTGGGGAACGTTGCAGAAAACAAAAATTTTCCTACTCGTTTCACCAAGATCATCTAGGAGTTCATCTAGCAACGAGTCATTGGATGCATCTACATACCTTTGTAGATCGCGCACGGAAGCGTTCAAAAGAACGGTGATGATGTAGTCGTACTCGACGTGATCCAAATCACCGATGACCAAGCGCCGAACGGACGGCACCTCCGCGTTCAACACACGTACGGGACAGGAGACGTCTCCTCCTTCTTGATCCAGCAAGGGGGGAGAAGAGGTTGATGAAGATCCAGCAGCACGACAGCGTGGTGGTGGATGCAGGGCGTCACAGTAGCAGGGCTTCGCCAAGACTACGAGGGAGAGACGTAACGGGGAGAGAGGGAGGCGCCAGGGGCTGGTCTGAGATCCCTCCTCTCCCCCCCACTATATATAGGCGTGCCATGGGGGGGGGGGGGGGGCGCCGGCCCTAGTAGATGGATCTACTAGGGGGGGGGGCCTAGGGTGGGGGGCTTGCCCCCCAAGCAAGGGGGCGCCCCCCCTTTAGGGTTTCCCCAATCCCTAGCCGCATGGGCCCTAGGGGGTGGCGCCCCAGCCCACTAAGGGCTGGGTTCCCTCCCACTTCAGCCCATGGGGCCCCCCGGGACAGGTGGCCCCACCCGGTCGACCCCCGGGACCCTCCCGGTGGTCCCGGTACAATACCGGTGACCCCGAAACTTGTCCCGATGGCCGAAACAACACTTCCTATATATAATTCTTTACCTCCGGACCATTCCGGAACTCCTCGTGATGTCCGGGATCTCATCCGGGACTCCGAACAACATTCGGGTTACTGCATATACATATCTTCACAACCCTAGCGTCACCGAACCTTAAGTGTGTAGACCCTACGGGTTCGGGAGACAAGCAGACATGACCGAGACGACTCTCAGGTCAATAACCAACAACGGGATCTGGATACCCATGTTGGCTCCTACATGCTCCACAATGATCTCATCGGATGAACCACGATGTCGAGGATTCAATCAACCCCGTACGCAATTCCCTTTGTCAATCGATATGTTACTTGCCCGAGATTTGATCGTCGGTATCCCAATACCTCGTTCAATCTCGTTACCGACAAGTCACTTTACTCGTACCGTAATGCATGATCCCGTGACTAGACACTTGGTCACTCTGATCTCATTATGATGATGCATTACCGAGTGGGCCCAGTGATACCTCTCCGTCATACGGAGTGACAAATCCCAGTCTTGATCCATGTCACCCAATAGACACTTTCGGAGATACCCGTAGTCTACCTTTATAGTCACCCAGTTACGTTGTGACGTTTGGCATACCCAAAGCACTCCTACGGTATCCGGGAGTTACACGATCTCATGGTCTAAGGAAAAGATACTTGACATTGGAAAACTCTAGCAAACGAACTATACGATCTTGTGCTATGTTTAGGATTGGGTCTTGTCCATCACATCATTCTCTTAATGATGTGATCTCGTTATCAATGACATCCAATGTCCATAGTCAGGAAACCATGACTATCTGTTGATCAACGAGCTAGTCAACTAGAGGCTCACTAGGGACATGTTGGTGTCTGTTATTCACACATGTATTACGATTTCCGGATAACACAATTATAGCATGAATAAAGACAATTATCATGAACAAGGAAATATAATAATAATGCTTTTATTATTGCCTCTAGGGCATATTTCCAACAAGCCGCACCCTGAAGTCTTGGCGCCTCCCTCTCCCCTGCTACACCTCTCCCTCTCGCAGAAGCTCGGCGAAGCTCTGCCGGAACTCTGCTGCATCCACCACCATGCCGTCGTGCTGCTGGATCTTCATCAACCTCTCCCTCCTCCTTGCTGGATCAAGGTGCGGGAGACGTCATCCGCTCTGTACGTGTGTTGAACACGGATGTGCTGTCCGTTCGGCACTTGGTCATCGGTGATTTGGATCACGACGAGTACGACTCCCTCAACCCCGTTCTCTTGAACGCTTCCGCTCGCGATCTACAAAGGTATGTACATGCACTCCTATCACTCGTTTCTAGATGAACTCATAGATGGATCTTGGTGAAACCGTAGGAAATTTTTTATTTTCTGCAACGTTCCCCAACGGATGACACTGCCCCTCTCGTAGCTGACAGCGGTGAACTACACCTCCTGGGCAATCAAGGTGGAGGCTATCGTTGATGCCCAGGGGCTGTCGTGCGTGGTTGCGCCAGCGGAGGGTGTGGCGATCAATGCAGGGAAGAGCAAGACGGCTAGGGCGATGCTCCTAGGCGCGCTGTCGGAGGAGATTTTGATGTAGGTTGCGACGAAGCCGACGACAAAGGAGGTGTGGGACAGCCTCAAGACCTGGTTCGTCTGAACCGATCAGGTGAGGGCGGTGCGGCTTACGATGTTGCGCAGCGAATTCGACCGCCTACACATGGACGACAGGGACGAGCTGGACGCGTACACCGGGAAGGTCGACAGCATGGCAGCAAGGTACGCCGGACTCGGGGCAATGCTTGACGACGCGGTAATGGTCAAGAAGCTGCTCGACACCGTGCCGGATTGGTTGTACGCCACGGTGACCGGCATTGAGCCGTTATGCGATGTCGAGGAGATGCCCTTCAAGGAAGCGTCGGGCGTCTGAAGGCCTTCGAGGAGCCGACGCGGCGGCGCACGCAGGCCAGTGGCGACTGGGCGGGCGACTAGCTCATGCTCACCGCAGCTTACTGGGCGGCGTGCCGGCGCCAGGGAATCGGCGGCTTCGATGATGATGACGGCGGCAACGGCACGGCAAGCGTTGTGGCTGATGCTACAACTGTGGACAGTGCAACCATTTCAAGCGGGACTGTACGAACCATAGAAAGGGCGCGGCGGCGGAGCAGGCTCTCCTCGCCAATGTCGACATCGAAGGGCCATCACTCCTCTAGGTTGTGGCTTAGGGGATGAGTGTTGGCCAATAAACCACGACGACCATGTCAGGTACGTGTGTGTGTGCGCACACCGGGCGCGTCGGGTACGGTCGGGTCCGTGACGAGCATGCGTGTGTGTGTGAGTGTGGCATGAGGTGTGCATATGTGCGTGCACGGCTAGTCGTGGCAGTAGGCCAGTGAGTTAGTGGATCACGGGAGGCGTGGGCGCGATTGTTGCGGGCTGGCCGCGAGCTGCGCTTGTACGTGTGCATGGTGTCCTCGGCCGGCTAGGTAGGGGGCATGGGGATCGTGTCCCAGTGCCGGCCCAGGTATAAAGCCCCCTGGACGATCGTTGTAACTGGAGACGTGTCGAGTTCATGCTCGAGGAAAAAGATCGCCATTGTTGGGGCGGGCATACGTGCGCCGGAAAATTCATCGTGTCCAGTCTCTTCTTCCTCCTTTCCTTTCTTCTTGGTTCATGCGAGAGAGCCGGAGCGTGACCAGAGGAGAGAGCTAGCGCGTGCTAGGGCAAGGTTTCGCGCCAACAGCAGATCATCTTGTATGAAGAGCTGCACCTGAGCCGGTCACAGCACGTTCACGCCCGCCTCCCTGCCATGGCTACTGCAACACCTGAAGGAAGCAATACGTACGCAGCTAGCCTGTCATGAGTTTCTGCATGCACTAGCAGCGAGTAACTAGTAACTGCTGTGGAGAAAGGAGATAATGTACCTTTGCCTTGGCTCGGCAGGAGAATGGCGCCCACCTTGTCGGCGACGCAGGGGAGGTCGGCGACCAGGAGGTTGGCCTCCAGTGAAAGCATCAGGAGGATGCTAGCGACGATACATCTCTTCATCCTCATGGCGGGGGAATGGTCTAGATCTCCAGCTTGCCCCCTCCACCTCCCGAGCCGCCTCCCGCGTGGGCGACCGGGAGGCCCCCAGATCCCGTCGGTCGGACCTCCCCCACTCCTCCTCCTCCCTCGCCGCCGCCCAAGGGCGCGGCCAGGCGAAGCCTAGCCGTCGCCGGCGGCGGCGGGGACTCGGGCCCTCTCGCTCGGGTGGGGCTGGCGCGGGACGGCGCCCCTGGGCCGTAGCGTGGCGGCGGGCCGGACGCCACGACGGGTGGTGGCGGCGCCTCGGCGACTTCGCTTCCCCCGGCAGGAGGCCTCGCGATCTGGTGCGTCGCGGCCGCCAGGGACGGCGGCGGCGTGACCGGATCGGTTCGCGCCAGTGCGACCGGATCTATGCCCAAGCGTGGGCCTTGATCGCTGGTCTGTCGTTGGCACCGTGGTGGGTGTGACTCATCGGCAGCTGGGCAGATCCGCGGGATTCTACCCTTCTCTGGTCCTTGTCAGCGTGGGCAACTCCGGGGGAAACCCTAGATCTCCTTGGGATCAAGCGATGGCGGCGCTTTTGCGTCGTAGTCCCTATTTAGGGCATTGTTTTGGAGTTTGCTCCGGCTGAAGGGACCACCGACGTCGGTGGCGCACGTCTGGTGGAGCAACTGCCGATGAAAATCGCGCCGACTACGGTCATGGTGGACGATGGCGGCGTCTTTGATGTCGTTCCCTTGTCGAGGCATCGTCGTTGCAGTCTGCGTCATCAGGCTCGGGATGCTCCGGGGGAAACCCTAGATCTGGGTCTTCCGGATCGGACGATGATGGCGTTTTATCGCTTTCCCTCCTGGGGGCATCGTTTTGGAGTTAGTGATGGCTGGGGATGGTGGAGCGGTGCTTCATCTCACACATTGATGGCGGCGGATATCGGCGGCATGACGCTGTGGAGGCTCGGCGTCGGATGCACAGAGATGGACTCACGCAGGAGGAGGTTGCTGTCTGGCGCCATGGTGACGTCGATGGCTGAGTGGCCAGACAAGGTAGAAACCTCAATATGATCTGAAGACAAACCTGTGGAAGATGGCGGTGACGACACACGAGTGCGTCTGACCGGATTGTGCCCCAGACCTGGTATGTGGCTCGGCTGGGGCTTCCAAATGAGTGTTTCGGCTTCCGGCTTTTGATGTTAGGCTTAGGTGGGTGGTCTGGGTAGTGGCCCAGCTAGCACCCCTTCATCATTTTGGATAGGAGTAGCGGCATATGTTGCCAAGATGGTGGATTCAGACACATTATTGTAATACTTTGTAAGATCCTCGAGAATAATCAATAAAGTGACTATATGCATCTCCCAGATGCAGAGGCCGGGGTCATCCTCCTTTTCTAAAAAAATGGCCGACTAGTTTGCTTTGGCTCTTACTCATCTCACTTCTGCATTTGGCCGGTATATGTAGCCTCGCGACACCGGTTAATCAGGTGAGGAGTGGCTCGTGAGCATTAATGTCTATCGGATTGGGCACATGGATGACATTATACGGGTGGCACCGAGAACTGTAGCACGCCACTGGACTGATTGATCATCGTACAACTATCGGGCCTCTAAGCATCACATGCACAGTACTTCCGCTCGATGATTGCTTGGTGTGATTTAATTCTGGCCTAGTCCGTCTCAAGCAGGTTAATGGATACCTTACTTTACCTTGTCCAGTAAACTACCGTGGGCCATTTGTTGGAACCGCAGCCCTCTAGCTACCTCTCATCTCACTTGAACGGAGGTGGAAGAAGAACACGGACACAAGATTTTTCGATCGGCGCACGAACACCGCCATGGACGCACGAACGCCCCAATCCTTTTCCTCTTTACAGTGGCTACATGGCTATACATGGCTCTACTTACAAGAGTACACAGAGGGGAGCTTTATACTCGTGCACACACACGCCCAGGCCGGCACACCCGGCCCCTAACTCCACGCACCTAGCATGCACTAACCAACCACACATGCACGTCCCTATCCAGCTGATGCATGCACGCACTAACTAACTAGCCTACTCGTAGCTAACAACCTTATCCGGTCAATCGTGAGCACGCCTGCTCATCCGCACGACCTGGACGGCAGGTTGCTTCGCTGCATGCTACTACTGGAGTATCATCGTCGTCCTACGACCACAAGCCTGGCCGCAAACCGGCTCAAACTAGACTCACTCGCTGGACACGGACATGAGCACAAACCGGCGCCCGAACTTGACCTAGACCTAGAGACACATTGGTCACCACGGCAAGTCGTGGTTTATGCCTAACATACTCCTCCTAAACTACGACATCGCCGTCGTCTCGGAGTTGGTGTAGCTCCCTTCGTTGATGTAGCCACGACCGTGACCCAGCCCGCGGACTCGACCTGGCGCAACGACGCCGGTCGCACCGCTACGGACCCGACCTGGCGCACTGACGTCGGTCCCACCGTGCTCCGTCACGTCTTCGGCGACACACGCCGAGCTCCTTCTCCGCCGGCGACACACGCCTGGCGTCCCTCTGCGCCCCGCACGTCCCGCGCGCACCCAACGCGCCCGACGAGCCCGACCGCACCAGTGTGTCCCGCACGTCCCGCGCGCACCCGACGCGCCCGACGAGCCCGACAGCACCAGACGCTCACCACGTGTCGCCTCCGCCATGGCAGGCGCCAGCGACAAACGCCGGAAGGATGTAGCCGAACTCGAGCACGGACTCGAGCACCACGGCGACATACGCCTCCTCCCAACGTCAACCGCACGCTCGTACGCGCACCCACGGTCCCGACGCGCCCAACGCGTCCAGTGCGCACCCATAACACGCACCGGTCGCGCCCGGCTCGCCGCCGCGTCTTATTGCCCTGCACCGCCGCGGCCTCCATGCCGCCATGCAGTGCCTCCACGCCGCCACACCGTGTTGTGCCGCCGCGCCACCACGCAGCGCCTCGGCGGCCTCCGCGGTCGCCGCACGTACGGCGTCACCGCCCGCCGCATCCGCCACGCGCCATGACAGCCACAGCGCCGCCCACCTTCATGGGCCGACACACGGCCCGGAGCTTCACCGCGCAGCCGCCGGCGAACGCCGCCACCGCCGTCACGCCTCCGACACGGCAAGCACGCCCAAGACACCAAGCTCTGATACCAATTGTTGGAACCACAGCCCTCTAGCTACCTCTCCTCTCACTTGAACGGAGGTGGAAGAAGAACACGGACACAAGATTTTCCGGTCGGCGCACGAACGCCGCCACGGGCGCACGAACGCCCCAATGCTTTTCCTCTTTACAGTGGCTACATGGCTACACACGGCTCTACTTACAAGAGTACACAGAGGGGAGCTTTATACTCGTGCACACACACGCCCAGGCCGGCACACCCGGCCACTAACTCCACGCACCTAGCATGCACTAACCAACCACACATGCACGTCCCTATCCAGCTGATGCATGCACGCACTAACTAACTAGCCTATTCGTAGCTAACAACCTTATCCGGTCAATCGTGAGCACGCCTGCTCATCCGCACGACCTGGACGGCAGGTTGCTTCGCTGCATGCTACTACTGGAGTATCATCGTCGTCCTACAACCACAAGCCTGGCCGCAAACCGGCTCAAACTAGACTCACTCGCTGGACACGGACATGAGCACAAACCGGCGCCCGAACTTGACCTAGACCTAGACACACACTGGTCACCACGGCAAGTCGTGGTTTATGCCTAGCACCATTTATTCGCTGCCCAATACCTAACTATCAATCCCTTTTGTTGGGGATATTACCACTAGGCGTAAACCGGCCTATTTGGGCCGGGTTAACTTCATTAGTGGTATAAGCAGATAAAGGCCCAAGGCCCGTAGTCGGTTTAGAGTATGTAATCGTAAACCGACCTGATGTATGACTTGTGTTGTAAGTTAGGAATAGAGAGATACCAACCGGAATACGAGTATGAATCGGTTGGGACTCTATGGACCGACGGGCGTCACCCGTGTATATAAGGGGACGACCCGGCGGCGGTTGAAGGGGAGAGAACCAACAACTCGAGCCTAGGCGAAGCATATTTGCTCCCTAGCCATCGAGACCACATCAATTCCATCACAACTAGACGTAGGCTTTTACCTTCATCGAAGGGGCCGAACTAGTATAAAACCCTCGTGTCTTTGTGTCCGCTTTAACCCCTTCAGGTAAACCCGTAGCGATGGCTCCACGACTAAGTCCCTTCACTAGGACATCTGCCGTGACAAACCCACGCCAGTTGGCGCCCACCGTGGGGCAATCGCACGATGGTTTGACGATCTTGGAGGGCAAGCTCAAGGGACTCGAAGGCTATGTTGTGGGCCGGATGACGAAGAGTCGTCGCGGCAGGATCTACATCGACGGCGCGGGATGGGGTCCCGAGGCCGATTCAATCGAGTACGGGTACCGGGTCCCCTTCGGCGGCATACACGTTTTCATTGGCAAGATCGGGGAGCCTGGGCTTGAGCCGGACATCTGCACCGACCTCGTCGAGACGGCTCAGCGTGCGAGACCTACCCAGGTTAAACCGGCCATGAAGCGTGCCTTTGTTGGAGTCATCCGCGGAGGAGAGCGTGAGGACGAATCAGAACACGGTGGCGAGACCATCGTTTATTCCGGCGATGAATCCTCGACCGGAGACACCGAATCGCTATACCAGTTGCAAGACGATCAGGTTAGGGGCTGTTCCGATGGCGACAGTATTCCGGACCCCCCAGGCCAGATCAACCGGGTTGGAATATTCATGACCGGCACCCAGGCGGCGAATCATTCTTCGACCGCCGCAGCAATGCTCTCCGGATCAGCAGCGGCAGCGGCAGCAGGGGTTGGAGGCCTTATGCGCCCGCCGGTTCAAGTTCTATCCGACCTGTTTGATGCATTAGCCGCGCTTATGGCAGAAGCCAATCCGGTGGATCAGGAGGCTCATGATGCAGAGATTGCAAAGGTGAAAGAACAGATCGTGCAGGCCAAAGCGGATCTGTCGGCAGAAAAGGACAGGATGGCTGCAGAGCAGGCCGCTCTGGACGCCCAGGCTTATAAGCTCATGCTCGACCAGAATGCGTCACAGGAGGTCTTGAAGCGGAAGCACAGATCATGCCTGCCGTTAGGGTTTGACCCCCAAAATCTCTTTCACAATCCAGAAGCAGGGCCCAGTAATCCGCCGCAGTACCTGGAGGCAAACCGGATTGAAGCACCAGGGCCAGGAGCGACGGTCCAGCCCCGCCTGATGGACCCCCCTCAACAGAACATTGTGGCCCCTCTGCCAGTCCAGACACCCCCGGGTCATTACTCGAATCCTATGGACAACCTTGTTGCGGCCGCTGCACGATTAGAGGCCATCCCAGTCGAAGGGGACTCTCCGCAGGCGATAGAGACGCGCCGGGTTAAGGAGCTTCTCCGGACTGCGCTGATTCAGCAGGAAGCATATTCGTACAGCCGTGATCGGATTCACTCTACACCCCGTCCATGCCGGAGCTATAGCAGGCGCATGAATGAACCGACCATATCGAGCAATGCGCGAGGCCGTGAAGCAGCCCATGGCCATAGCCCGGCAGGTGGTGTCCGCGATGCACAGGACGTGGTGGACCGGGCCCGGGCACAAAGGGAGGCCGAGTTAGCAGCACAGGATAATGCAGGTCAACTTACACCGGTTCGCTCTACCACCTTCGCCGGACCAGGAGTCACATCCGCTTTGGGAGTGCCTTGCTTAATCCCCGCTTTACGCAATGTGCGCCTGCCCAAAGATTTCAAGTGTCCACGCAAGGTGCCGAATTACACCGCTGATTTATCCCCTGAAGCGTGGGTAGAAAGTTATGAGATGGCCATGGAGATGCTAGACGTAGATGAGGCCGCGTGTGCAAAATACTTCACCATGATGCTTGAGGGCACGGCCCGTACTTGCTTGAAGAGCCTACCACCCAATTCTATCAGCTCATGGGCCCAGTTGAGGGCCCGGTTTATACAAAATTTTAAGGATATATGTAAGCAGCCCAAATCCATAGTAGACCTGGCGGCTTGTGTCCAGGAGGAAGGAGAATCAACGACCCGTTGGGTGCGCCGCGTTTCGGAAATTTTGCACTCGTCTGACAGGATTAATGCTGACTCTGCGATCTTAACCCTGGAAGGCAACTGTCGGTTTGAGCCTTTAAAATTGAAATTGGGACGCATGAAGCGGTTCTGTAATGACATGGGAACCCTCATGGCCGCTTTAGTGAAGTATGCTAATTCGGACAGTACCAAGGATCCCGAGCCTGATGATGATGAGGCAGGGAAGGGAAGAAAGAATAGCAACTCCAAACAGCAGCAGCACAAACCGGCGGGACATGGAAACGGAGGCAAGCGCAAGGCAGATGGTAGCATGGATTTTGTGGCCAACACCAATGCACAGGACAGGGGGCAGCGGCGCAGAGGTAAAGCGGCAAATCGTAATGGGGGTCCCAATCCTAACGCAAGCCGTTTGAATTACTTGTTGAATCAGCCTTGCCCAAAGCACGGGACGAAGGAGTCACCGGCCAACCACCTTTGGAAGGATTGTTATATCATGCAGGAGTTTAAAAACTCTAATGCCTTCCAGTATGACCATGGGTCAGGTGGCGGTTCAGGATCCGGTTTATATGGTCCGGGTCACGATAGAGCTTCCGGTTCAGGTTTCAATCAGGGCGGTCACAACAGCCAGAATAATCAGAACGGCCAGCAGCAGCATCAGCAGTCGGGTTATCAGAGCCAGCCAAAGCAGTTGAGCAATGGGCAATACCATGTTTTCACAACTAGCTTGGATAAGCGCGACCGGAAACTCCACAAGCGAGCGGTGAATTCTGTTGAACCGGCCCTGCCATGTTATTTATGCTGGTCAGAGCAGCCTATCGTGTGGAGCAGAGAGGATCACCCGCCCCGGGTTGATAATCCGGGCCAGCTAGCATTGGTGGTAGACCCTCAGGTAGGGGGTTATAAGTTCACCAAGGTACTCGTGGATGGAGGAAGCAGTATTAACATACTATACTATGAGACATTCCGGCGCATGGGTCTAACGGACAAGGATCTCAGACCGTCTAATACGGTGTTCCATGGTGTAGTGCCAGGCAAATCTGCATATCCTGTTGGTAAGATAGCCCTAGATGTGGCTTTTGGGGACGAGCACGATTCTCGGACGGAAAAATTAACCTTTGAGGTGGTGAAGATCCGGAGCCCGTATCACGCCTTGTTTGGGCGGCCCGCTTATGCCAAGTTTATGGCGCGACCTTGTTATGTCTACGTACAACTCAAGATGCCAGGTTACAAGGGGACGATAACGGTTCATGGGAGCCGTAGGGTCGCTTTGGAATGTGAGGAAGGTGATGCGGCTTATGCAGAGTCCGTCTGTGCCACGGAAGAGTTGAAGTATTATAAGGACAATGTTGATCTGGCGGATATAACCCCTTTGAAGAAGCCAACTACAGAGCATGATTCAGATCTGAAGTTCAAATCGGCGGCTGACACCAAGCTTGTTGACTTCGTGCCTGGTGATTCGTCCAAGCAGTTCACTATCAGTGCCAACCTGGATCCCAAATAGGAAAGCGCGCTCATCGAGTTCATCCGTGAGAATCGGGACATTTTTGCATGGAAACCGTCTGACATGCCAGGTGTACCGAGGGAACTCGCTGAGCACACTCTTAATGTGGATCCTAAGTACAAACCGGTGAAACAATTCCTCCGCTGGTTTAACGAAGAAAGGCGCAAGGCCATTGGAGAGGAAGTGGCCAGGCTTTTAGCAGCTGGTTTTATCATTGAGGTGTTCCATCCAGAGTGGCTTGCTAATTCGGTGCTGGTTCTTAAGAGAAATGGCACTTGGCGTATGTGTGTGGATTACACAGATCTTAACAAGGCCTGTCCGGCAGATCCTTTTGCCCTCCCCCGCATTGACCAGATCATTGATGCCACGGCAGGTTGTGAGCGTTTGAGTTTTTTGGATGCATACTCTGGATATCATCAGATCAAGATGGCATTTAAGGACCAGGAGAAAACATCATTTATTACTCCCTTTGGAGCCTTCTGCTATGTATCTATGCCATTCGGGCTCAAGAGTGCCCAAGCCACCTATCAATGGTGTGTACAGAATTGCCTGCATAAACAGATTGGCCGCAATGTGCACGCCTATGTGGATGATATTGTAGTAAAGTCAAGACAGAAGGAGACGCTGGTGGATGATTTAAAGGAGACCTTTGACAACGTGCGAGTTTACAAGATGATGCTTAATCTGGCCAAGTGTGTCTTTGGTGTTCCGGCAGGCAAATTACTGGGTTTCCTGGTGTCTAACAGAGGAATTGAAGCTAACCCGGAGAAGATTACGGCTATTACATCCCTAGCTAAACCGAAGTGTATCAACGATGTTCAGCGTTTGGCAGGCCGAATCGCTGCACTGAGCCGGTTTATCAGCCACCTCGGAGAGAAGGCCATCCCTTTATATCAAATGCTGAGGAAGGCAGACAATTTCGTCTGGAGTCCGGCTGCTGACGAAGCCTTTGAGGACTTGAAGCGGCAGTTAGCCAATCCGCCGGTTCTTGCGGCTCCGGTTGACAAGGAGCCACTGTTATTATATGTAGCAGCTAATGCTCGGGCAGTTAGTGTGGCCATTGTGGTGGAACGCAAAGAGGCAGGCAAGGAGTATCCGGTTCAGCGGCCGGTTTATTATATCAGCGAGGTGCTTATTGAATCCAAGCAACGGTATCCGCATTGGCAGAAGCTGGTTTATGTTGTCTTCATGGCCAGCCGGAAATTGAAGCAGTATTTTCAAGGACACCCCATTACAGTGGTCAGTTCAGCTCCTTTGGGTGATATCATACAAAACCGGGAGGCCACTGGCCGGGTTGCCAAGTGGGCTATAGAGCTTGGGCCACACGGACTGAAGTATGTGCCTCGAACGGCGGTGAAGTCTCAAGCACTTGTTGATTTCGTCAACGATTGGACAGAATTACAAGCGCCAGAGGAAAAGCCGGATCACACGTATTGGACTATTCATTTTGATGGATCCAGGCAATTGGAAGGCTCGGGGGTTGGAGTCGTATTAACTTCCCCACGAGGTGATAAGTTCTGTTATGTTCTCCGTTTAATGTTCCCTTGTACCAATAATGCAGCTGAGTACGAAGCATTGCTCCATGGTCTCCGGATGGCTAAAGAGATGAACATAAGCCGGGTTAAGTGTTTCGGCGACTCGGACCTTGTGGCTCAACAGGTGTCTGGCACTTGGGATTCTAAGGACCCACTCATGGCTGCATATCGTCGGGAAGTAGATAATATTGCAGGTTGCTTCAAGGGTTATCAAGTGGATCATGTGGACCGTCGAAAGAATGAAGCGGCGGACGCTTTAAGCCGGTTGGGTTCTCAGCGCAAACCGGTCCCGCCCAATGTCTTTTTGGACGTGTTGTGCAATCCGTCAGTCCAGCTCCCAGGTGAAGCGGATTTGGCTATTCCTGACCCGGAAGCTCAATTGGTGGCAGCGTTACATGTTATTCCGGATTGGACGATTCCTTATATTGTATACATGACCCGGGGGGAGTTGCCAGAGGATGAAATTCTAGCAAGGCAGATAGTCCGACGATCCAAGTCCATGACGATTCTCAATGGTGAATTGCATCGTTGCAGTGTATCAGGGGCGTTTCAACGTTGTGTTTCTCCTGAGGAAGGCTGTGAAATCTTAAGAGAAATCCATGAGGGGGATTGTGGACACCATGCCGGTTCAAAGTCCCTGGTGGCAAAGGCATTTTGTCACGGGTTTTACTGGTTGACAGCACATGCTGATGCAGAGGACTTGGTTAAGCGGTGCGATGGATGTCAAAATTTTTCAAGGCGTGCACATGTGCCAGCTCAAGAATTAAGGATGATTCCAATAACATGGCCATTTGCAACTTGGGGGCTGGATATGGTCGGACCTTTTAAAAGATCCAAGGATAAGAAAACTCACCTTTTGGTAGCAGTTGATAAATTTACCAAGTGGGTTGAAGCGGAGCCTGTCATCAAGTGCGATGCAGCAACAGCGGTGCAGTTCATCAAAAAGGTGATTTTCCGGTTTGGCTTTCCGCACAGTATCATTACTGACAATGGTACCAATTTATCCAAGGGGGCTATAAAGGAGTTCTGTGAACGTGAGCACATCCAACTTGACGTATCATCAGTGGCGCACCCCCAGTCCAATGGACAAGCAGAACGAGCTAATCAAGAGATTCTGCGAGGCATTAAACCCCGGCTTATGGTCCCATTGCAAAGGACACCAGGATGTTGGGTTGAAGAGCTACCATCTGTGCTTTGGAGTATCAATACTACGCCAAACCGGTCCACAGGATACACGCCATTTTTATGGTCTATGGAGCAGAGGCAGTTCTCCCTAGTGATATCCGGCACGATTCGCCTCGTGTAGCAGCTTATGTTGAAGCGGGCAATGAGACGGCACGGCAAGACGCTTTGGACCTATTGGACGAAGCGCGTGATCTAGCGGCTGCCCGTTCGGCGATTTACCAACAAGATCTTCGTCGCTATCACAGTCGCCGGGTTAGAACCTGAACTTTTCAAGAAGGAGATTTGGTGCTTCGACTAATCCAGGACCAGATGGATATGCACAAGTTATCCCCACCTTGGGAAGGACCTTTTGTGGTCAGCAAGAATTTGCACAACGGGTCGTACTATCTGATTGATATTCGAGAGCGTCAAGACTCACGTACATCAGAGGAGGAGACCAACAGGCCGTGGAACATAGCTCATCTTCGGCCTTACTATACTTGAGCCATCGGCTCTAATTATGTACATATCATGACAATGTATATATTATCCTTGATATTATAAACCGGAACCTCAGCTAAAGCGGGATCTCTATCTGTTTCATCATGCGAGGTTACACGGAGTGGTTCTGTTAAAAGCGGCCTCCGGTTTACCCCTTGACATATGTTATTTATATATCACTGGGGGCCTTGGTCGTGTCCGAACCAACGAACACCCTTTGATAGGCGACAGCCACCAGATCATTTGGGGACATGGTCAAGTCTGAACCAGTCACGCCTCTTGGTCGGCCTAAAGGCCACAAAATCACTTGGGGGCATGGTCGAACCCGAACCATTGTCACGCCTCTTGATCTGGCATACATGCCACGAGTCATTTGGGGACCTGGCTGACTTGAATCATTGTCACTCCTATTGGGGGCCTTGATCCTGTCCGACCATGGTAATACCATCTGAACAGCTCAGTATAGCATATATTTGCAAATGGTTTTTCTCATTGCCTTTGCTTCCATGTTATTTTCATGGTTTGTTTGTTCTTGTTTTTGTTGGATTTCTTTTATGTCAACAAGCATATTTTTCCGGTTCAACCGACGGTTTTTGATCCCCCTTTAATCCGGAGGGGACTGCCCGGTTTACCTTTTCCCTGTTAACATCAAGGAGTAACTAGGGGGCTCGTATTGATTCAATACGGGGTATACGGGAGCTATCTTCTCCCTTTTTGACGGTAATGGTTTATAAACCCACCGCTTCAGGCTTGGCTAAAGCCAGCTTTATGCCCAAACATGGCAGGTATTTATGTATCATCTGTTTGTTATATTTCTGATACACATATCAAGATCATAATCCGGCTGACGGTATAACCGCCACCGAAGTTCAAATTTTTCTGATTGCAGGAAATATGAATTCATAAGTTTTTCAAGCAAAAGCTTCAATACTTATGCGTGAAGGCATATTCCAGGCAGAAGTTTTAATTATCCTATTACAAGGAAGCATGGTGCCCAAACAAGATCATTGTTTTTGTGGAAAGATGTTACAAATAACTCTCCAAACCGGCTTTCGTTCAAGCCTGCTCCTCATCCTCCGCCGCTTCAGCTTCCTCGTCTCTACCCATTGGCTAGAAATCAACAGTGGCCCAGTCGATTCCCATTAAAGCTTGGAAAACAGCCTCTTCATGGATCAGGGAAGACGGTTCAATATCAGGGGCGTAAGTGTGCTTACGGATTGGAGGGATCAGATTCTCCGCTTCAACAGTTGGGGCAGGCACTCGCTTGTTTTGCTCATTATATTGCGCTTGATAATGCGTCAAGTCTGTCTCTTCAGCTAGCTGGCAAGCCAGAGGGCGCACTGCACGGTTTATGTCTCTTAAATCTTCCTCGTTGAATTCCGAGCCATCCTCTTTCAAGCTGGGATAGCCTTGGGCTGCTTCCACAGGATCAAAATCGGGCACCCATGCCTTTGCCCGGATTAAGGCATTGATGGCTCCGGTTCGGGCAGCGGATTTTTTCAGCTCCTCAATCCGGGCTGGAAGCATTGACAACCGGCTAAGAGTGTCCTGGATTAAGGAGGGCGCCGGGTTGTTATGAGATGTTGCGGTGATAATCCGTTGAGCTCCGGTATACAGTTGTTCCACCAAGGTGTAGGCGGCCTTCAGTTTCATCCGTACATCATTTCCTAAGTGCCCAATACGTGTGCCTACAACAAGATTGGAAGGATCTCAAACCGGATTTACGCTACAGCAGGTTCAAATTATGACAGAGGTTAAAAGGAGCTTACCAAAGATTGCAGCAGTCATGGAGTTTATTTGCCGCTGTACGGCCGTCAGTTCATCCACCACCGGTTTAAGGGCAGCTTCAGCATTTTCCGCTCTTTTGGCTAAACCGGCCTTCTCAGTGGCCCAGTCAGCCCGCTCCTTCTGAAGCTTTCCTTCAGCCGTTCAGCAGTGCTCAAGGCGCTGGTTAGCTCTTGCTTTGATTTATCTGTTTCAGCTTGCTGGGTCTTCAAGGCCTCCTGCAAATCGGCAATCCGGTCCTCCTTGATTTTCACCTCAGCCTGCATACAGACAGTATTTCAGCTTTGCACAAGCAATCCAAGCAATTGAAGTATCAACCACATAACACAATTATATGCCTAATACTTGGGGGCTAATGTACCTTCAATTTTTGTATATTAGTAGATTGCAAAGTCCCAAGCTCAATACAAGTATTCAACTTGGCACTTGGGGGCTAATGGCTATTTGATCAAGTTATGTTCTAAGGACAGTTTTCTATGGGAGCCCCGGTTTACTTATGATAAGTTAGACCGGGCCTTGAGGGTTATATCGACAGGTTTCAAAAATGTTCAGGATCAAGTCCCGGTTTGACCAAGGTCACAAACCGGCCCTTGGGGGCTACAAGGATGAATGCAAGGACAACAAGGAAAGAAGAAATTTACCTCAAATTTGTCCCTCATCATCTTGACCAGACCAGCTTCACAGTCGCGGCTGGTATAAAGCCGGTTTAAATAGCCAGAATGAAGATCTTGAGCGCTCAGAGCGGCATATGTCTCTAATTCAACATCCCATTTTCCTTTGTTCAAAGTGGAAGAATCCTCTTTGATGGTATGCCTGGTAAGGGTGGCAGGATTCCCGGGTTCAGAGCGGCCCACACCGGTAATCACGACATCATCATCTTTTGACTCACCGGTTTGTGTTGGCGCGACCGGTTTGTCAGCAGAATTGTGGGGTTCCTCAATCTGGACTGAGCTGGCAGGAGGATCAGCAGAGGCTGGGGCGTTAATAGGCCTTTCTTCGGGGATAACGTCGTCTTGCAAAGGAGGATCATTGGGGATATCTTCAGAAGTAAACATTTCACGATCCGGTGCTTGGTCATGTTCAGGGGCCACATCTTTTTCAGCCGCTTTATCCAGGCGGGCCTTCTTGCTTGGTTTCGGTTTAGCCCTGAAAGAAGAACAAAAGACAAGGAAAAGCATAAGCCATTGCGCAGTATACTGGAAGTACATGTTCAGTTTAACTTACCCAACAACGGTTTTCAAGGGTGGTAGCTGAGTGGCCGACGATTCACCAGACGATGAATGAGAAGTGACCTGATAATCGGAGTCGGATGGATTAAGAGGTTGGCGGAAGAAACCCGCTTTAGGATTTAAATCAATAAAAAGGTCGGAGACCTCGGAGCGGCGTTTTCGAACCGGACTGTTTGGTAAACCGGCAGAAGTAACTACCTGGCCGCTGTGCCGGGTTGTGCGGCGAGCTTCGTGTTGCTGGGTCTTCATAAGAAAGTTGGGATCCAAATAAGCAAGAGGATGGGAAAATTTAACTTTCCGGTTTGCCCGGCGAGATTTTAGCAAAGGCAAGCTTTCGGAATCAGAAGAAAGAATAATTACCTCAACGAAGCCCGCATTGCTGGCCTCAGCGTCATCCTGACAAGCATCATCATCAATAAGGCATGTAAAAAGCAAGCCAAGTGAATCAAGTTCTACCTCAAGATCCGGATTACCCACATCATCATCAATAGCCGGGTCAGATGAAGCGGTGGTCTTTCTCTTACGAGCTGGTTTCTTGACGACCTTGGTCTTGGGCCGGGTTGGCCGCCCTGCCTTCTCCGTTTTATCTTGTGGAAGTTTTTTGCTCCAAAACGGATTATCATTCTGGATCAGCAGTAATTAAAGGTCAGGCAGAGTAAAGCAGTAACAAGTTCAATCATAGAGCAATTAAAATCTTACCGCTGGCGGTTCGTTGGTGGTGCAGTAAGGAAGCAGACCGGTTTGAGCACAGAGGTGCTCCGGTTCATTCAACATCTTCTTTACAGATTCTGTGACTTCATCGTCGGAGACTTGGATTTGGGTATGCCGGAGTGGGTCATCGACACTACCAGTATATTCGCACATCAAACCGGGGCGCCGGCTCAGAGGCAGAATGCTCCACGATATCCAGCAGCGTGCAAGGTCTATTCCTGTTAAACCGTTGGCCATAAAGGCCCGGAGCTTGGACAGTTGAGGAGCATATTTGATTCTCTCCTTGGCGCTTAGCCTTTGTGGAAAGGGGTGAGTGTTGCTGAGCCATTCCGGACGGAAGCCAGGCAAGGGATTTTCATTGTCAGGAGATGTATCCTTGCAGTAAAACCAAGTGGCATTCCACTCCTTGGGGTGAGTGTGAAGTTTGACGTGGGGATAGGTGATTTCCTTCCTCTTCTGAATGGCCATACCGCCCAGTTCGGTATTAGGACCGTCGGTGAATTCAGTGCGGCGGTTCAGATGAAAGAGATCTCTAAACAGTTCGACTGAAGGTTCCTCTTGAAGATATGCCTCAGAAAGCACTTGAAAATGACATAGATTGGTGACAGAGTTGGGGCCAATATCCTGTGGACGGAGCTGAAAATTGGCTAACACATCCCGATAAAATTTCGAGCCGGGTGGTTTGAAGCCCCGGGCCATGTGATCTGCGAAGACTACGACCTCTCCTTCCTGGGGCATGGGAGGACATTCATCTCCAGGAACCCTCCAGTGGATCGTATCTTTATCATCCAAAGCGCCGATCAGGACTAGGTCGTCCAACTGTGATTCTGTGATGCGCGAGGGAACCCAGTTGCACTCGTACACTTGTTTGGCCATGACGAGATCTACAAGAAACAGGTGATCCGGTTCAAGGACATGCCGGATAAAAAGGTGTTGTTTTAACTACGGTAAACCAGAGGCAGTACTCATAAACCGGTCTTCTACAATGCGGCATCAGATGGATTCTGGCGGTTCAACCAGGGGACTAATGATATAGATACTGGTTTAGCAATTTTTTCTCTATAGTGGAGTTAAACC